>VYZM01012482.1:393153-408186 GCA_013398915.1 Dromas ardeola
TATATATAAAAATAACAAACAACTGTTTCTTCAGTTTATGATAGGTAGCTTGAGGAGATAAAAAAGGTGGTTTGGTTCTAATCTTTTGGCTAGGCCAAATTCCCTTTGAAATAAGAGATGGTTTTGAGGGCACAAAGAATGTACAGTAGAGCCTATTGTTTGTGCAGAATACTGCCTGTCACAATGAAGCTCTTTGCTTAAGACAGTTGTACAGTTGTTAGTGTCAAACTGTTCCATGGACACTGCAGTTTGATAGTCCCAGAGAAGTGTCAGAATATGGAAATGGTAGAAAGGTACTAATTGTCACAGTATTTTTTTAGTGTTATTGCCATATTTTGACCTTCACATCAATGCCAAATGAAAAGAAGAAAGACACTTTTGATGTGTAATTGTTTGACTGTTATGTTGCCACTTTGTAATTGTAATGTGTTCTACTGATCCTTCTCCTTTGAGGAAAAATCAACATTGTTTTCCTCTGAAAACGAGATGAGTAACCTTCATTAATTTTAGTGAAGGTTTCCTGTGTTCTGCAAGGGCAGAAGGGAATTCATTACACTAGAGTGATAGTCTGCTCTGGAGTCTGAGCTGCAGACTTCTTGTGCTGATTCTACACTTGTGCCTTGCTGATGCCAGGATGGTCAAAGTGCAAGATACGCAATAGATTTAAGTGCCTAGGATCAGGTGGAATATTACTCACTTTAAATCCAATCTGTTACTAATCCTGCAAACATTTATGCATGTGAGTAACTGCACGTCTCATCCTTGCTAGTACAGCACATGCTCAACTCTACACATTATGGCTATTCTCAGGGTCCATGGAGAATAGTCGGTATATCGAGTTACACCTATGAAAAGCTTTTTCCGTTATCGGGCCAATGAGTAGCCCTGATAACATTGACAGGATTGTCACGTAAGCGTAGTTAACCCCATGCGTAAGGGTATGCAGGATTGGCTCTGTTACGAGGTGTCGGGAGGATGAATGTGCTACCTGTGTGGTTGAAAAGAAAGCGCTTTGCCTAACCTTCAGCAGAATGTATTGTATAAGCATATTCTATGTGTAAAGTCTTTAAAGATGTCTTCAAAGAAGACTAGAGTCTTTAAGTTCAATCATAGCTATATTTTACTACATTAAATTTCTGTATAAAGATATATTTAAATGTTTTAGATAAATGTAAGTTACTCTATATGAAATGTTTAATTTCAATTACTGTGAAATTTACGTATTTTGTAAATTCTTTTCCCTGTTTTAACCCTTTCCTTCCTCAAATTTTTTATTAAGTAGTTTCTTGTAGGAAGTATTAGATTTGGTTGTCGGGGTGGACAGGTTGAAAACTTTTATGTAAAATAGATAACTGTATATTTTTGAGAGAAACATGCTGCGTTATCAATGTTTTATATCAAAAATTTACTCTAATTTTAAAATAATTTACAGATTTATATTTACCGTTGGATAAACCAAAAATATATAAAGATCAAAGATTCGATTTGTTGGCTTGTATTTGAAATACAGTTTAAATTAACTGAACTTGGTGGACTCAGCTATTTAATTCAGAAATTTTAATCAATCTGAATGAATTCTCTGTTGGAGGTTACCAAAATTACTTAGCAGATGGAGCAGCCATTTCTGCTTCAACAGATAGAGAGAAAAAGAGAGAGAACTAAACCCGGGCATTCCCAGTTAATGGCTTTATTACAAAAATGTGTAGTACTTTCCAGCAGCCGTGAAGCTGCCTGCAGTTCAGAGTACTGATACGCTTATAAGGTCTACTTTTATAGCAGCCATTTGTCTCTAATGCAAGTTTCTGTGCGTGCTGTGGAAAGCTCCTTGACGCGTAACCGCGAAGCCACTGGCTCCCACCTCTGTCAAACCTGGTCTCACCACGCTGGACTTCACGTGGCAGATACCCGCGGGGTGTGGAAGGCCAGCGAGACGCTCCTGTCCCAGCGGAGGGCTTTAAAGCAGGGCTTCAGGGGCACGGACTCGGTGGTGAATTTCAGCGTGATGGAATCGACTGCGAAGGAACTTCTTATGTAAGAACGGGAGGATTGGGCTTAAAAGGGGCACCTTCTGTCTGTAAAAGCTATTAGTAACGTACTTAAACTCCAGAGTAGACTGCTCATTGTGTCCTGCATTGTCTAATCACTAACTCTAACCTTTTACAGCATTTGGTTTTGGACATTACTATATTCATGTTTCAAGAAGTCAGATCTTTCGGTGTTAGGCTATTTTTGTAGCATTTTCCACATGGAAACGGATTTTGCAAAATGTCTGTAGATGTTGATGATTGTAACTTTCCCCCTGCCCTTTTCTAACCATTTCTCTCCTATATGTACCTTTCTTTCTGTTATGTATATCTACCTCATGCTTCACAAGGAGATTGTACCGTTGGTTGTGCTGGCAGCCCTTCATGTGAGGTGACTGTTCTACCCTGTTGTTGTTTGTCATTCATGGGGATGTTCATAGCGTTATCGGATCTTCGCTGCCATATTCCTACCAGTTCCAAACACAGTATTCTCACCTTCAAATAAATAAGTACATTTCTTTAAGATCCAAATGCCAGATTTTTTCTTTATATCAAAGAATGGGAGAAATATACATGCTAATACCTGTGGCCAGTCTGAACACCCCATTTGTATTTCATATTGCATTCAGTATTTCAGAGACTTGTGGAAATGCATAGTTGTACAGTTTTTATAACCACAGCATCATGTCATCTTAGTCTCTTGTGCATAATAAAGTATATATCAATTTATTAATAATTGATGCTGTGATTCATTTATTTGAAGTTGTACAGAGCCAACGGCTGTAGATCAAGTTCTGTCTTACTGCCGTGTCCTCATGTCCTGTGAGCTTCAATGGGAATCCTGTGTGTTAAGGCAGGACTTGATTTTGTGTGGCCACGTTGATTTTCTCCTTTTCTGTGTTCTTTTATCCATTGGCTTGGGTTGGCTTCTCAGTATCATGGAGTCTTGCAGAAACCAGTAGATATATTTAGTTAAATGCTGCTGGTTTTCACTGTAATTTGAAATCCAAAGCCCTGATCCTGCAGGCGTTTAGTTGTTGCATGTTGAGACACAGCTTCAGTCCCATCCTGCACAAGGCCTGGCTTGAGCCCAGTCAAGCCTAAGGGTCTGCTGTTGGTCCTCCAGCTGAAGCAGCAGAGCTCCCTTGGGCCCTTGTACCCTTGATTGCAAGTACATCGGGGAGACGTCAGCAAGGCCAAGATGTGTTTTCATTACGTGAAGGGTCTTCCTGTGCTAGAGCAGATAGCTTGGCCATGTATCCGCAGGGCAAGGATTTGGGTGTTTACTATCCTGCTTATTGCTTTGTTTCCTGTGTTTCATGTGCAAAATATTCTTTATGGGCACTCTGGGGGAGCCAGCCTCAGTGTTATTTCCCTGTGTTTTTCAAAGGTTGTGGTTATTGACTCAGAAAGTAGAGTTCCTTAAGACAGGGATCTAAAATGTTTAATGATCATTTTTAAGTATCAGGATTCCTTCAGTAGAGAAAAGGCTATTAATTAGAAGCAATCGTAAGCTTACAGGTTGCCAATGACTTACAACTCACAGAGGTGCAATAGATTTATTGCTTCATAACAACTATATTTCAGTTTCTGCATTAAGACAATTTTTTCCTTTGGAAATGATCTCCGTAGAGCTGACTCTCAGCATAAAGATGCTGCAGCTGTTCTTCACCTTCACCTTGAAGATTTGTATTTTGACTGGAACATGGTGCGAAAGCATGATCAGTGTCTCATATGAGGATTTAATTTTAAAATGCAATTATTAGCCACTAAATTGTGATATATTTGCATGAGTATTTGTAGACATTAAGAAGAAGTAAGAGTCTTGACATATTACAGTGTGAGCATCGATGTTGTGCATGTTTGTTTCTGCCAGGCATTCATGAGTAAAGCAAACATTTTGGAAAGTCAAAAAAATACCAAGTGCCAGTTTCAGGAAGAACACAGTCCAGAGCTCTTCTATTTTAAACAGAATTAAATTTATCACAGCGTATCCAAGACAATATAAAAGGAAAAGGAGCCAATATTTTGATACATTTTCACAGCTGTCACTTTGTAATTGTAAAGCAGATATTTATAAGGCTGGAAGTCTGTTTGCAGCTTGGTTTTTGTACTGTATTCCCAGATCTCCGGCCCTAGACCTGGCCTTGTGAACCTGTGTGCATTTACACTGTTTGAATTCTTTGCATAAGAAAGATCAAATTACCTCACTTCACCTACCCAAAGAAGGTTACGGCTTAAATTACATTTTTATAGAGTCTCATTTGCAAGAAGCCTTCAGGGACTTGCTGCAACGTGTCCAGAAGATGATGTGTGCCGCGGTGGCCCCAGACCTGCTGTGCAGCCCATCCTGCTTGCCTGGCATTTAGTTCTGTGCTGCGATGCAGTTTTACTGTGTTTAGGAAAAGTACGAAGAGGAGTTGCTTTACAGATAGTTGAAGAAGAAAAGCAGCACGAAAGTGTTACTCTTGTACTTTTTTTTTTAAATGACAGATTTTTTTCCATCCCATTATTTTGGCACGTGTAGATGAAGAATTGGTTAAAAAATATTTGGGTGGAGTCTCTTTTTCTCTCTGCTGTTACTTACTGCTGCTTGTAAACTGCCAGCTCTAGTAAAGAACATACTGTACTGACAAAAAATTAAATCGGTATTTAAAAAATCAGAATATTGAGTGTTAAGCAGAGAAAGATGATGGTATTTAAAGAGGCTTTAAGTGGCTCAGCAAACTCATTCTCTGTTTTGTCAGCCATGTAAATTTTTTATGGCATGCCTGCTAAAATCAAAGGGCGATCCCTGCGAGCGAGTGTGGTGTTCCCAGTTCTCTAAGCATTTAACTCCCAGGCTTGCGTTGTAAATAGGGTGAAAGGATCAAAAAGTTCTCAGTCTGTCCTTTCGTGCAAGCAGGCGTATCCCATGGGGTTGTAAGAGCTTGGGATGTAGGGAAAGTCTATGCTCTGCGCAGTATTTTTATTAGTCTGTGATCCTAAAAGTGATTAGTAACATTAGCTGTTAAGAATGGAAAATAAAATAAGCAGGAAGATTTAAGAGGACCATACACACAGGGTATTTGCAGCAGGGATGTTTAGGTTTTCCACAAAATTTTGGAGTGCCAAAGCATGTCATAGAAAATTTAAATCACTAAAAGGAAACTGTAAAATAACATGAAGGAAGCACTTAGAAAGTATCTGGAAATGGGAGGCTGAAGACTCGTGCCAGACTTTGGCCTGAAAGGAGCCAGAGCTGGCAGCCTTCCAGGGCCACCACACACTGGCTGTGGTGGCCACCTGCCCCTGGTGTGTGGAGGGACTTGGGGGTGGGACATGGCCGGTCACCAGGGGCTCACGCTCACGCTTACAAAGTGTTAGCAACCCAAGCAGGATTATCATTGACAAGACATGCAATACTAACTTTGGGGCCTAATAAAGGGCCTATCCTTGTGATAGGCTCTTTATGAACAGACTTTTTCAGACAAATGAGGTTTTTGTGTAAGCTAAGCAGTTCTCTCTGGGTTTTACTTCAGGAAGAAGGGCCGTGGAACACAAAAGGCCCTACTGAGGAGTCACTAAATGCAATGACAAACTGCAGTGGTGACACTTCGGAGGGTCAGTTGGTGCCTGTTCATGTTGTGAGGAGGAGAACAGGTAACACGCTAGTCCTGCCTTCTGGGGAACTCCTCCGCTGCTAAAAACCATGCTTAGGAGTTCGAAATAAAAATCTCTGTCATGAATGAGAGCAAATGTCTGCCTTTCACTGTCTGGGAGGAGCCGGGGGGCAGAGGGACGGCCCCACCATGGGTCAGGCTGAGGCCTGTGGTCTCTCACGCAGGCTCAAAATGGCAGCGTGGGGCTCGGCACCGTCCCAAGAGGGTTTTGCGGGGCAGCTTAGAAAAAGGGCGAGGGGAGGCAGCTGCCAGCACGGGGGACAGCTGGGGGGTGCATGGCAGCGTTCAGCAAAGGCTCCTCAGGGCGTTCAGGCGTAGATTTGAAAGGGGACAGCCGTGACAGTCTGTGTATGCCCAGTGTGTGCGTGCGAGGTGAAAGGCGGAGCTGTTGTGAACCTTTTTTGACAAAATAAAATATTGCTGTTGCTGAAAGATGCATGTGGATTTTGATGGGGAGGGAGGGTGGCTCATGTTTTTAACCTGATAGTTAAATTGCCACCTAACCGAACCGCCATGTGGGGAGCGATGAGGGCCCCTGCGCCCTCGGGGAGAACGGATGGCTCTGTTCCATGTCTCTGCGTGCAGGTGGCACCTGCGCAGTCCGGGGCTCTGATCAGCAAACAGACCTGCCCTCAGTCTTCTGTTTTAAGTGGAAAGAGACCCAAAGGTGGAGTTTGGATCCCAGTTCTCCAACAAAACGTTTCAAACCCTCTCTTACAGCCACAAAACATGCTTGTCGGGCAGCTCTGGTATGCCGGGCAGCACAGAAAAAGCAGACTACTGCAAGTGCAAGATGATGGTGTTGAAGATGCGGAAGATGATCAGTAGAGAGAGACAGGAGCAGGTATAGGATGACAAACACCTATGTAAATAAGAAGGTGAGGCTGTATTTTTATATTACATAGACTTAAACTGGTGGTGCCCTCAGTCTGATGATGTGGGGAGACGATGTTAGTAATTAAGGATGAAAAAAAGAAGGAATCCACAATGAGATTATTGTCAATTTGTTTGACGGAGAAAGTTGGATCAAGGCTGTGATTGTGAGTATTGTAGCATGAGAAACAGAGTGCACTGGTTTTGTCTGAGGAGGGTTGAGGGATGATTACACTGGAAAATGTGTACCCCGCTGACACGCTTTGTACCATTACAAAGCCGGAGTAAGTACACCCATGTTTTTACTGGCAGTGTTTAGTTAATTTTTCTGTGACTTCCCTCAAATGTGTATCCCTGAAGTGAGTCATGTTTTACTAGATGTTAGACAACAAGAGTCTGTCATAAACGAAGAGGCTTTTGCTGGGATGGCTGCCTAGCCCTTCTCCTGTCCCCATGGGCCGTCGAACGCAGAGGATGATCTGCTCTGCAGGCAAGGAGCAATTTCTCCTGCTCGGGTTGTGCCTGTCACCTGCATCATGGGATAACCTACTGAGGAGGCCATAATTATGTTAGGAACTTCAGAAATCTGGCTCTGGCAAGGCATTGTGTACGGCTAATTTTGTTTTCTGGTTTAATGGTAGGAGTAGGGTTATGCTAAGCTAATTCTAGAAGATTTCTCCATTGCTTGCTCTTGTAAACTTTCATTTATGGCATTGCTCTTTCATTCAAAGGTGAAAAACAAAAAGCTTAAATAAAAATTTACATCATAGGCTAAGAATACAAGATGTTGAAAGTCAGACCTCATACTTCTAGAGTGCATACTTAGACAATATCTGGTAAACAACTGTGAACCAAGAACAAATTTTCTGTTCTCTCTTTTAGAAGCTGTAAGAGATCTTAATTACTGTGTTTATTTGAGTAATGACAAATAGTATGGTTACATGGGCCCCAGCTACATTTTTGTAGTTTCCTGTGCTTTTATTGAGCAAAGACAAAACTCTGATACCAAAAAGCTAGGTAGTCGTGCATTTCTGGTTTTAAATATAAATGCACACGTATAAACAAACACACATCATTCCGTTTAGTAGTGGAAGAACACAAGAAGGTAAAGTGCCCATGCATGTGTTAGAGGACAAATGCATGTGGACATGAATAGTGCAGAAAGCATCTAGAGCATGCAATCCAGTGCTCCTGCAAACAAGCTTTTTACATCTGGAAGATACGACTCAGTTGTGCTCTCTTTCAAACTCTTAAAGGTCTGTATTCCCTTTGCTTAGTTCAGGCAATTAGGGGAGCCATTAGCCTGTGCTTCCTATATTGTCACTGGAGGCAGGCAGTCCCTGAGGCTAACTCAGCACACCCTGCCTGTGTCCTGTGTGAGCACTGGGGAGCAATTCTGTTCCTGACTGCGCACCTGCAGTTGGCCAGGATTAATCTGGGTGTCCGTCTTCTCTAGACGGTGTTGCTCAGGCTGGGGAGCAGTTCTTACAAAAAACATGTAGTTGAATGGAAATGAATTTATAAGTTCTCAGAGCTTATGTACGCTGGTGGTGCCAGTACAGAAATACGATGATGTGGATTTATTTTGACACAATCAATGAAGGTAACAGTTACATGGAAGGAGGCTAGAGGAGATCAGGGTCACTGCCATGCAGGTATGCAGCTTCTAGGTGGGATAACTCAAGTGTTGCCTCCTGCTTACAAACCTTTAAGAAGATTTTTTGCAGTATTGAAAGAAACCAATGTGTGCGTAAAACTGGAGGCATTTGCCAGCATTGAGGCTGAGTGCCACATCTGAAGGAAAAAAGAGTTTGTTGTTATTCAGAGTCCATATTTCATTTTTACAGCAAACTAAAGGCCAGATTCTCAGCTGGTATAAACCTGCTCCTTTGACTTCACTCAAATTCTGTCTGTTTACACCAGCAGAGCATCTCTCAAGTGTATAAGCTGTTCTTTAGCACTGAATAACAGAAAAATAATCTGGCAAGCAGCCAGTTTGAACAGCTGCCAGCGTACTTCAGATCCAAAGATGATTAGTTGAACCCCAGCTCTTCCCTTCTTCTTTAGACTTTTATTGAAAACAGGACCTATTCCCTCATCTCTCAAGTCATACTTCTTGCAACTTTAGTTCAGCACACTACCCACTTTCTCCAAACATCTGAATTTCACTCTGCAGCTGTAAAGCCTTTTTCCTCAACTCTAATCAGCATTAAAAGCTCTTATTTCCAACCGAAGTTCTGACAACTGCGGTGCTGGTCCTTCTGTTTGCATTTAAGTCAAGAAGGCTCACATTTCAAATCAGCCAGTGCAAAATGCCATATGTATTGTTAAAAAAAGTATGTGTTTTGAGGAGGGTGTGCAAGGTAGAAATGCACTAGAGCTATTCTGGTTTCAATGAATTTGTGTAAGTTTTACTATAACCCCCCCCCAAAGAAGGTTGAAGCAGGTGTTCTGGGCAGCACACATTCAAACATATGAATAATGTATTCATTAGTCACAGAGATACTCTACAGCAAAGCCCACGGGCTCTATCTGACACTGCAAAGCCCTTGGTTCTGGACCTGATCACAGCACACAGAGGACAACACCTGAGATCTCTTCAGTCTTGGAGTGGTTGCGGGCTTGCCCAGACAGGTACACCATGATATACTTGACATGTTGTCTTTCAGGAGCAATGTCAGTCTCATAAATGGAGAGAGATGCTGCTGACGAGCAGAGCACTGGGCTGTGTTTCCCAGGTACTGGCACTTCTGAACTTGTGAAGCCAAACAGCTTCCAGCCTGCCGATGGGCTTGCTGCTGACAAGGGTGACAGCCGTCAGTGGGCCACTGCTGCACTTGTGTCTCTTTTCTAAGCAACACTTGGCTAGGCTTCCAGGAAAATGCTAGCATTAGTCATAAGTGAATCAGCTGTAACTATCCCACCCATTATAAGCCCTGTTTCCAGATGTTTTTAACTGTCAACTACTTTAAAGCGTGTCCATGCTCTGGCTGGGACTGGGCTAGTTAGCACTGCATGTGTTGAAGCCCATTTACCAGTGAAGCTTAAAAACTGTTTAATTGATCCGAGTTTTCAGGAGGGTTTCTCTCTCTTTTTTCCCTTGAGCTCATTGCCATTCCTGCATTGAGTGCTGTCCGTTCACAATTCTGAGCATGCTTTTTGGACTAAACAAACACATCCCTAGCTTGACACTTTTGCCTTTGTCTTCTGGAAGTGAGTTTGTAAGTTAGGTGACCTCGCTGGAGACAAAGAAGTGGCATGTGGCATTTGAGCTCTTCAGTATTAAAGAAATATTTCCAGAAAACAGACTGCAAACAACATGTAGACCGCAGCTTGCATTCAGGGCTCATCAAGTGCCTTGGAATAGCAACCAAAATGGTAAAATCACACACTGCTCTTAGACAAGTAGTAGGTAGGGGAAAAAAAGCTATATGGGATAAATATGTCGGTTGTGTCAAACTCTTTGGGGAAGATTTTAAGTTTGTTTAAAAAAGTTGCTGTCAAGTTCTATAAATACAGACAAGTGAAGCTGTTGCACATTGCTAAAATAAATTTTTAAGGAATTAGAATATTCTTTTATCAGTCATCAAATTTGAGGAAACCACTCTTCATGTACCACGGGCCATGCTTTCAACATACTCTGTGATTCATCGTCCAGGACTAAGATATTTCAGGGATACTTTGTGAACTTCTCATCTTTCCTAGGACGGACTTCCATAGAAGTGCACGACCCCTGACAAAAGGCTTATACAACGTGTGATTCAAACTGAGACTTGACCAAATCTTTCATGGGAAATCTTGCATTTTTCCTGAAACTTTGCTTAATTATCCCAAAGATTTCTAGTGCTAAAATTAAGCCTAATTTAAACTGCTTTACTGAATTACATCACACAACTTTATGCCTCTGGCTGTGAACTCAAACGCGTGTTGGCAGCCAGCTGAGGAAATTTCACACCTTTGTTTTATTCTTCTAATGTCCTTGATAACTTCATGTGGATGTCATCGGGATAGGAAAAACACACTCATGGAAGGGTTGCCCATTTCTTTTTTGTTGAGGAAGGTTGGTTGATCAAAGCTAGCATATGAATCTTGCAAAAACATCAGGTTTTACTCTCCATAACACAGTAATAAGAATCTTTCACTGGTGATGCTAATTAAGAAAAACATTTCTCCATGGCAGCGGTTTTCCTTTGATGTTCCTATTTTGCCAATGCAAACAGGCAAATGCCGGAGAGCTGAAACTGTATTGCCGACTAGTATGTCAGTAGTATCTAATACTGCAGGGCTCTTTTCCAATCAAGGCACGTGGGGGTTTGTGTATAAATTTTTGGAGTCCTAGTGCAAATTTCTCACGTAAATCTCTCTCCTGTAGACCAGTTGAAACAATTGGCTCTCTACTGTTGGTCTCTGTTTATGCATCTTCCTCCTCTCGTAGTTTGAGTTTGTTTTGCAATAAAAGCAGCTTGTGCTTATTTCCTTTCTTTTTAAATCCTGATAGGGACAAACAGGTCTTAGCAGCCTATTTCTTGTTAGTTTTTGTTATTTCTGCATATTCCAGGTACTGCAATACAGTGGAATTACCTTCAGAATAAAAGGTTCACATTGTAAATTAGACACAGAAAATATCTTTTTAGGTCACTTTGCCTGCATGTCTGAGACATCTGGAGGTTTGATGCAGATTTTATAGCAGAGAATTAGTTCTGATTTCTGTGACACAACTCCTGATTACTACCTGAGTAAGTCAGGTTCTGGTACCTAGACACAGGAAACGCAGAGCAGGTCTTGATAGGTCTAAATCCAGGGGATTGGGAACGTATTATTATACTGCTTGAGATTTATACAATCTACTTTAAGCGCTTTGGGGACAGCTCTTATCTGCTCTGTTTCATTTAGGCATCAGTTCTGAAGAATGACGTTCCCCAGCCAAAATGCCATTCAAGACAGATAACCTTGTCCCTCCTATGGAGCAATGTAAACCACTCTGCGGGGCACAGAGCAGTGCAGAACCCAGCCCTGCCAGTAATTCTGCCAAGCCATTTAACTTTTCTCTGCCTCACTTTTTTTTCACATGAGGCTTTCACATTCACTTTAGCACATTAAGGATGATGCATGTCTGAGAGCTGACATTCGAGGGGGGAGGTCTCTGTTCTACTTTAACTACTTCGGCAATCCGCAGTGAAACGTGAAAGGTTAAAACACTTTGCTGTGTTTTCTAACTTTCCTTGCTGAAAGGCACATTTTGCCAGGTGCAAAAAAATATAGTCCTTCACTATATTTTTAAGGGATTACATCAAGAAAATTCCTCTGATTTTTTAAAGTATGGATTTCTTGTTCCTATTGTTAGTTTGTTTTCCCTATGCTATCCGTAAAGGTAAAACAGTGAAATACTCAGTACTGTTTCCTACTGCAAATAACACAATGAATTAGAAATAAATGAGGCAATTCTATCACTAACAATAGGTATGTCCATGAAGAAGTGGAACTTGGGAGCTCGTATTTTATAGGCACAATCCCTTTATTGACAAAGTTGACTTTTTTACTAAATACTGTTCACTTGTAAATGCATAAGCTACATTAAAGGATAGTACATAGGATGTAAGAGGCTGTTCTTCCTCTTTTCTGCTCCCAGTTATCATCCAGTGTGTTTGCAGCATGGTGCATCTGTCACAACACACATAATTTGAGGAAGAGTGAATCTGCATCAGTGTTAAATGTCAGGCTGCAAACTAAACACTCCCAGGAATGGGAGGCATCATGAAGGGATTCATGTGGTGAGGAAACATCATTGTCCAGGGTAAACTTGAAACAACCGTGTCTTGTTGACTCAATGTTTCAAAACTAATTTCATGTTCTGAGATTACTTTGGCTCTGGGCGACGAATGCCATGTCCTGTGTTATTTAATAAGCTTTTCACTCTTTTGTAGAAGAAAGTTCTGTAGATGATGGCTGTAGAAAATATCCCGGCTTAATAAAGTTGATTTGTAGGTCAAGAGAACTAGTCTAAAGGATGTTGAAATACACTGGATCCCGCACTTCCACTGAAGATAGTTTATTTTAAAATCCCTCATGCTGGAAGGATGAATGTTGTATCACGGCCGGGTGAATCATACCATCCAATGAGACATTCAGTACAATGCACGCTCCTATTTAGAGACCTGGTGACCACAGCCGGCGCCTCTGGTGTGGCTGAGGGTCAGAACCACTCTTTCCAGCTCCCAGGCTGAGGCTGACCACCAGGTTGGAAGCTGGGATACCTCGCTCTGATCTTAATCTCTCTCTGCTCTGTAATTTGGATAAACAGTTTTCCTTTTTTGTACCCCTGTTTTCTTTGCCCAGCCTTTGTCTGCAGGAAGTCTGAACGTTTGGCAGTAAAATCTGCCTTTCCCTTTGTGGAACTTTACTAGGAACAGGGGGTACCCTGCCCCCTCGGGATTTGTTGAACTCCTGCCCACCCATCCCCTGCTGCTGTGACAGGCTGGACTGTCCCGCAGCAACCTTATTGCTCCTGCTCTGGGACATCTTCCTCCATCTCTAGCCAGGTGTATCCAACCCATGGAAAGGGCTCCCTCCATACGCCCTCTTCTCCATTTTGAATTCTTCCCGCTGTGCACTCCACTCAGACTGGAGAGCAAGCACACTCAAATAAACAAGAGTACTTAACAGTGAAAAAGCCACTGAAATTAGTGTGAGAACTTGGAAGAAGTGGCAAGGGGCAGCTCAAACTGTTTTGGACATTTCTTGGAAACACAGATTGCTTTTTGAGACATTAATTTTGTGTGAACTGATGAGTGTATGCTGGGTGCATTATGGAGGTGACTCACTTGTTGCTTGGGTGCAGGGGGGGTGAAAGAGGAACAAGAGAAGTTGGCTGTATCCTTGCGAAAAGCTTTGAGTTTTCTTTAGTAAAGTCTCTGAGGGATTTCTGTTTTAACTATTCAGAGAAATCCTCTCATCCTATTATCAGTCTAACGATGATTTTACTTGCGGAGGAAGACATTTTCCCGTCTGTGCAGCCAGCTTGGAATAAGGGTTACAAGAAAGGAAAGAGGAGAGGTGGAGGGCAAAAGGAAGATTAATTAGAATCAGAACTTCCAATATATTGCAATTTATGGTTGTTTGGGGTTGTATAAATAGTCTCCTACAATGTAATCATCTAGATATTATCCTAAGAGAAATCCATTTAGTCAGTTAAATCAATAGGCACAAGAGTATGGTTCATGTTTTTTTTACACCAGTTAACTCTCCCATACTGAGAATGCACTAACATTCATGTTTCTACTAAAGTATCTGTTTACACAGAATATTATACTAATAAATCTTACTTTAATTTTTTGATCATGGCAATAAAAACCTATTGCCCCCCAAAATTTGCTGTGCACAGCAACCTGTGCTTGGAGATAGGACTCTCTCCAGGGAGGAGAGCACTTTACTTCATTTGAATTGTGATTTAGGTGGAATAGGATTACATAAAAACATTCTAACGCTTCTCCTTCCTCATCAGGTCAGCTCATTGAATTGACTTCAGGTTTTGGTGCCAAAAGTAGTGTTTTGGTTTTAAACAACTTAAATTAGATTTCTCCTATGTGCCTTCTGTTGCTGTTACAGCTAGCACAAGTGAGCACAGCTTATTTCCCCAGCTCTGCAGGAGGGTTTGTTAAGTGAACATCAGGGGGTCAACTGCCTACACCTGCCACCACCCCGAGGGTCTGGGCTGTGGGCGTCCCAGGTGGGGGTTGTTGCCTGGGAACTATTGCCTGGTACAGGATGCAAGGGGAAGGAACCGACTACATTTGGTGTTGGAGCCTGCTCTGAGCTTGGCAGACAAAGGTAAAACAGCTTAAAAAAAATAGTGTGCTGGCTTTTTATTTTTGAAACAAGGTCTTTGAACCTAAAATTGTCGAGGTACGGTGAATATGAATCCTACAGTGATTTTGCGTGTGACTGTAAGCTTGTCCAATGGTAGGGGGGGAAAATGAGCTCTTGAAATGCATTTATTCAACTTTTGTCAGAAATAATGTATTAATGCTGATTTGAAAGACTGTGGACGGATTTTGCAGATGCTGAAATGGAGGGATTGCTTTAGCTAACATATGGAAAATATTTATAGACCTTACACAATGGTGATATATAAGAGTAAACAGAATGTCAGATAAGTGTTGCATTCCTTTATTTTCAGTTAAGACTCAGGAAAAAATACACGCCTCTGCTAGCACGGAGGGAGGAATGGCTCGATGTTTGAGGGCAAACTGATCTGGGGAAAAATGTGCATGTTAAGCAAAGTGAAACATCAGTTTTAAAATCCTTAATAAATTCACATGTCAGGATATCTCCTCTGAGGTCTGTGCAAAAACCGGGTTTTGTGGAGTAGGAGCTTGGCCTACGATTTAATTTTCTGTCCACTTCCATTTAACTTGCAACTGAAAATGAAAATGTCACAATGACTTCCATTCCACTCACTGTGACATGGGGGGGGG
>VYZM01012482.1:408266-443953 GCA_013398915.1 Dromas ardeola
GAGTTAAGGCTGCTCTTCCTTTCCTCAGCCACCAAAGTAATACCAAAGGATTTCTCATGGAAGCAAGCTTCTGGGAGACTTAAAAGCAGTAGGGTCTCGCTGTGTGGCAGCTCAGCCAGAGGAAGCAGACCATGGTGTGCATCATTAAGTAGCGCCTCCAGCTCTTGCCCCTTGTAGCTCTGAGCTGAAGGCAAGACTTGGATGCTGAGCTCGTCTTCCCAGAGCTGAGACCAGCTGTTTGGGCTTAGGTGTGGTTCCATTTTCCTGTGGTTTTATACTATTTCAGTGTTGGTATTAATGCATAAATCTCTATTTTTCTGCTCCCAAAGCTCTTAGGGATTCCCTGGGAGCATTGCAGAGGAACAGCGCTGTGCTGTAGCGTCTGAGCAGTGACCGGGGCCCAAGCATCCTGGGGTCATTGCCCAGGAGGAGAAAGGCAGGAGCACGCTGACAGCCCAAATGGGATGCAGCACAGCTGGTGCTGACTGTGCTCTGCCTTCCAGCAGCCAAAGCGATTCCAAACAGGCTTAAAAATGTGTGCTTGATTTACCAGAGTTTTGCTGTAGATTTATTAGTATAGACCAGGGTTCTATGCGTATGGTTTCTCATCCACCACAAGTGGTAGGAGGCTGAACTGGTGATGCTTTTTTTTTTTTTAATTTGAAGGCATAAAAGATAGTTGGCTTTCTAACGGAGGTGATGTTGCTAATATATAGGAAATTCAATACATTGCTAACTCAGTGGGGAAAAAAATGCAACTTTGAACAAATGTGTTAGTAAAGCTGAGATCTAAGAAATGGTGGCTTGTGTAAAATACTCGTGGTTTGAAACAATGACATTTAAAAATGTTGCTGACCTAAGGATTTTCTTTTACTGTTGTTTCTTTTGGATATACTTAGTTGTTTATCTAAGCAACTCTGGTCATTGAATGAGGTTTCAAGAGAAAAGGTAAATAGAGGAAAGAAATTAATACAGGCAAATACAAATAGCTTCTGCTGTAACAACTGCACTTCCTTCATTTTTGCAACTCTCAAACTATACTAAAATGTATTTATTCAGTAAACTTTTCCATGTTTCTAAAAAGAGCAAGATCGAGACTACTGATCCATACCCAAATGCTTAGGAAGTACCTAAGATTTGTTAGTTTTGGCACAGGCCTCCAAAGGCAGTCTAATGTCATCATGTTTGAAAAAGGAGGACAGTGGCAAAGGGTGATTCAAGTGCAGCATAAACTTGGTTAATTTACAACATGATCTTGGTTTTAACAAAAGCCAGGGGAATTGGTACAGAGCGCTGGCAGAAAGTCTGAGGCAAAATCAGATTTAGCTGTAGACACCAATAGGGAAGCCTAGCCAATAATTGCCATTGCTACATTTATTTATTGCTGCTTAAGCTTTTTAAGATGACTAAATCTGTATGATGGGGTTTTTTGCTTTTCTTGTTTTGTGGGGGTTTTTGGTGTTGGTTGTTTTTTGTTTTTTTTTAAAGGCCAGGCTGTAACTGTGTCTGAGGTACTTTTTACATGACTGTGGTGCTTTGGTCTGCTTTAAGTTCCACTAACAAACATGCACCAGATCACTTGCTGCTCAGCGCTCACTCACGTCAGTGCTGGGTCCAAAAGGAACCAGCTGTGAATGCATCTGAGGTGTCTGATACAGCTCCAAGTCTGGAAAAACTAATTCCTCCCTCTCTATGCAGACAGTGTTGTGCAATGGACTGAGCTCACTAAATACTTCTGTTGAACAATGGAAAGTAACTTAGGTAGGGCATCTGCTTTAATGGCAAGTGACTTGTTGAGGCAATAGATGTTTGGGTTTGGTTTGTTTTGGGGGTTGTGTTTTGGTTGGTTTGGTTTTTTTTTTTTCAACCTATGCTCTGTTCTTACGAAGTCATTTTTTTATGTTGATGGAGTTACAAGAGCTTGGTACAACCATGCCATCTTGGCTACTATTTCTATACTATTTTGCCTGCTAACCAGACCTGAGAGACATTGCTTTACGACAGACCTCCAGGAATCAGGTTAATTCTATCACTGCTGTACACGCAAAACCAGTGTTATGGAGTTTCTGGTTTCTGCTTACAAACTGCTTTGAGGAAATATTTTATAAGACAGGTTTCCTAAAGATGTTAAATGGTACCATGAACTAAGGTGGCTAATTATTAAACCATATGGAAAATCAAATGATAAATCAAGAAAAACAACCCGGGCACTTTGGTACGTGGTATCCTAATGTTTCCTGCAAGTGGTAAGCTTGGCTAGCAAGATTTCTATCGTCATCCCTTTCCTGTTCTAGCCCCTATATCCCTTGGCTCTGTAGTGTTCTTGCAGGTGTTGTTTGTTGCAAAACACATCTAACCCCCAAGGAATCTTCACAACTACTTCTCAACATACAATATGCTATTTGTGCCAACTGATCTCTGTTTCTGCTGTTGGAGTTAGAAGTTTGCCGTAGTTTTTCTTCAAGAGGTTTTTGCCAGCTGCCTTAGTTATTTTCGTGTTTACAGGTCTGCAGTTGTTGCGAGCATTAACAGTATTTTTTGTTCCTTTTTCTTCTGCAAGTAGTCTGATGTTACACAGAAACACCATCTCACCCACTTTCCTATTTTAGGACTCCAGCAAGCATTGTAGCATTCCTAGGCTGTTTCTTCTCTGAAGCCCTACTCAAGCATCAAAGACAAGGATCCAAAATGAGGGCTGATGGATGCGTTCAAGTAGTACAGCATTAATATTTGTGCTTTAACTCCATAAAATATTAATGCAAAAACAAGACAAGAGCCACAAATACGGTTTACAACAGCACTGTGCTTACAGCTTGCGATGCTAGCAGGCTGCAAGCTGGTCTGTCTTTGTAAGCAAATGGATATTCTGATTTCTCATCTGCTTTCCAGGCAGTCAAGATGGGGAAATACAGCCTATACTCAGGGCCAGGATAATGAGCTCCAGAGTTGGTGGAACTGCCCTAAGATTAGCGAGGACCACATGCTCACAGCTGGGGACTAGCTTGGGTTTGACAAAACTAATTAATGAAGTGAAAAAGAGCAGTAAGAATCAGGTCTTGAAAAAGCTCCAGTGATTTCAGGGGTTGTGGCTAAGACCAAGCCCAGAGTTACAGGTAGGGTAAGAAATGGAAAAAGTCGGGGCTTCAGGTAGTGTAGAGTCAAGAAGTGGCTACCAACAAAGGAAGGGGTGGGCTGCATGACGACTTTGTCCTTGACAATATAGGGAATGACTGGTGGATGTGGAAAAAGGTTCAGTCCATTTCTAGTATTATACTTGATTATGCTGAATCCTAATCCCAGTTGTGCGGGATTAATCCCTAACCCACGACCCCCAGTTATGGCCCAGAGGAATAAGCTGCCAGGGATCAAATGTTTGCACAGCTCACCCTTCCCTTTGGTGGATGTCAGGTGCCCCATTCCACCTGGTGCTCCTAACCCTAGGAGTTCTTGTTTACCATAATACTAACCCCAGATGTAGGCTGATCAGCATACGATCAGTTATGGCCTAGACCAATATGCCAGGAGTTAATTTTTTGTGTGGCTGACTGGTTCTTTTTGGCTGTCCCTTTGCATTCTGGCCCTACCTGGAGCTCTGAGCTGTGTCTCTCTCCTAACCCTAGGCATGGGCTGAACGTTAACCCATGACCACCAGGCATAGCCCAGAGGCCATGGCTGAAATCCTTGTGCAGCCCAACACTTGCTTTGGCAGCCCTTTTTAATCCCACAGCAGATGGACCTATTCTTTCAAGGTAATGAGCAGATTAGGTGGCAATTATGCAGGCCTGATTATATCATGTACCTAAGAACAAGCACATTACAAAGAAAACATAAGACAAGAAATGCCTCTTCTCCAGGCCCATCCTCCTCAGCAGCCAGACAGCTTTTATATTGGTCTGTACTGAGACTTGTTGTAGCTAACCTACTTGATGGAGCCTCTACCAAAACCTCCCTGTCATGGTCACACTTCATGTTTTTCTCGGGCATGGGGCAAATGGCCTCTCTGGTAGGTCAGTTTGGTATGTCCTTTCTTCAAGGCCATGGTTTCAGAAGGTTGGATAACTGTAATATTTCAGGACTGTGATTCTGTGCTCAACAGCTCCATTTTACATATAGCCTTTCATAAATGATTGCTACCCAAGCCATTCAGCTAGGGACAGAATTACTCTCAAGCCCATGGAAATACACTAACGAATATAATGCTGACCAAATGTCTAGTACATCATATCACATTTTTGAGAACAACCACAAGGTAAAATACTCATTCTTTGGCAAGGGAAGATCTCAATTAGGAGGTGCCAAAGGAATTCACAAAGCTTTGGAAAGCTCTACGTATCCCTTCCTCAAGGGAAAGGGGGAACTCGAACGTTATTTCCTTGACTGTTCACAGCTGAAAATGGAGGCTGGAAACCCATCGGGGACACAAGAATTTCAACACAGTTTTGTTGCTACAATTAGCGTTCTGTGGAGTATTGATTCTGAAGCCATTGGGGTTGCACTCGAGAGTCTGTTCTGTAATTTATATTGGAGAGTTTGCATTTCATAATGTAATTGGAGTTTGCAAGATTCTTATGCATGCTGATTTATAAAAATCAAGGCTATGTACTGAGATTTTTAGATTTCTACTGTGCTAAGACAGATAAGGGAAGGGTGTATTCAACAGTCCAGTCACTGTTAACTCAAGGGCTCACAGACCACGCTACCTGGCCTTGGATGAGGCAGATAAGATCAATTAAGATATAGAAGGTCGTTAGCAGCAATTTCTCCTTGTAGTGTCCCTGTTATAACAACTGCTAGAAACAAATGCTGATGTGAAAAAGTACATTTTGTTCAGCAGTTTTCCCTAGCACTGGACTTATTGTACTATTAGTATTATTGTTTGATAGTTTAGGAATCTTCCCCTGCCTCTGGTGATGTTTGGTGTAAGCACAGGTGCGTTGCAGAACGGTGGTGTCTAAAGCAGCAGTGTCTGAATCCTCATACCATCTCTGTTGGCGATGAAATTTACTCTACCTTGGCAAATAAAGTGGATCACAGGTCTGAGGGTCCTTAAGTATGTTGTACAGGACTCATCTCCTTTGGTGTGGGCATTTGTGCATGTGAGGGGTTGCCATAGTCTGTCCACCTCCCAACCTCCATCTCCTCCTCTGTCTGTGTTTGAGTGGAAGGCTGAAAGGATTTTATTTTACCAAGAAAGGAAAGTCTGGTGGTTTGGGGAGATTCAAAATGCACTCTCTGCTGCAGCTCCAGGGAAGAGTTGTCATTTTCTGTGTTGGTGAATTAGCCAAAACCAGCACCAAGAACTGGTGGAAATGAATTAGCCCAGCTAACTGGGGAAGGCAAGTTCTTTTGTTTGGATTTGCTGTGAGCATTTGTCATGTCATTAATAAGACAGTACCAATTCCCTCTCATTTGTTTGTCCCTCTCTGCTTCCCTCAGGTATTCCTGCTCTTAATTCGAATTATTTCCCCATACTTCCAGCTGTATTTTCTGCTGACCTGTGTGTCTTTTTTTTTTTCTTTTTTTTCTTTCTTCCCACAACACCCCCTTGCTTTCTACCGTAGTGCCCCTTTAGATATGGCATGCAGATAACGCTACATTTTAGGCTTTCCAATCGCATCTATTAAAAATCTTGTGATTAAGTTGGAGATCATGCACTCAAGGTTGCTGAAGCTTTGCGGTGCAGGGTTTGCAGCATGAAGCTCAGAGAGAGCAAGCTGCTCTAGGTACTTACCCCCCTTCTCTAGTAGGTTTTGAAGCCAATGCCAAAGTGTATGCTAGGAAAGAGAAGTTACTGTTATCCATGTTAGCTAGCTTAAACTTGGCATGGATTTCTAGTCTGTTATCTGCATAGCAGCTACTATAGAATTAACCAAGGCTTCTCTGCAAGGACAGCTACAAATTTAAGTTATTCTTTTTAATGAAATCTGAGGTTTTTATTAAACGGGTTCCCCAGGAAAAAATTGAAGAGTCGTGATAAAATCACAATAGTTGCCAATATGGACTTAAAACAAACTCTTAATCAGTGTGTGTTGTGTCCCGTCCCCCCACCCTGCTCCATCTGTCCCCGTCCCCGCCTGCCCCTTTATACAGCAGAAAGTAAAGCTGGGTGCCATTTCTGCCCCGGGGGGGTGTGGGTGTGTCTGTCTATCCAAAAGCTTTACAAAGAGGAGGTTTTCCCTGCTTTCTCTTTCAAAGCAATTTTGGATGTGAACAGTCCATGATACTCAATTTCCAAAGCCAAATCTCCAGGATAGCACACAACTTAATATGTAACCTCTGTTTATGACAGTCGCTAATTTGCTTCTTTGCTGATTTATATCCTACTTGAGTGAAAAATGCCTTGTAAAAAAATTGATTGGCGGACTGTTGATTGTACTTAACCTCTTGTGTTTTTCTGAGGATGTTGAACTGTTAGCGATGCTGGGAAGCAGTACAAGTTAGGCAGGAACTGGTATTTCATCATGTTGCTATGCTGGTATGAGCTCGCTGACACAGTCTGTGATGATGGATCTAGACAGTTGGCCTTGGAGAAAGCCTTGCCTGTGTAAGGGCTAACATAATGAGAGGAAAGATAGCTGTCATGCCTCCAGACCGTTCCTGTATAAGAGAAACAGACCACTGGACTGTTTTGCTAGTTAGGGTGGAAAGTGTGTTTGGTTTATGTCTCTCATAAATAATAAAAGTAATAAAAAGACACAAATACCTCACTGCAAACGAAGCGGTCCGGAACAAATTGAAGAGAAAAACAAATAGCTGACCAAAGCACATTAACGACTCAGACTGAAATCTGACTTCAGCCTGCAATAAAAAGGCTTTATTAGCCTCTACTCTTGATGTACTCGGTTGATTTAAGCACCTAGGCTTTTTTCCTGCTTCTGGCAAAACAAGAACCAATGAGGATAATAGTGCTCACGAATGTCACTAGCTGGGGAGGCGGAGAAGAATGCCACTTGTTCGCTCTTGTCTCTGCCCAGGAGACCAGCCAGTGCCTGCTCTGTTAGGAGACACTGGCAGGAGCATGCGTTTCCCTGGCAGAAACGCAACTTGCTCTATTCACACAACAAAAAGTACACAATGTCCTTTTTCCTCAAATGCTGGAATTGAGCATAATGCCGTTTCCTTGCCCAGACATCCAAGCCTGCCTTCCAGTGCATGCCCTGGTCCTGGCCACTGGCTGGGCTGGGGCTCTGGCTCCCTCTGCGGCGCGGGCTCCCACAGCTGCAACCCGCCAGTGCCCCGGCCTCCTGTTTGTGCTCCGTCTCCAAGGGAACTGCTGAAGCCAAACAGTTCAGGTTCAAAAAGTCCAAGCCTTGCCATCTATCAGCCTATATCCTGGGCAGTGGCTTCTGGTTTCTGTTTCTCTGAAATGCAGAGCTATTAAATTGCTGCTTTATTTAGCCCAAATGCCGTTTTCTGATGTCTCATAGGTACATGAAGGCTATTGTCATCTCCTCACATAGTCTTTTATGGAAGATTTTTCTTGGCAGTGGTCAACTTTGTGTTTGTGAGGATCAATTCATATTTAGGTGATGCTTTTTTCTAAAAGATACTTGATCTTTAAATGTGGCTTGTTTCTTTTTTTTTCCTGTCTGTGCATCATTCATAAAGGTCTGCCTTATTCAATGCTGAAGAAAACACTGTAGACAACTTCTGCTGATATAAGCTGCCATTAGCAGAAGCCTATCAGATATATCAGCAGACAACAGGGGTTCTTAAGTGCTTAGAAAAGACTATAATGTTTATTGTACATATTTTATTCATTACTACATTTCTGACCTTTATTAGGTGATTACTTCACTTGCAGACCAGCTGTGCTGTGCCAATGTGCCGTGTAGGGACTGTTTGAATACAGTTTAGAGGGACAGGAAGGCAGAGGGGAGTACAGTATAGCTGCCTGTTTGCTCTTGGATAAAAATTATTAAAACTAAAATCCCATCATTTATAAGCATTTGATTTTGAAAGAAGTTACCTGCATTATTCTGGGGAAGGAGTGAATTTTTTGGTCCAAAAAAAGAAGCTGACAGTTTTCAATTCCCTTGGCTTGATGCATCTTGTGCCAGTTGGGTGACCACTGCAGGGTGCCCCGCTGGCTGTGGATGCTGATGGAGAGAAAGCTGAGACTGAGCAGACTACCAGGATTTGTCTGAAGACATTTTTTCCAGATACCAGGAACTATAATCTTTCCTGGCTTCCTTGAAACGCTGAGTGCTAAAATAAGTGCAGAGAATGGAAAAACTGAAGGAGTACATACAAACAACAGATCAAATGGAGAGGAGGCACAAACTTTCACATTTTAGGATTCCTTCAGAAATGCAGGATTAGATCAAGAAAGATGTGGATGATGATACAGTAGGGAAAACAAGATATGAAATTCTGTGTAATATGTATTACCTCCAAAGGAAACACGTAGTTCTTTTGACTTTCAAGAGCAAAATCAGTTTTTCTGAATAAGGTAAATCAGGTTTTTGCGATAGACAGAAAAATTTTCAAAGTCTGAGAGAAGTTAACAGTTCTGTAAGTTGGAAGACTTTTATTCACACATGTGCCATATGACCTTTCAGGTAACCTAGAACAGGTTATTTAACCCTTCTGATTTTGACTACAAAAAATAATAACCCAGAAACCCCTTATGGATGATATGAGACAGGAGTCCTAGTTCTTAAATGGTTTGAGGTGCGCGTACACATAGGATAACTGTCACTGGCAAAAGAGAGAACAAAACCTTTTCATGTAAAGAAATAATAGAGACTTATACTGCAAAAGGACAAAAAATAATTTGGGGGTGAAGAGAGGGAGAACAAGCTAATTAACTTTGTGAGTTTAGATAGCTCTGGTTTTGAGTAATTTCTAACAAGCATGCATCCTTTTCCTGGAATCAAAAGACCTTGAAAACTCTGAGAGGCAGAAGTCAGTTATAGGATCATAAAATATGTCAAGGTGGAAGGGACCCATAAGGATCCACTAATATACGGACCCCACTGAGACTAACAAATAAAATATTTATAGCTGTCAATATTATTTATTTTTTTCTAGTCAAGCTGCATGGGACGTGCCCGTTATCACCAGCCTGGCTGTGCTGTTGGCAGGGGTCGGTGTGGTGTGTGTTGGGGAAGAAGGGCTGTCATACAGACCCAGCTCACAAACCAGTACTGTCAGCCTGGCGTAGCTGTATGCACTGGTAGTGTTGCAGTAAATTGTTAAAGGTCTCTCTTTTTTCTTTTTTTTTTTTCTTTCAGTAATAGGCGGTCATCACTATTACTTGGTGCTGAAGGGCAATTAACACTTATAAAAACTGTTGAGATCTTCTGGGAAGAGGTCCTGGGATGCTGAATGGAGCAGGTGGGCAGGGTAAAAAGGGAAAGGCTCAGACGAGTTTGCTGGTGCCTGTCAGCTGCTTGCTCTGCTTCACCCTGACCCCTCAAAAAAGAGGTGCTACTGCAAATAAGCAGTGTCTTTTTTTCTTTGGTGTGAACTTAACTGCTACAGACCGGGTCTCTGCCATGCTGAGGTTGGATTGCAGAAAGGCGGTTAACCCGACGCAGCTCTGTCACTCTGCCTGGGGGCTAGCACGGGAGTGCGCAGGTCGTGCTCCGCACAGAACTTCCTGGGACATGTGTCTTAAGCGATTCCTCCATTAGCTGTTGCAGTCTTCCCAGGAATTTCTACATGGATAATATATATTTTTAGCTGTTTATACTACAGTTGAATGGGCAAGTATAATAACTCATTATATAGCTACATTCAGGGTTATTTTATAAAACTTTAAATGGCGTGGGACACTGTTTGCAGAGAAAGTGCTGCCTCCCTCGAGGTCAGCAGAGGTGTTTCAGCCAGAGTTCCCCCTCATAAGAAGGAGGGAGCAGCTGGTGGGGCCTTTTCCTACTCCACGCGAGGCACTCTCTTTGGGAAAGTGCTGCTCCAAGAGCCTGCCAGATGCTGGACATGTTAGTTCCCTGGGCACCCTGCAAAGGCCATCTTCTCCCTTCTTCGCATAGCCTGTTGGAGGGCGTGGGCTGAGGTGGATATGTTCATGCTGTAAATCTTAATTCTGTGGGATATGTGCCCAGAGTACTGAATGGGCGCCACCAGTTGTATCCTAGAATTTTGAAAAACTACTTAAAAAAAAAAAAAAGTTAAAAACTTAAACTCTACAATATCTCAAAGGAGCCTGTTAAAGCAAAAATGTTCTAACTGAAGTGAGGCCTGGGAATGCATGAGCTGTTGAGTCACCTCCCACCTTGACATTCCTTCTCTTTCGCTCTTACCACAGCATGTTTCCTTCATATGTGGAGGCACTCTGTCAGCGCTTCATTGTAATTAGCTTGCTTGCACTGGAAAAGGCTCTTAACCAGCCAGCTTGATGCTGCCTGGGTCTCAGGAGAGCAGCTGACAGTGAGGGGTTGTGCCTAATAGGCACAAAGTTGTGGAGTTTGCAGGGAAGTGTGAACTTTGTGTAAATAATCATGTGGATCCGATGCATATGTTCTGGATAATGATTCCTGCTAGAAGTTTAATTGGAAATGAACAGGAAAAGAGAGACTTCTCAATGGCTTGAAACTGATAGTTGCTGAATGCTCTCAGTTCCCTATGGATGTTGCGTAGAGCCTGAAAAGTTGGTTCCTGCAGCATGTTACTGTACCCTTCTTTATTCAGTATTCTCCTGTGTAGTTTTATTGTATCTTTATTTATAGGCCTGTTTTTTGTCTGGGATGCTAATTGAAACCTTATTTATAAACAAGACATGCATGCATGTTAAGTACGAAGGCTGTGCACTCAGAAGGGCTACAATGAGTTTTAAACAGAGCAGACAAGGGTGCCACAACTGCCCGCTGACTAAAGCTCCGTGGGGCAGGGATGGACTTCTGTGTGTGCAAGGCAGCGCTCTCAGGGAATCTGATATTTGCTTAAATTGATTTTGAATGTTTTGTGGGAAAGAGAGTGTTTGACAGTATGAGACCAGGGGACTGCATTGAGGAAAAATTTAAAAATTAGGGACACATTCTCCCTTCATTTTAAGGGGAAGAAAATTTATCTTTAAAAGCAGACTCAAGCTGCGAATGCAGGGGAATGCTGCATGGGACTGCATCTTCTCTGCTCCCCTCAGCTGTACTGAGATGTCCAAAATGTTAACGGGTTCATAGTTTAATGTTGCTAATGCTAATGAGAAGTGACAGAGTGCAACATTTCTCTCATTGAAAGCCTCCTTTAATAGCCTTGTGCAAAGCTCTCTAAAGTCAGTGGAAATGTTCCAGCTGACCTCAGTGGGCACTGAATCAGGTAATACATCACGTCTGTTCTAGTCACCTGTGGATGTACATAAATAACATGCTGTAGAAGGTGCTAAAACTGTGCAGCACAATTAATGAGTTTTGTAGAATCTGTAAAATCTTCCTTGTAAGTACCATAATACTGGTACTTTTACATTTTCAAAAGTAAAAATAAAATAAAAATCAAAGCCACCACCACCCCAAAAAAAAATCAAACCAAACCACCAAAAACACCCTAAAACCAAACACCAAAAATCCCCACTCCAAACCAGAAAAAAAAGAAAACACAAAAAAAAACCACCTGGAGGATTGAACTATTGAAGGCAAATCCTGAAGGTCTGCTTTGCATAAACACTCTCTCTTACTGTGTGTAAACTGGAGTCCAAAAACAGTCCAAAGGAGTTCTGTGACGTTAAAAGAAAACAGAATTTCCTGTTGTAATAAAGCATATTCAAGGACCCTGTGGTCCACTGTATTTGGAAAGAACAGGAATATTAGCAAATGTATTACAATTGCTTTATAGACTTGCTCTCTTTAGTGTTCTGCAGCTGAAGTCATCTCTCTGGGTAATAAAACTTCCTGTCGGTACAGATGCATAACTCCTGTTGATGTTAGAGAGTAGATGTTAATACCTATTGACATAGGATTTAGCTTCATCTATTCCCAACTAGCACTATGAGCATTTTGTCAGTAAATTTAAAATCCTTCGTAAACCTATGCTGCTCCAGAAGTGGTGCAAAGTACCGCAAAATCCAGTAGCAGTACTTCAGTTTTTTCATGTGTTGGTTTAATAGCATGTATGTGTATACATATACACACACACACACATATATATGCAAAAATATAAATCATTTTGAAATTTGTGTCAAGTGCCAGGAAAACTTTTGTCCAGGTTTTCTGTGGATAGCTTAAGATTAATTTAAAGAATCATAAACTTTCTAAAATGGTTACTACTTTTAGTGCGGTGTAAAGTACGGTGTTATTGTTTCATTTTGTGGCCAAAAAAGCTAAAAAGTGACTGGTCTGGTGCTTTACTTCTCCTTCACCGTTCAGTCTTTAAAGCATGGTGCCTCATGCTTCAATTTTTTATTTTTTTTTCGGTATCAGTAACATTATTTCAGACCTATGGTGCAGAGATCCCATTTTGTAAGATGCCTGTGACTAGCAGCTCATGAAAACTTTGTTAAAATGGTGTCATCAGTCATCATGAGAGATACCTATCTTTTGAACCTCTGGAGGTTATTATGATGATTCTGGCAGCTAAAGGGGCAGAAGAGCAGCAGCACCTGTTCTTCCAGCAGGAACTGAGCTCCTTCCCTGCTTATTAGCTGTGACATCCACTTGCTTCAGAGTTTTGTTTTCCTTCCATATGCTGCTGATCTTATAAGACCTTTCTGCCCAGTGCTGGAGATGTCCACTGACAACTTAGTCGCTTTGCATGCTTTTTCTGTGCTGGAGTGGAAAACTTAACTAAATTAATGACAAGCTCATTTTCAGAAACAAGCACATTTTCCTTTCAAGCATCTGCTGGGGAAGGGTGAGCGTTCATATTTTCTTCAGCAGTTCTGGTTGACTTTTGAGTCTTTTTACTTAAATGGCTTGATTTATTTTCGTTGTCAGAAATTTACACATTCAGAGCTCTGGTAATATGTACAAATATTTACAGATGGCAACAATAGTTTGGAGTAAGGTCCTGATAAACAGTCCTCTTCACAGCAATTAGCAGGGTATCCAGAAAGACCTAATCTACAAAAGGGTTTGCTAGACACAAACAACGAGACAAATAGCCTATTCAGTGGAGGTGGCTAATCTCCACTATGAGTTTGAATTTGCTTTCTCCATCCTGGTAGTCTACAGTACTGGAGAGAAGTGTTATATAAACCAACTTACTTTACTTCTGACAAAGTCTTTTGCAGAGCAATTGCTTATACTCTCTGGATTAGACCAGCTCAGGATTTGAGGAGAATTTCACATTTCGTGTCTCGCCTCCTATTTTGTGAGCTTTCAATATGATAAAATGGACGTTTGTATGTACCCGGTGAAGCTGCTTCTCTCCACAGCTAAATAAGTATGTGCTTCTACAGATTGCATCTTCTCCACAAGAAAGAAACAGGATTACTCTAAAGAGACTACCTCTGTTTCTGTCAAGAAAAATAATGGCGTTGGCAAGATTGCATAGTCTAAAGCAGATCCTTTTTCCTCACCTCTTGGAAGTCACGGGTTGCAGAAAACAGCACAGTCTCTGGATCAGTCCCTGTGGAGCTCGGGTCATGGTGACACCGATGCTTTCATCAGATGAAAAACTTGGCTGCTGTGATGGGGGCAAAACTGCCCTTGTACTAGTTCTTGCCCTTGCACCAGGGCTGGTGTTCATATAGATGACTGTCTGGCAAACCAGACCAGAGGCACATGCACAAATGAAACCTAAACTTTTGGGGCAGAAGGAAGGGGAGGAAAAAGTTCATTTTCAGCCAGATCATCTGCCTGATTTGTCTCATGGTTGCACTGTCATTACTACTGGTAAAAGAAGAGGAGAATGTAAAATCAGCTCTTCTGAGAGCAGCCCGCACTTGTGTCAGTGTAAGACAAGCGTAAAACCATTGCCCAGATCCCAGTCTGTACAGCTCTCACATTTGGCAGGAGAATCAGAAGCACAGAAGTTTTCCACAGCTTTTGGTTTGCCACTTTAAGCATCTGGCTTAGTCAAAAACAGTGAATGAAAAGTTGTCGTGTCATTAGTTGTAACTATGAAGAGCATGTGGTATGGAATTCATGCAAGATATTGATATTCAAAACAGCCTCAGATCTCCTAAGGGCCTAAACGTGCTCTGAGGCTGTAACTGTATTCTGATCTGACTAGAATACATCCACAAAAAACATGAAATGCCACAAATAAGATGCCACAAATGCTACTTGATTACTGAGCACAGCTTTTAAGGCGTTGTCCTTTTACCTCTCTGGAGATGAAATTATGAACAGATACTAACAAGAGCCTGATTGCTGCAACCTGAATGAGTCCTGAAAATATAATACCTCTTTCCAGAAGTTGTAATAAGCTTCCTAAACAGGCTTTCTAATATCAGGTAGTTCAATTTGTCAGGAGGAGGAAAGTGCTTGGGATGTGGAGATGACTGGTTGTGGAAGTCTACATACATTGTTATTTATCTGAAGGCTTCTAAGCCTATTGTAGCACGGTAGACTTAACTTCCATAGACATCCCAACAGGGTCATGTGTCAGTCTGCTCCTTCTCCTTCTTTCAAATGCTCCTTTGTTTGTTTCTTCCTTTGGAAAAGTCCATTTCAAGTTACTCTAATCCCTTCGACCTCCAATCTGCCTGGACCATCAGCTGTAATCATCTCTTATTGTCACTCAAGTGTTTGCAGAGAAGACCATACCCTGCCCTCCCCCCATCTATTTATAAAATAAACATCCCAGTTACTGTGTAAACATATTCATAAATGATTGCAGAGCAGCTCCAATCCATCACAACTGGATCTTGATAAGGCTAAAGCTTGTCTATGTGAACCGTGTTGTAGTAGAGTTTCTCAGCTACTCTGTAATGTGAATCAACTGTTACCCTAGCACAGATTTATGAAATTATGTTGTAATATGGTTGCCCCTCTACACCCTGAAAAAGAAGCCACATTTGTACCTTGCTCGCCTGAAATACAATGAAACACATTTCATCTGATGGATGGGCTTAGGCTCTTGTTGGAGTTCAATACTCTGACCAAGTTCTTCTAGATGTGCCATATGTGGAGGGTTTAGTGTTTATTACCCGTCTTACTTATTTGAAGTTATTTGGTGGTAAAAGCCATCCAAAAAATCAATCGTAAAGCTAATCCTGCATTTCTTGTGCATCCAGTGTTCTCACTGAAACAAGCATCTTCATGTGTGCAAAGAATGAGTAATTGAGTTTCCATTTTTTACGAAGAGAAGTGCTCTATAGAAATTGATTTAAAATTCCTTCAGAAAAGTCAAGTTAAAAATGTTAACGGCTAGGGTGGTGCGTTAGCTGTGCCTAACACCAGAGAGCAAAACGGTGCTGCGTGGTGGAAGCTGGAGTTGATCTGTAAACTCTGCACACAGCTGCATCTGGCTGAGCAGTACATTGTGCCCAGGTACTGCTGACTGGTAAATCCCAGAAGACAGCATGCAGACGACTGCAGGATGCACGATGGTGCTTCATTGCCTGGCACTTCTGCAGCACTAGTGCCAAGCTTTCCTTTGATTTTGATACGTACAAGTCGCTTTGAAACACTACATTAGGTAGCATGCCATGGGAACGAGGTGCTCCTCAATGTCCGAGCAGAGAACAGAAATCACAGCTTCTAAAAAGCTTTCAGAGATCAAAAAATAGCCCCCCAAAGCAAGCCTTGGTATGGCAATCAAAGACGCATCTAGTGATCAAACAAGAAGTGACCATGCTGTTCTCCATGTAGCACTTAGCACTAAGTTGCTGAGAGTGATTTCAGCTTTAAGATGTCTGTATAAAAGTTTTTTTCAAAGATCCCTGGTCACTTATCTCGGCAAATACAGTCTTAACCAAACTATGAAAAAGTATTACTTAACCTGAAGATACAAAAAAATTATTTGTGTAGTTAAACTCAAATGAAGGAAGATTAAGTTATGGCAAATAACCATGTTAAATGAGGGTCAGGTTGCTCTCTTAATCAAATAACTTTGCCAAATATTTACTAAAATAGGACAGACTCTTGTAAAATTATAAATAGTTTGTTACTTATTTAAATAAAAGATCCTTACAAGCCTTATTTGGTATGATTCTTTGATAGTGTTTATGAGGGTTTTTTTAATAGCAGGATTTCCATTGTGATTTTTCACTAGTAAAAAAGAAGTAACTTTTTTTTCTGGCAAAGTAGATTTTCCCTATAAAATTTGATAGAAAGCATACTACTTAGTAAATTATGAGATATGTTATAAACACTCCATACATGAACTTTACCTCTAAATAAATATTTAATTAGAAAGGATGTTGCCGTTTGTGGGATTTGACTAGATATTTTGTTTCTGTACAGCAACTTGTAATCAGCAAGTTCTGAATCCCTGATAAGAAAGTACTTAGAAACGCAGGGAGGAGAGGGAATGTTCTGGAAGAGAAAACTTGCAGTCTTTCACCCAAAAATGTTCTCTGTGCATTCTTGTATTTTGCATAACAGAGTATGTCCAGAACTGAAAAAATATAATTTTAAAAGGTAGTATTAGAGAATATACGTAAGATAATGCAGTATCAATATTGAAAGTAAATTGTCAGAGCGAATGTGCGTGTTTTCAGTCTCCCCGATGTTGCAGAGGTGGGAGTACCTGTATGCGTGGCTTGCTCAGTCATGTTGTGTACAAGTCACAACACTCCTTTAAAAAAAAAAAAAGGAAGGCTGAAAAGGAGTTAAAAAGTACAGATTACTCTCTCACAATGTAGAAGTCCTGCATAAGGAAATTTAAGCACTAATGAAGTGAAAAGTAAAGTGTAATTATAGCTTGGACATGTCTTAATATGTGGGAAAGAGCAGAATTACTTGATCAGGTCTCAGTGCCGTAGGTGTTAACACCCCATATCCAGTGTAATTACAAATGGGATGGGAAAGTGGTAAACGTTAGCAAGTATGAATGGATGGGGTTCAGAAAGCACCCCTGATGAATAGATTAGGCAATGATTATTCAACAGAAGGTTAACCTGCATCTTATTCTTGGTCATCTTCTGTCCAGTATATCTCAAGATTTAGTAACTGTAAGGCCATGGCGCACCTTAGTGGAATGGAGGGTTACTTATGGTAGAAAATGTCACGTGAAAAAGGTTGAGTTGTGTTGGGAGAGAGATTAAAACAGAGAGTCAGCAATACTTTCAGACGGTCTGTGTATGAAAAGCAATTTGGCCTGAAATCTTGAAGGCTGAACTGTCTAACTGCAGGCTTGAAAATAGTACTATGTCTGTGTAAGTTTTGCTGCTATTTTTAGGGTTCTGATTGTGTAATCTGTAGTTCTGATAGTGAGCCTGTATGTGGGTCATTTCTTTGGCTCTGGTGGGAGTGGTCGTGGGAATAAGATTTACCAACACTGTTAACTTCTACTTTCTAGTTTTCCTATTTTTGTCCAACTTTGCTCAAAGCATCTATAGGAAGTAGGTGCATATTGTACTGAGACATTCCTCACAAGTATAGAGACGTTAATTTCTTTCTTGATGTAAAAATGGCCTGTTCAAAAGGGATTTGGACACCAGACTCCATAGTAAGCATTGGAACTAGAAGTGACGTAGTCAAAGAAAGGATCTAGCCTTGTGTTCTCCAGGCTGGGTCAGAAAACCAACCAGAGTCCAAGCTACAAGCCACCTGAAGCTAGAACCATGAAATAAAATGCTGGCTGCTCGTTTTATTTTACAAAGGCTCCATCCTGAAGTTCTGCCTGTCTGCACATCAAAAGGAGTAATAGGTTATAAACTCATTTTCAGTTGAAGACCAAAAAGATCATTGATACGGCCATAAAAAATGCGGTGTGTGCTCCACTCCTAAGAAGTCTTGCAGTTACACAACAGGAAAATGAAGTTAGCTAAGAGCTAGACTGCCATCTAACTCTAAGCATAATCTCCTGTAATATTGTTTTAAAAGTCTGGAAGTATTCCAGATATGTGATCAGACGATTTGAGTCCAAATGATACCTAAGCAAGTGAGGCAATAAAGAGATTAACTGTAGATGAAGCAACTAAAAACATGTCAAATAACTGAAAAAGGACCAGTACAAATGGAAACAAACATAAGGGGTACAAAAACATAGCAACAGTCAGTGTTTCTGGCTACAATAAGCTTGTATTAACTGGAAATAGAACTAAGTAATGCAAGGAGCTGGAGAATAAAAGATAAAGACAGTTTCAGTATTTTCTCTTGTAAACCATGCCATTTATGGAGCAATACAGCAGAAAGCAGTGCAGTTCAAATGAGCAATGAAAAAGGATGGAAACAGATTAATTCTGTGAATGAAATGCATTCTACATTTAGAACTCTTCAATGAAAGAAAATTCAAAGCATTAGCAATTTGTGCTTAACACAGAAAACATTGCTGATGCCGGCAGATTGCACAGGATCTTTCCTGTGCAGACGTCTGCAGAACAATCAATCATGATTAAATGGCAATCTTTAACCAGTGACACTGTTTATATGAAAGGCAAATCCAGGGCTAAAGCTGTGTGAAATATAATAGCAAAGTAAAAATGTCTTTTTTGGTAGGAGAAAGGAGACACGAGCAATAGTAGCAAACGTACAATATTTGAAAAATTAGGAGAAAAAAATGACAACAGACAACAGGAAAAAAAGTGAACAGCAAGATTGTGCAGTTCCGTTAATGTGTTTCAAGGGCTTGGGAGTTTGCCAGTACTATGTACTATATGGCTCTACTTCAGCAGATTTTAAAGCGTCAATGTGCCTTATACCTGTAAGTATTCTCAAAGAGTTGAGGTTGTGGGTGTGGAAATCCAGCTGGGTGCTGATGTAATGCTTCAGGCTTTCCGCTCGCAGGTTTCCTAGCGTGCTCGTGGGAGGATTTCTTGCTGTCTTATACTGTACTTGCATACATGCTACAGATGGTCCCCTTGTGGGCAACAAGTTTGGGTCTCTCGTCTATCTGTGGGCTAGCTATTAACAAATCTTAGAGATTTCTACCCTTTATTACATTTGGTAGAGAAGTCAAAAGTGGTTTTGTGTGGGGGTAAACAAGTGATAGATGTACAAACAGTACAATCGCTAAAACCTCCTTACTGTAGGAGACCAGACTAAAAAGCAAGGCCTACTAATTAATGCGAGGAGAAATGTATCGGTTGTTTAACGGAAGGGTGTGTTGAGTTGAGTGAAAGAACATGTTGGACGGGGGAATGAACGGCTGGGACTCATTTGATTGTAACACTCAAAGCGCCAGACAATAGCGTCAGAATTTCTGCAAAGCGGAGAAATTCTCAAGAGAGCATCCTCATCTACTGACTTGAATGAAATAGTGGGAAGAATAGCATCAGCCAAATGACTTTAATCTAGATTTGCTCCAGCAAATACTATTTGATGAGGCAAATTCTAGAATATTCACTATAAATAAACTATTTGTACAGCTTAGATTCCTGTCTTCTATTAGTGCTCAGCACCCAGTGTTCCACTGGACACAAATGTAAATATTTGGTGGGCACACAATATGTTTTGACAAAAAATTGCAGAAACGCACCATAGCAGCATGCTAAAACCTATGTTATCCATTTGGAATTGAGACAGCATGTGCTTTTTTTAAATTAAATTGATAGAAATCACAGCTACTGGGGAAGCGCAGAGATGGGAAAGCCCAAAAGAAAAAGGAAAAGTGCATGCTAGTGTCCTACAATGGAGGAACACCTTCTTGTGTGTTTACTTTTATGTGGAAATCCTTACTTTTTAGTCTAGGTAGAACTGCTTTGCTATATTGTTCAAAGGTGAGGATGGATGGGAAAGTGAGTTTCTTTTAAACCATCTTGCTAATGTTGTTATGTTATCCAAAAGTTGAATTGTTAATCTGCTATTTCTGGTCTGAACTTCAGCACCAACACAGTTGCAGTCATAGTACCATCAAAACAAAAATTTCCATAGGAACATGATAAATTCAAAAGCATTGAGCAGAGCAGAAGAGATAATCTGTATTTTTTTAAAAAATGACAAACAGGACTGTAGGACTGCGGTGGATATATATATGCTCTATATATGTATGGGCTGGGGGTTTGATGTGCCCTTTTGATGTATGGGCTGTCTGCTATCCATGATTTTGAATTAAATGAACTTGAAAGTATAGCTGGATACTTTTGCTCTTCTAGCAAAGCCAATGAGAAAAAAAATCCTGGTTCTCCCATGCCCTAGTCCCTCCATCCCCCTGTGCTCTTCTTATAGTTCACTACCCATTTGGTTGTGCTCTTGCAATTTTCGGTGCAGTTGTGTGCTGATCTGCCTCTCTGAAGTAATACACCAAAGTTTCTAAAACAGTGGGGGGCTCCTTTGTTTCAGTGGTTCACTTTGCAGCAAGGTCAAAAAAGAAGCTGTGCCTGTGTGAGAGAAAGGGGAAGGAGGAGGGTAGAGGGTGCTCCTCTGCAGGAGGTGTCCTCTTAAACCAAGTGTGTTTCTAGAGGAAAGGTATTATTGCAGCCTTTCAACACTTAAAGGGGGCTTATAAGAAAGACGGGGACAAACTTTTTAGCAGAGCCTGTTGTGATAGGATGAGGGATAATGGTTTTAACTAAGAGAGGGAAGATTTACACTAGTTATAAGGAAGAAATTTTTTACAATGAGGGTGGTGAAACACTGGACCAGGTTGCACAGAGAGGTGGCAGGTGCCCCATCCCTTGAAACATTCAAGGTCAGCTTGGACGGGGCTCTGAGCAACCTGATCTAGTTGAAGATGTCCCTGCTCATTGCAGGGGGCTGGACTAGATGACCTTTAAAGGTCCCCTCCAAACCAACCCATTCTGTGATTCTATTATTGCTGCATCCTTCAGGCATTGCATCTCAAGTGTTTGAAGTCTGTAGATTACTATGATAATATAGAAGGTGGAACCTACAATTGCTCATACCATATATTCATTTTTTTTTAAGTGATCCTAAGAGTTATTTGAGGAAACTCACTAAAAGTCGTGTGCTGTGTAATGGCCATAAGGGTATATGACGTTTCTCCCTAGGACATAGAGCTTATCCTTCAATTCCTACTTTATTTAAGTTTTAACTTGAAACTGAACTGTTGTTGGGGACCACAAATAACTCAGTCAAGTCTATTCTGCAAAGAATCTCAGAGCAAAGAAATTAAGAGATTAGTCACGCCAGCTTGCCAGGATGCTATTGCCTTGTATGTAATACAGAAATTGCAAAGGGGAACTTCTGATTTATGGAACTGTGCACAGTTATAGAAATACATTAATAGCGGCAACAGCAGAAGCACAAGTGAGTCAATGTTGGAGTAGACATTGCCCCACAAAGCCAGGAACTGAGAGCTGAAAGACTGTGTTGTTGCTTTGTACTTTGGATCGAAAATGTACTGTCAGGCAATACTGCTTTGTAATGCCTTGATTGCTACGTGCTCTGACGTGTCCAAACCCTGAACGTCTTGTTCAAAGGAAGATTTTTATTCAGAAAATCTTTGTTTATGACTCCTCTTTATCATCTTAAGAGGAGGTGGCTTGCATATGGGAGTCTGTACCTAGCCCAGGAAACATGGACTGAACTGCAGGTTCAGCGGTCTCAGCCTGGAGATGATATAGTGCGGTGTAGAGTTTGGCCAATGGTCCCAGCTTTTTGCATCTCTGAAGTCTTCTGGTTGTTTGTGACACCTTCGGAGAGATGAGGCTTCTGTGATGAATGTGCGTGTGTTATGTACGTCCCATAGGTGGGGTGAAGTAGCCTAGTCACTGTGAGGGGAATAGGGAAATAGAGACTGTTCCTCCCATGGTAGCTGCTAGCATGTAGGAGTGGGCAAAATGGGTTCCCTAATGTATGCTGGTATCTTATTTAATGTAAAGCAAAATAGTTGTAATTACACTAGTGAAGGAGCTGGCTAATCTGTGGAGCTTCCGCTGTGGTCTGATCTCTGCATGTCTCTTCTATGGCCTGGACTTTTTTTTTTTTTTTAGTTAATGAAATCATGGGCAAATATACTGTGCTTTAAAAACTAACTTTAAATGATTGGTAAATTTAAATTAGGAATAAAAGCTTGTTCTGTGACTGCCTCAGTTCCCAATGAAGTAAAGATATTCAAAAGCTTACAAGCCCACATCCTAGTTTTTAGTATCTAAATTTTTATTGGTTTTGTTGTTATTATTTGTTTCAGATTTAGAATATTAGATTTCTGTGGTTTTTTTCCTACATAAAAACACCCACAATTCTTTCTGTATTATAACATCACTTTCCATCAGGGCAACTGTTGTCAGGAACAAAAAATCTGTATGGCCAAGTATTTCCCACTGCCTCCACCCAGTCAGGAGGTTCTTGGATAAATTTGATTTAGCCTGCACACAGATGGAAGCAGGATACTGAGGGAGTTTGCTTTTTCCTCCTTTTCACTGGTATCTCAAAGAAATAAACAGACTTGGCAAACTCAGAAAATCTATTTTATTCCAGCTTCAGCAGCGCAAAAAAATATCTAGAGAAGTAAAAATCCCCCTGTTTGGTTTTTCCTCTATCCGTGAGACAGTAGATAAAAGTCTTTTATTTTTCTAATCATCAGCATTCAAATAAATGAAATTCTATATGAAAGAAATTCAGTCAATGAAAGTATATATTTTGACCTTTTAAATATGTTAACTAAAATCTTGCAGTGGATGTAATGTTGGACCCAAACTGTACTTTCTGACTTAGACATACCCAATTTTCACATGTGAAAGTTGGCTTTGAATTTGGGGTTGGTTTTTTTTAATTTGTTTCTTTTTGAGTGTTTGGTTGGGGTTTTTTTGAGCTGGACATTTTTCAGAAATAGCTCTTCCCTATGAGTAATTTTTGATAAATCAGAATTATTATTTTTTCTCCTGAATTGAAAACTTCCTACTGAGACATTGGCCAAAACTTCTCACTTCTGGGTTTTGGACTAGGGACTTGAGTTATCCCTAGTCTTATCAAATGTCTATTTGACAAACGCATTCTGAAAGGAATGCTATAAAGTGAAATTAAGGAAATTTAACTGAAGTAGCCCATTAAAAATATTCCTTGATTAAGGGATAAATTGTCAATGCTAAGGAAAATCAGCCTTGAGGTTTTGCAGCTCTTCACTGAGAATCTTCGTATGGTACAAACAGATTTGGGTTTAAAGCCAGAAATGTAACAGCTGTGTTGCTGGAAAATTGGGAGATCTTATTCTAAATATTTTAAGCCAAAAGAAATGTTTAAAAAAATCTGCTATGCTTCAAAATGTTCTCATGTGAGCAATCCCATTATCTTCAGGCGAATGAGGACTATTTATCTGTTGCTAGATTGTATCCTTAACTGATGATGCATTTATATTCCTAATTCAGGAAGAAAAAATTGAGAAAATCCTGAATTCTGGAGAATATAGTTGAAGTTACTTGGGTCCCTTACAGAAACAACTTTTTAACATACAAAGAAAAACAGATCTTTGAAAAATCTGAGAGGATTTGATTTCTAACTTTAGCCTAACCAACAAGTCTAGTTATTTTTTAGGTTTTTTTTAAATTAATAAAACACGCAGAGAGTGGCAGGCAGAGGACCTTGTATTTCTCTTTCCACCACCTTAGCGCTGGGAGGACCTCGGTCAGTAGGAGTCCTAAGGTGGTGGCTCCTACACCAAATTGGAGGGAAGCAGCAGAGGAGTGGATGCGAGCTACAAGGGTCAGTGTACTATGTTTTGCTTACAGCAAATGGGTAACTCTTTTAAGAAATGGAGGAATATAAGAATGTTAATTGTTAAGCACCAACTCAGTTGTCATTGCTGAGTAGATTCTGCATTTACCAGTAACCTGCTGGGTGCCACAAAGAGGTGAAACCCTCAGACCATGAAGGATCATACCTTGATCCTGCTACGAACGTTTCAGTTACAAAGAGCTGGTTTGGATTCTGGCTCTAAGGGAAAGTCATCTCTGCCTGGAGAGGCAGAAATGAACAGGGTCACTAACACATGCTTACTAAATAACAGTTTGTGACAAGTGACACTGGTGGTAACTCGAGCACTCGCGTGGGTATGAGATGGGATGAAATTTGAAGGGCAGTGGGATTTGGGAGGTTTGGTCTCCTGGGAAGAGCAGGTGTGTGGATTCTGCTACCAGCAGTGCAGTAACTCCCTTTGTAGGGAGGTTTGTATTGGTTGGACACTTCTATTCTGCCTCCTGTACCAGCTGAACTTACTGTTCTTTCAACTTGGCTTGTAAAATTTGTACAAAATTATGCAAATAGCCTCTCCCTTCCAGAGTTCCCCAGGGTGGAATTAACACTACCTGAAGTGGCTAGTATGAAACTTATTATCTCTGTTATACTCAAGCTTTCATGCAAAAACTGAACCACGTGGCTTGGAGAGGATGTGTGTTTCTACATTTCCACTGAGAAATGTAGCAGTTCATGTTTTGGTGCAGTGGTTCAGCCCAACTCCTTCAGGGACAGGGGATTTGCAAATACTTGAGGTATCTGAATTTAGCATGTTGAATCCTTCATAGTGTCTCTCTTTGCTTAATATGCTCCATTTCCACAGTGCTCCTGGGTGTTGGGAGAGGGTGGGTATCCTGCCCAGGCCAGTGGGCCCATCCTAGCTCAGGAGTAGGGCTGAGCAGCCTGTCCGGCAGTAACATCTCCTGGTGATGGTTGGACTTGGAAGAGACCTTTAAGATCATCAACCAAAGCAATTCAATGATTCTATGACTGGAAACCTTTGGGGTGCTTGGCACCAGAGCCTGAGAACAAGACAAGATCTGTAGATCCAGCACTCCTAGAAGAAAACCCGCTCTCCTTTCATTGCTCAGAGCAGCCACCAGGACAGAAATGAAGTGGCTTAAAAATATTTGGGGCATGCAGAAGCTGGGACAGGAGTTAGGAGAAGAGCAGGAACAGGGCAGATAGACTCTTCTGAGTCACGTTTGGTTGGAGCCCTGCTCTTGTACGCTCTGCTGCAGCCCAGTGACCCACAGACAATTTGAGCACAGTGGCCACTTACTCATACTTGCAATATGGTGCGCTGACCTACTTTAAAATACTTGATTTCAGCCGAGTCCTGCTCTGCAGATCCGGCAGCAGGTTTGTTTCAACGCCTGCCTTATTTTCCTTTCACAGACTAACTCTTTAGTGGAATAATTACTGTACAAACTCCAAAGCCCAGCGAGCTGCTCCGCATTCCAGTTTCGCAGGAAGTAAAATCTGAGTTTGCCAAGTCTGCTGGCTCAGCTGCGGCCGCTCGCATCCCGAATTCCTGCGCCCATTAGTTGGGAAGGCCGGGGGGGGGGCGGGGGGTGCGTTACGTAACAGGCACATGCCGGGTCTGTGACTTTTCTTTTTTTATAATACAGAAAACCAGAAATGAATGAGTGTGATGTGGCAGGAAGCAGCTTGTATGAAAGGCAGAAATGGAGATTGAAAGATGGCACTAATATGTTTTCAATACTAAGTTAAAGCAATGAAATACTTGCTTGAGCAGCAACGCTGAGGTCCTCCAGGCTGGCTTTAAAAGGTATAAATGAAGTAAACCTCAGAAATTGCATGGTCAATTTATTTGACAGCATGAGCTTAAATTACCCTAACAGCTGTTTTAAAAACTGTTCTCTTGAAAGAGAGGCAGAAGTATTGAGACAGCTGTCTTTCTTTTTTGAAACATGATGATAAAAGCAATTGGGTTACAGTAGTAACCTCCTCCTGCGAGAAGACAGGGCAGTTAAGGTTTGAACCAATATGTTGGGGACCAGAGTGCACCACCAGCCCCGATCAGCCTCCCCTGGAGCTTCTACCCAAAGCCTGGGGCTGTGCTTCAGCTCAGGCTTCCTTAAGTGTGCCTCTGGCCTGGCCTTGCCTCCTGGATGGGTCTTGGATCTGTGTTGTGGCCTCTGCATAGACCCTGGACCAAGTTCATCTCTTCGCTTTACCTGTGACTGCCAATGTGCCAGCACCCAGCTCTGCCTTTCCTGTTCACATGCTGAGAGATTGTGTCTTGTTGGTGAGGGGGCTGTCGGCACTGTGGTCACCTCAGATCCTGGCTCGCGTCCTCTGGTGGAGCAGCCCTGCTCCTCCTGCTGCTCTTTTACCAGCCTTCAGTGGGTTACTTGCTACTGACTGCTGAATAACACACGATGCTCCGGCTGGGAGGTACCAGGCAGCTGTACATAGCAATACGTACCAACTTTGCTGTGTTGTGTCTGTTGAACTCCCCTGTGGTTCATTAAAGTGCTACAGAAGTTAATGGAAATCAGCTTCATCCTGAGTAGGATTGTGCCATTTGTGCATCTCAAGGGGCAACAAAACTTCTCAAGGTGTCTGGCTGTGCATGACTAAGCTGATTGCCAGCACGTTTCCTGACCTCTCTTTCCGGGTCGTATCTTTTCCCGCGTACTGGGGGCATTGATTGCTTCTTGAGATGTGCTGAGACTTTTGTTTAACAAATTTCCTGTTGTTGTGGGGACCAGAGCAGGGCTGGCGCTCAGTATCTTCAGTGTTCTTCCTGTGGTGTGTTACCAGGCTTTGGGGCCCCTGCTGCAAATCTGAACCTTGCTGATGTTTGTTGAGAAGTATTTTATAGCCTGTGGTGATATTTGGAGCCCTTCAGGGCTCAGTGGCTGTAGTGCAGATATCTTAAACTTGAGCAAACAGAACTCTTAAGCAAGATGCCTCAGTCTTAGTTCCCCTCCCCACCCCCCAAAAAAAAAAAAAAAAAAAAAAAAAAAAAGAAAAANAAAAAAAAGAAAACAACACAAGAGGACACTTCTTTTCATCTCTATACTAGATGTGAAAGTTGGAGGATGCTTATCTCTGATGTGTAGGCTTGGGACAGCTGTGATCCTCTCTGCTAGAAATCAAACAGACAGTTTCTGCACACTTGATTCTGGCACGAGCAACCTTAAAAAAAAAGCCTGGCAAGCAAACAGGAGGGACTAGGGTCCTGCTTCCACCCCTGCTGCAAGTGGAGGGTGAGGCTGGTGGTGTGGGCGCTAAGGAGCAGGCTGTGCTGTGCTAAAACCTGGCGTTGCGTGCATGTTCCCTTCCTTCATTGCCTAATGCTGGCTGTCCCTAAACCGCTGTGCCCCAGAAGGCACGACCTCCGCTGGCACAGTCCATCTGAGCCTTGGTGACTCCGTGCTTACCTGGCAAGGTCGTGCTCATGATCATAGACAGGCTAGCCCTACCTAAACCAGGACCTGCAGCACCACAGCAATGGCTGGGCTTCACCGGGTTGGAAATGAACAAATACTACCTAAAAGCAAAACTGTGTTTTGTTTTGACAGGACTATATAGTAAAATCTCACTAGAAGCCAGCAAATTCTGAACTGAGGTGCGAGATGGTCATTTCTAAAGATTAACTAGAAATAGGAGGGGGGGAACAGCCTGCCTGTCCTGCAGCATTAGAATCAAAATACAAAAAAGGTGGAGGGGAAGTGGGCCATAATTTATTTACCAGGATGCTACAGCTCTCGTTTCACTTCACTACAGTAATAACTAAATGAAAATCCAGATCGTGTCTGAGCACATGAAGAAATAAACAGTTCCTGTGTATTTCAGGGAAGAATGAATTTCTCGTTGCTGTGGCTCCCCGTGGTTCCTCAGTTTATTGGAGATGGTCGTTATCGGAATAGTACATTCTTTAAATATGAAATAAACTTGTTTTTGTTTTGAAATGACATACTTCTACATCATCAACACCCTAGGCAAGACACTTTGTAAACTTTTCTAGTAGTACAGTTTTATAATGACAAAACCAGGCTAAAATATCTGCATGAAATTTAGAAGGTCATGAGGTACTGCCCATATCTTTTGGGGTAAATTCCCTCGTTCCTCTGAAAGGATTGTTAACCCGATGCTGGAGAATTCTGTTGCCTCAAGTACTGCCCCATCTGAGAGATCACTTAAAAACTATGGCTCTCTTGGGATGAGGAGAAGTAGTATCTTACACACTTCTAGCACTGTTTATTATTATGAAAGCTAATGGAAAAATCAGATTTGGAAAAGTTATTGTATAGTTTCTGTGCTACTAGAAATCCAGCAATTTTAGAAAGAATTTTAATCCTTTCTGCTACAGATCTCCCGGCCCTTTCCTTGTGCTCTGCTGTGGGCTCTCCGTACAAGAGTGGTGGAATTTATGCAAAAAATCTGAGCTCCCCTTTGGTCCTTTGCATGGGCCTAACCGCGCTGTGGATCACTTTTAGATCTGATTTTAAAATCTTGTGTAGTGTATTTAATAGAAGAAATTTTATAAACAAATGAATTATCATTAATTTTTTTAAGTTGAGATTTTTTTAAACTATCAATGAAACCATTCCCTAGTACGCTTAAGTACTCCATATTGTATTTGTTTCTGTTGTTCAGATTGCCTGCCTGCACGTACGCGTGTGCATTCATCCCTATGATGGTTGATCTTATGTTGTGCAGCTAAAGTTTTTGGGGAACCAGTCAGTTTCAGCAAACCTGACCAGATTGGAAAGGAAGAATCTACACACACCACTGAAACTCTCCCATGTGAAGGGAGTACATTCATTTAGCCTTTTAAGAGATAGGCTTAGGCTTTCTTCCACAGATTCCTCTTAAATGGATCATTTAACTTGCTACACTGTATGCTTCAGAAACTAGGAAGGACTAGAATTTTTTCTGCTTTTTTTTTTTTTTTTTGAAGCATGGCAAGACTTGAGCATCTTGTGACCCTCTTACCACTTCTTCCCAAGTGACATGCGCGTCTGCAGCTTTTTGGAAAAGAAACTGTAAGAAAGAGGTATTTTCAGTGTAACTTGATTAGCAAGTCAGTTGCAGTGTGCCTGGAGCACGAGCGAAGGATCTCTGTGCCAGTTTGTCTTTGTAGTCAAGAACCTTTTGCAGGAATATGCTCATTTACTCGCAGACTGCTTATGTACCTCTGGCACAGAATTTTTTCTTTAACCAGCAGATCTTGCAATCTATTTCACAACCACCCTTGTCTCCTATATGTGTTGCTTGCCAACTGTAATTCAGGGACTGAGTTTTATAGACAATGCACGAGCATGTTCTTTATATATGTACTAATTCTGGCAAAAACTGCGTTATTCAGGCCTCACTACAAGCTATATTTCTGCATAAAATCCTAGCGTGCATGTGTGTATTGAGCAGGCTGTTGAGATGGCTGTTGGAAACTTTATCTTTAAAGCTTCATTGCAAGCCAGAGTATTTTGAAACTTGGCATACTGCTTTTGGAGTGGGTGCAGTTCATTTCATTAAACTTGGGTCTGTCTCCTGCTCTCTTTTTATAGTCCAGGCTCCCTCGGGTAGAGGGAAGTACCTAATTGCAAATCTGTCTTGCCAAGTACTTGGCAACTAGAGCTTCCCCCCACAATGGAGTTTGTCTCTAAAGCAGATAACGTCCATTTGGATTAACCTGATGCTTTAGGGCAAAGAGTTTTGAAGACTAGTTTAGAGATTAAACTCGAGTATTTATAACTCATTCATTTCTAGACACTGTGGATACAATACTTTTTTAGTATGTCATTAGTTGAAAAGAGTGTCTTGTAGCAATCTTAACTTTGTATTTTTCAGCTCCTCTTGCATTTTTGTCCTTGCCCACTATTGGTTTAATGTGGCGTTTCAGGATCATTGGGTCAATAATCAGGGTAGGAAAACATTTCGTACCTATGTAGCACACAAATATATATATCTATTTAATTTTCAAGAAATTTGCGTGCTTTATTGGAATCAACTAGGTTGCTAGAGTTTGAGAAGTACTTTTATGGCTTTGTGTACGTTACAGAAATCTGGCATCTGAGTCAGTGTTTGCAGTATGCGCATACCAAGGAGCACATATCAGTAGAGCAGAGGTACCAGCAGAATTAAGGGCCTGCATTTGCCGCTAGTCAGTCCTGTAAATCTGCAATACTGCAGAGTCAGCACAGGCCCCACTGGAGCAGAAACCTAAACATCTGTTTAACTTTAGACATGTGCTTAAGCTTCTTTGACGTGAGCTGCTAAGTAAGGGGAGTGGGTTTGTTTTTAATAGCTATTCTGAGAGCTTTACTTCACAAGGTTATGCTTAGGAAGCATTTTTCAAGCAGGATGGAGTTTGTTCCCTAGCTTCAGCCTGCCTTCACATACCGGGGCGAGATGTAGGCCTGCGGTCCCAAACTTTCTCTCTTACTTTTCTTTCTCTCCATGTGCTAGGTTTGCAGAGGGGGGGACCTTGGGTGCCCCAGCCTGGAAAGGAGCTGTAGCTTGTTCATGTAAGTCTCCAATCTGGACAATCAAAGGATGGGGACTGCAGAGCTGCAGGGCGTGCACCTGCCCCAGCATACAAATAGCCTACAAAATGCTCAGTGTTGTCTTTTCACTTTCAGACAGTGTAGTGTGTTCAGTAATACTTCAGTGCATTGGCTGACCAGTATTCATGCAATTATCTGAGGGACTCTGGCTGTGAAAATTTGTGCACTTGTTCCTTCTTACTCTTCCAAGCTATGAAAGCAAAAGTCTCTTCCTTTTGGACGTAATTCCATTGCCATTTCATTTTGTTGCTGCTCGTCTCATGTGTTTCCATCTCATCTATTTTCTTCTGGTTTTTGCCTGTCCAGATTCTTTCTGTACTCATGCTTGTTATTAGCTGCAATAGTCTGTGTACGTATATTCTAACATTATGCTATAATAAAGTTCTGAATTAAAATCATGCCCTGACACTGATATGATACCTGAAAAGGTACTGGCAAGATAGCAGTAGTCTGAAGCCTGTTCTGAGCTCTGTTCTGCCAGACAGTGGAAACTTGCTTTTTTCCACCCAAATGAAGGAACTCAAATTGGAGGCCTCTTCAGACTCTTTGGTCACCAGCAAGTTTTGGAAGAGTTGTAAAAGACCCCTCCTGTGCTTAGGTCTGGTATACTTAATTACATGTTATAAATTTGATAAACTCATTTCTGGGAAGAAGAATGTAGAAGTCAAAGGAGGGAGAGGGGGGGAAACACCTTCTGCTTATTGCTATCAGAAAGACTTATTTCTGAACCAAGGGATATAAAGCTTAAGAACAAATTATATGTTTCTGTTAACTATGTGGAGCAGTTCAAGGAAAAAGGTCAACCCAGTGTAGGAGCACAGACCAACAGGAAGATCTCCCTCCATTGGAGCGGGGGGATGTTAATGACTCGTTACAGTTTGTTTGATGGGAATTGGAATTTATTGTGGTATCCGGTAGCATCCATCTTTCAGTTCTTCATCTGTTTTGATAAGGCAAAAATCCTGTGCTGCTGTATCCAGCTCCGTTCCCCCTGGTAAATAAGCTGCATATCTTTAAAAGCCATCTATTATCCTCTGTTTGTCAGTTTTATAAACTGGAAAAGATTAGTGGGAAGAGAAAGGGAGGGTTGCTGCTCACATTGTGTGCAGGGCCCAACGGCATGGGGAAGGCGGCAGCTCTCTCTGGCTGAGCCCGGGGCTGGGGAGGATGGCTGGGGGGGACACCCCACCAGGGCACTTCCCTGCTGCTGCCTCCGCACCTGCAGCTCCTGCCCCAAAACCCTGCGTGGCCCCAGGTGTGAGGCAACACCCCTGTGTAGCGCTGCAATGTTCTCTGGGTCTGGGTAGCTGCTGGAGCTGATTCTTTGGACCAGTGTTAACTGTTAAAGAACGATTTCTTCTGCTGGGCCATAAGCTCTTCTCCCTGGAAGAGCTGCCCTCCTCGTAACAACCACCCTGAGACCCTGCGGCTGGCAGCACGGCTTCTCTGCATCTGCAGCTCCCTTGCCCAGACATATGGGCACTTTAAGCTGTGCCAGCTGCCGTGCTTTTGGGACTGTGAGTTGCCCCTGCCCCAAACACTGAAACTAGCAGAGGCAGCTTAGCACTACATCCCCACTTTCCTCTATCCCTTCCTTAGCAGGCTTCCAGAAAGTGATGGGCATGAGATGCCTGCCATCCAGGCACATAAAGCTAAGAGAATGAGTGCAGCCATGTAGAGCTGACATACCCCAGCACCGGCACCTACCGGCGCTTTTTGAAACACATGAATGAGGCCGTGAAGCCATCTTGGGGCACTGCTGGCCAGAGTTGCCCTGTTCTCCGAGAGATGAGCACTCCTCTCCCACCGTCTGTAATCATTGCAGGTGTGTTTCTTGTGCTACCTGAATTTTTCTTTTGACCTCTTATTTAATGTAGTCCTAGTTTTTACAGAAGCCTTTTTCATACTTTACAGTAAAATCATGAGAAGGAATTATTTTCCAAACTCCATTTTTTTGCACTGGAAGATACGAAATAGACCTGCTGGGATTAACCCAAACAACATGCACATGGCTGAATCACAGCACTGAATTTCTCCCCTGGATATTCTGAGTCTTCTTTGAACATTGCAAATTAGTGTTTCACTTAGGCTGATACTGGCAGTAGGGGATGAGTGACGTTAATATTTGAAAGTTGCCTGGTAAATCTAATTTTCAAGTTTGCATGCCAAAGCTTAGCATGTACTGAGGCACTTACAACTGACATATAGATGTCAGTTGTAATTTTTACAATTTTATACAATTTAAATGTGTGGTTTGTCTCAGCATTTCATGGCCCCGATATACAAATATTACAGGGTTAAGACCGGTGAGTTGTAAGCACAACGGTACGGCTACCTCTTTTGAGTAATTAGTACATGATGGAACAAAATCGTACCATCTCACAAATTGTGATTATGGTCAGTCAACACTTGAAAAATAATTGGTTTGGTAGAGTAATTTTAATGTTTTACCTCAAATTTTGCTGGGAGGCGGTAGGCAGAGTGCAGCATGTCCAGATCGTATTCACATCTCCAAGGATCAGTACGTTGTCCTAAAGGTGGTGTGAGAGCAGGAGCTGGGTGGTTCAGCAGCAATCAGTTGAAGTGGCAAATTGTCCAACAAAAATGTCCTACCAAATTCATTAGTATCCCAAATGGCTAGAAACAGTAGTTTTTGTTAATCAGTTTTATGTGCTCTATGAAATTTGTAGGAGATGAATCTTCACGGGACTGTTTCAAGGAAAAGCCCTAGATTAAGTCTCATTTTATAAGCTCTGAAAGAAGGCCAGGGAATGCAGTTGTGGAGCACTGTTGGTCCAGTTATTTGCATCCATGTCCAAAATAATTTACCAGGCATCCTGCAGTCCTCGTTTTGCTGGCTGTTAGGAGATTTACCATATTGAAGTCATAATGCATCAAATTAATCAAATAATTGATTTTTAACAAACAAAAAGCATAGCAATCGGGAGGTAACGCAAACCTCTCTCCCTTCCCAGAACAGGCTGCCTGTAAGTGAATATTCCAGAATACTGTGGTTGTTACGAAGACAACTGGGGTAAATACCTAAAAATTTAAACTACATACTGCTTTTTTCATGAAGCAACTGTAACGAATGTGACTCAAGTTACAGAGCTAGTTGCAAGCAGGCCCACAATGGAAAACATATGCCAGATTGTTCACGTGAAGGATCCCAGTAGGCGATAACTGCTTGGCTACAAGCTGCGTGCAGGACAATTCTGTGCTGTGGTGAATTGTCGTGGTCTATTAAACCAAAAAGTACTAAAGGAACAAAAAGATCCCTGATCTGAGTCTTGTACCCTCCTGCGCTACGTCAGCTATTGTGGTCCCCTCATTTCTGGGGTGTGGAAGGGGACCCACGCGGAGCTAAGGCAGCCCGCGGGAGTGGGCTGGCGATCAGAATGCGGAATAACTTTTTGGGGAGTTCTGAAAGCCACTTTGAAACAAATTTTATAGCTGAATATGAATCTAGTGAAGGAAAAAGATGTTGATTTGCTTATAGAAGCAAGAAAAAGGCTGGCTGTAGCATTTTGTGTCCTCTGAGTTCAGTGTTACTGTTTCACTTCAGCACTTTTCTCCAGTCTAAGACAGGTGTGTGTAGACACGCAGTAGAAATTTCAGCAGAAGTTAGACTTCCTCTTTCATCTGAAATGAGTATTCTCAGATCAAATAAGACAGGACTACAAAGAAAAAAAATCAAATTCTACAGAAAACCCTAGAATTTCTTACTTCACTGCCAAGTCCAAGTGAGGTTCTGATAAGGAAACAGAGATCTTTCATAGAATCACAGAATGGTTAGAGTTGCAAGGGACCTTGAAAATCACCTAGTTCCCCCCCCCTGCCCTGGGCAGGGACACCTCCCACCAGACCAGGCTGCTCAAAGCCCCATCCAGCCTGGCCTTGAACACTTCCAGGGGTGGGGCATCCACAGCTTCCCTGGGCAACCTGTTCCAGTGCCTCACCACCCTCACAGGAAAGAATTTCTTCCTAACACCTAATCTAAATCTCTCCTCTTCCAGTTTAAAACCGTTACGCCTCGTCCTATCGCTCCACTCCCTGATAAAGGGCCCCTCCCCATCTTTCCTGTAGGCCCCCTTTAGGTACCGGAAGGCTGCTATAAGGTCTCCCTGGAGCCTTCTCTTCCCCAGGCTGAACAACCCCAACTCTCTCAGCCTGTCCTCACAGGAGAGGTGCTCCAGCCCTCTCATCGTCTTCGTGGCCCTCCTCTGGACTCATTCCAACAGGTTGTTGTCCTTCGTACGTTAGAGGCCCCAGAGCTGGAGGCAGGACTCCAGGTGGGGTCTCACAAGAGCAGAGAAACAAGCAAACGGACAGTAGAACAGAAGCAGGACTCCAGAGGACTCATAGGACAATTGGAAATGGAAATAACGGGTGCTTTGCGCAGTACCATTCAAAGCAGCGAAAGAATATTAAAGACAAATACCTTACAGCAACAGAGAGTGCAGGAATCTGATCCTCTGGTAAGATTTTTTGGGAGAGGTGATGAGAGGAAAAGGTAATGGAAAGTATGAGATAGATTTTTATCAATAAGCTGCCTCCTGCTAGACGTGACCTGTGGCATTCATTAAACCAGATTATATAACCTTTTATCACAAAAAGTTAATTTTCTTCAAATATTCCAGTTGTTAGGCCACATCCCTATCTTTTCACATTAAAAAGTAAAACTAACTATGCATTATTTGTTACAAGTAGTTTGTTTATGCCATATAAAACAAATTGATCGAATGGATACGTTAGGTAAAACACTTCTCAGCACTAGTACTTTCTGAAACAAAGGTATAATTAAGGCTTAGATTAAAATCTGACTCTTCTGAAAACCATGGAAGAACTTTATGCAAGAAAGCAAATAACATGTAACAAAACCACCCTCTTCCCTGCCATATCCCCACAGGAAGATTTAAGTCTTTCCAGAAATGGAATAAACAATACTCTGGGGATACTCAGGAATGCTTATGGTGGTTAGTTTTTTAACATGATACAATAAAACATTGTATAGGGATCAAGTTCTTGCAGAATCAAAGGACGTGAAAGTAAAAAGGGGCTGAGTCACAGAGAGGCAGAATTAAATATACAACAGGCACATTTAAAACCCCTTGGTTATCTGGCTTATGCTGTACCTTCCTGATGCAAAATACCCAATTTACTCTGAGGAGTCTCACTTCAGTGGTACCAGAAATTTTTTGTTACCGGAGTAACAAAACTCTATATGCTGGCCTTCGTAAGCGTATGATCAAAGGGACTATCTGATTTCCACCCACCGTGCGCAGGCTGCCAATTTAAATATTTACTACCCCTTGAACTGGCCAGCCGGTGATGCAGCAGCCAGAAAGGGGCATGAACCGCATGTGTGCTGCCACTGACCTGGTACGCTTTCTGTTTTCTGGAAAAGGTACAAGAGGAATTTGAAGTGAACATGCTGTGGCTGTATTAGTAGAAAAAATCACTATGTTCTTTAAAAAAAAAACATACACCACCACCCCACACCCCCCCC
>VYZM01012482.1:443976-460261 GCA_013398915.1 Dromas ardeola
CAAAAAACATTTACAACTATGCTACAGTAAGAACATTGCTTGAGTAATGTCTCAGAGAATTGTCCTTGCTCTAAGCCTAGCACTCGAGAAACACTGTTTCATTATAGAATACCAATTCATGAAGCCATTAAGTATTAGTTTCCTTTAAAATGCTATTGTTGTTTTAAGTGCCTTCAGTGGTTGGTCATTTTCTCCCCATAGCTTGAAGTGTCTTTGAAATGTGGTGATAAATTGAATGGATTTGAGAAAACCGTTGTGTTTTTTGGGTTTTTTTTAACTTCTATTGTCTTGTGTGCGCTGCCTTCAGGAGGTAGGAAAACTTCAGGTGTGCCCTGCTAAACGTAAACACTTTCTTTTACATATGTAATCTACTTCAGAAGAGGAACATACCTCTCCATCACCAACAAATGTTTGAGGCAAGCTCTAAAGATTTTTTTTTTCTTTTTTTTTGAGACTAGTCGAATGTAACGGTCAGAAAGATGCTAGGAAAAGAAATCATCTTTGTAAAGGAAATATTTTTTCTTTGCTTGGCAGCCATATCCCAAATAAGATGTATCGCTGTAGCCAGAACTGATTACACAGCCCACCATGAATTTGACGTGTGTTTTATTCCTGCAAAACCACAATGCACCGATTGCTAGATTACCCATGTTAGAGGCGCCCTGGAATGAAAACCTGCTTCATGTTCTACCTTAAGGTCCAACACAGCTCCTGGCCAGAGGAACTTGGCTAGATATTGGGCAATTATGGAAACACTTTAGGATCCCATCACACCTGGTGGCCTCAAGAGGCCACTCAATGATTTGGGGGAGCCTTTTGCACCTGCACAGGAAGCCTTGGCTGTATATTCGTTCCACATTGCTTTTACTTTCTGGAGAGCAGAGAATATGTAAACTCTAGATATGGCAAATACATAAAATAAGGAGCATACTGAACATGCTCAAACAGAATATTGATGTCCCATTTATTTTCTTATCCCCGTAGTGTTTTGCTTTAAATGAACACTTCATTGAGTCCAATCTCAAAAGTGACAGGACTACAAACTCAATAGAAATTAGGATTTCATTTATCCATTATTATCACTATTATCCAAAAAAACTTTGTTGCTGTTTTGCAGCACTCTTAGTAAGATGCCCTCCTGTTTCCTAATTACCATTCACAACTAGGAAAAATATCATAGGCTTAACACATGCCACAATTTCCTCACCTAGCCTGGCTTAGTACTGAGAACAAGCTAGTCTTCCCTATGCTAGATACACAGATGTATTTAGATTTGCTCCCAGCATTCTCTTCTCGGGATTCTAGGTATCAATTTCTCTTCATCTTTCCAAGTCCATGCTGCTTTTTGCTGCCGTTTTGGTTTCTTTCCAATTTATTAATATCCTTGTCATAGCATAGTGTCCAGAACTTAACAGTAATCCAGCTGCGGCCTCACAACCGCTGAACATGTGTTGCAGCAATGTCATTTCTGTGCGGAGTTTCTTCTAATTGGAGCTCTCATGGTAGGAGATTCACATTCAGTTTATAAACATCTCAAATCATGTAATTTAACTTTAAAGGAATCTTGGTACTTGGCTTTGAGAGATTCTTAGAACCACAGGAGAGAGAAACAGAAAACTCGGTGGCAACCACTGCTCACCTCTAGTCTTTTCTTGCCATTTTCTTTAATTTTCTCTCTCTCTCTTCTTTTTTTCCTTCCATTGAGACCCCATTGCATTTAACGTTTTACTTCTGGCTTGCATTCTTTTGTAGAGTGCTACAAAAAGTACTTTGTAAGCATATGCTTGTTCAAACACATTTTTCTTTTCACTTTATCCTTCCCCAAAAAAGAAACCTCTCCAGGTTATAAATAAATAGCACTCTGGAAGAAGGAACAACAGTGTGTTCTTCTAGCTTGTTATGGAATATACTAAGCTTAGAATTGTTCCTTACAGAATTTTATTTACCCTTAGTATTTTGGTAAAAACACTCTTAGCAGCGACTTTCCCTTTTTGGCTATTAAACTTAGGCAGTGGTTAATTGTTGGAGTGCCTGCTGCGAGGAGCTGCTTAATGCTGTGGGGTTAGCAGGAAAGCTGAAAAAGCTGAAGTCGTTTAGAAAGTTCACAATAGATAGCTGGCATATTTTTGCTTGTTGTCAGCTAGTGCTCTCATAAGACCATAGACAGCATGAGTGAACGTAGGAGGAAACAATACATCTGCAGACACTGGCAGACAGCGTTGCTTGCCAAATTTGGCCACAGTTCCTTTAGATAAATAATTTCTCAGTGACGTGCTGTGTTGAAATTATATAAACAGCAAAAATTACTAAGACCTGGGCCCCAGGGTCTTGTGGGTTTCAAGATTTTCTGCAATCAATATTCTGACATCTGCAAATATTTTTCTCTAACAGCTGATGCCAGGAACGGAGCAACATTACCATCACTTTCTATGTATTCAAGATTTTGAATATATTGAAATAATGTCTTTTCGGCCCCAGCCCTGGTCAGGACCTTTGCACTATCATAACCACCAGCTCATATGAGAAGGCTTATACAAAAGTTATCAAAGCAGCAATCTTTTCTCAGAAGGGCTTATAACCTCTTACACCAACAACTCCATTAGCATTTCAAGAAATGCACATGGAAAAACGTGGTATTAAGTTTCAGTCTCCAGAATTACCAAAGGTTTTAGAGTAACTTCTGTTGAACATAAAGTAACTTACTTTGCACATTGAATGTACAGGGTTAGAGGTTAAGGTTGTTTTTCTTACTTAGGACCAGACAATAGCTGGCTTCTAACTCTGTGGTAAGACTTCCTTGATAATTAAGATACTTCCACTATGACAGTCATATAAACTAGCGCTATCTGAAAAGTGTTTTCTATCGCTGAGGAATTCATGCAGGAAATAAATATGCATAATTCTTCCTGAACAGAAACACCCCACAGGAAAACCTTACCTGACTAATTTTATAGAAGCATCTCTCGACAATCTTCAGAAGTTATAAAACCAAATCCTTTATTTAACAGATATTCCTTAAAAAAATCAGTTTCCATAACAGAAATCAAACCTATGCATGTCACATGAAACATTCTGTGGGCAGCAGCTGTTGAATATTGACAGTTACCCGTGGCACTGAGGAAACATGGACTATGCAAAATGAGTTTTGCGTTTAATGCTATTGCCTAACTAGGAAAGACCAGACGGAATAAAAATGTACTTTTAAAACAGTTACACTTTTCTTTTGATGATATAACCTCCAGCACCTGGCCTCTCCTCCAGCAACACTCCCCAAGTAATACTGTTCTCTGAAAAATAGTCTGAACAAAATTAACACACTCTCTTCCATTTTTAGTCCCCCATGTACTAATCAGGAATAAAGCAGAGATATGCAAGTATGGAAAAAAGTCTCTCAAGCACTTTCTTATTTCAGTCATACCTTAAGGCAAATTTGTAAATTTTAAGGGAATATCTCGAGAATTAAGCATAGAGCTTGTGAAACTATTTTTTTTTTTTTTGGTAGTTTTTGATCAAAGTTAACTTTCTTAGAGAACAGGTACGCACAGCAATAACCCCTCAAAAGTGTCTTAGGATAAGACCATGTTAGTGATGTTTATGTAACTTTTACACCTGCAAGTATTTTTTAAAGCAAACTTACATTTGCAGTCCAACCGTACAGGACAAGGTTTCAGTAGTTTTGTGCACAGTGTGATGGTATTTCAATGAGCATAAACTTTGAGGGCAGCAAGGTAAAACTACCTCAGTACTTCATTTCCACATAAAATGTATGAAAGCAATAATAGAATACGGTATCTTCTCAGAGTCTCATGTCTTTAAAAAAAGGATGCAGCAAAGCCTCTTTTGCAGTTATTCTTGTTGCAGGGTTTAAGTCTAGTAGCTTATCAAGTAGGTCATATGCTTCGTCAGGAACCTGGTCCCATCCTTTCATGTCTGTTGCCTTCATTTCCAAAGCACTGTCACCTTCCTGAAAGCTCTCTAGGTGTTGAATTTGTTTTCCGAGTGTCTCGGGAGCACACGATTTGTCTACTGCAACTGGCAAAGCTGAGTCATTGACAGACTTGCTGGGCACTTCACCCTGGGATCTCTTACAGCTGCTATTTGTTCCTCTCAGCTTCTCACAGAGGGTTCTTAAATTTTGTGCTGGGACGACTTGGGTACACAGAACTGATTTACCTAGAAAATAAATTTTACACTAAGTGGAACTTTATCATACTTTCCATGCAACTGTAACTAAGTTTGTTCCAGAGAAACTTCATGTCTTAAAGTGTAACCAGCATTAAAAAAAAAAAAAAGTCAACCTATCAAAATCCCAAATCCAACGCCCCCCGCTCCTCCAAACCAGCCATGTTATACAGCAATAGCCCCGCAAGTCAGAAGGATAATAATCTCAGTTCTGCTCAGAACAAAGCTGTTTGGGTTGGTTTGTGAAGTTAGGTAGTGACAGGTTGTCACCCACCCCACACACCATTTTTTTGCATTTCGCTGTCACTTTAACAGAACTGAAGAAAATTAGATACCCTGATTTTCACACCTCTGGAGAATGAAAATAGATGCTGTCAGTTACACTCCCAGGTAGCAAGTGCTGCAACATTTGGCTTGTAAACAATTAGGAGAATGGTTATTTTAGGGGTTTGTGTGTTTTGTGTTGGTGGTGGCTTTGTTTTTTTTTAAACAGTCCATCTGTTGGTTTTTGCCTTTTTTTTTTTTTTTTTTTTTGCNACAGTCCATCTGTTTGTTTTTGCCTTTTTTTTTTTTTTTTTACTAGCCCTTCTTGGGGGTGGGGGGGAAGCAGGGTTTGCTCATATAAATATTAAGTCATATTGACTTAAGCCTCCAGGGCAAATTTTGCAGGAATAGAAACACTGCCTCAAGAATTCTAACCAAATGCCAGTAGAAAACATTTAGTTGACATATTTCACCTCAAATGGCCCTGACTTAGTGAAAGGCAGTAGACAGGTTGGGAAACCTATGGCATGAGGTACCCCATATGCAAATTATAAAAGACAGAAAAATACAAAACTTTCTTGAAACTCTGTTTATATAGATTAGTACTTTTAGTGTTTTACATGAAAATGGTGTGATTTACCTCCAAAATTACTCCCAAACCTAAAAATAAATTTATACATATGAAGGAAAAAAAAAAAATCACAGATTGTAAGTCACTGCATCAGATGGCAGACCAAGCATATGTTTTCCCCTTTCCCCCATAATTAAGGTTTGCATACCAAAAGTTTTAGCAGCCTGAATGGTTTCTCTGGATCCACGAACTGTCATGATTTGTGCCAGAGCAGTTAAATCATCACTTGCTTTGTAAAATGGATACCGTCCACTGAGCAGAGAAAGGAATACGATTCCCGCAGACCACATGTCAATTGCTGCAATTGAAAGCAAAATTAGTAATAACTAAACTCACGATTTCATCACAAACAAAATCACAACTTTCTTTAAAAAGAAATTATGACCTGAAAAGTCTCTATCAGAAAAAGTTATGTTCTGAATTATTTACTGACTTTGGCCACACAGATAACACTTCAGCATACAGTGGAAATTACTATGATTAGATTGAAGAATAATTTCCTGATTTGATGCAGAGGGAGTGTTTAAGCTTTTCCATAGAATTTTTCATATGAGTAATTCCATTAACTTGCTAAACTTAAAATGTACCAAAACAATGTTTGAGGTTGTTTTACCCAGGGAGATGAGAGGGGGTGAAGAACTGGCAAGTTTTGATACTTATTTAAGTTTGCTTCATATGAAGAAAACCTTATATAAAGATCATAAATAAAAAATAATTCACAAATGAATGTGAATCCGAATTTTTCTGGAACTGAGGCTGCCACAGTCAGGCAGTAATAAAAAATTTATCTTACAATGAACTTTGTTCCACTCTAATATGAAATCACTTGACAAGATAGCCATTTTAAGAACTGTAATACTTAGATGTTATTCCTCACTTTCATTGTGTTATGAAGAGTACAGAGAGTACTCCGGGGATGGACGCCAAAGCATGACGGAAACTTTAATACTGAAAGTTATGAGAATACCTGTCTGCCATAATTTTTTGGCTCACTAGGGTGCACATTTTGAGAGATGGCAAGGAAAATGAAGGAGAGTTTGAAGGACTCTCAAACTCCAAAGAGAAAAATTAACAGTTGTGAAACAAAGCCATAGTTATTCTACTTCTCTTCAAACAAGTAAGTAGTAAAGAAGACAGTAATTAATTTGAACATTTTAGTTAGAAACACTATTAGCACGGGACTTTAGAGAGAAAAGAAAAGTATTAAGTTGACTTCACTTGCAAAACCAGATTTTAAGTATTTTATTAAAAAAATAAAAATCTAAGTTAATCATTTGGCACAATTTACAGTGGAAAAATTTTGTATCTTCTTCATAGTTCCTGTAAAAAAAGTTTTAGTATTACTGTATCACTGTTGAAAAGCTCATACTATCTATTTGAGGTGTTGTGCATCACCCTGAGTATATGGTTGGGAGAGTCATCAAGAGTCATCAAGGTCAAGACCTTTAAAGAATTTTAATTACTTAACTCTTGCTGAAATTAATAGACATTATATATCTGAATGGATAGTAAATCCTGTCCCTAGAATTCTGGTAGAGCTGGGATCATAACGGACTGCAAGATCCTGTGCAGTGACATCAAAATCATGATTCCTCTCTATGCCTTTGGGAGCAGCGGGATAAACCAGGTTGAAGTGTAACTGGACCTGCATAATGTCAGCTTGGGAGTTTAGGTTGTATTCCCTACACTGAGAACCTGGGTCAGGTGCACTGAGGTGGCTTTGGCTACAGTCAGCTGGATCCAGCTGGTAACTTGGTCTCGGTGCAGAGACCAGAACTAGCAGTAAGACTGGCAGGAATACAAGGAGATGACTACAGCAGTCCCAGATGGAAGCAGAGAAGAAGATTTGTTAGTTCAAATACAACACAATCTCATAAATATTAGTATTTGTCTACCCAGTTCTAATTAAGGCCTTTGTTGACACTAGTACACAAGAGCTCGGCACCACTGACTCAGTACTTCTAGGGCTGTCTGTACCACACCCAAGGGTTTCCAGATTTACCCATATTTTCTGTAATCCTGCTCTCCATTACCCTAGAGAACAGAAAACCGTCTGAAAGCGTATTTAACACTAGCGTGTGTCCAAGATTTCCTAGGTATGTCTTCTTTCTGCCTAAATTCTGTCTAGACAGATTCAGAGATTGTCTAAATTTGTCCTGGATTTCTGGATGTCTTCTAGCCCGTAAAGCTGGCTGTTACAGCACAGGCACAGTAACGCCAAACAGGCTGCCATACCTCTTGAAATCCCAGTCATACCCACAGCACAGATGTTGTTTCAAATAACATTAAGCAATCTAGGGATAAACTGATCAAACGTATTAAGTCTATTATGAGTGTGTATACACACTTTAAGTACTGAAAATTGACAACTTTCTCAAAAAGCATTCAGCAAAAAGGTGGCTTAAAAACTGTTACTTCAAATCCAGTTTTTGAGGACATTTGTATTTATCCCCCTTTTTCATAAGTCAAAACTCCTGGTCATACACCAAATGTTTAACAGGTAACTTTGCTTTTATTGGTCCTCCATTCTCCAGGTAGGCACAACCTCTCCCATCCCATCAGCTAATGCATTAACCATCCCTCTGCTCTGGTATTTACCCAGGCTACAGAAACTTAACTTGATAGTTTTTAACCCTGACAAATAAAAATTTAGTAAGAAAAAATTATGACATTTACAGACCAGCTATTTGAAGCACTAGCAAAAAGGAAAAAAAAATCTGATAAAAGTATTAACCAGTGCTTTCTAAAACACATTTGCAATTGTACCATTAACTATGCCTGCTATGACAGCAAACTGTATGTGACAATCTGTCTAGAAAAGTCTAAAGTAAGTTTCAGTTTGCTGTGCAGTACCTGTGGTCTGAGTGGGGCACTTTGTTAATACTTCTGGTGCTCTGAATCCAGGTGTTCCTGCCCTGGGAGCAACTTGCTGACACCTTGTAATAAGAGACAAACATGCTTAGAATATAAAAGTTTGGTAAGTAAGTTCTAATTATAATAATGCTTAATATTATTTTTTAAAATATACTTGTGTAAGATGTGTCAACAGCCTAACGCTGGCTTATTCAAGTTTTACAGAAGTTTGAAGCATCTTCTAATTATCTAGCATGAAATCATTATGTTGCATAATAGCTTTATTATATTATCTATTATATTTTTATTATATTATCTAGCATAATGTAATACTACAGAAATACTTATTGCATACTTCACTCACTATCACCTTTTTTAGTTTCATTCAACAGCAGCATCATTTTTGCTAAAGGCTTGTTTTCATAGGAAACTAAAGTTGAGACTAATTAACCAAAGACAAAAAAAATGCACTAGATTCTTCAACGTGGATGCTCTGGCTTTGTACTAATCCACAGCAAATAAGTTTCACTATTTCTAACTGTTGACAAGAATTTACCTTTTGTTAGATTAACTAAAAGGTGTGTGATTATTTAAAAAAAAAAACCAAAACCAAACAAAAAAACAACTTCCCAGAGCTTTCCTGTATGGCTTAAAGTCCCTTCCTTCTATGGGCCACTTCTGAGTCTGGCAAATTCCACACGTTTCATACTTCTGAAATGAAGTTGGTATCACCATATTTTGAGTCTGGGAAGAGATGGATCCTACAGTTTCCTGACTATGACTACATAGTCATGACTACAGTTTCATGACTACTTCAGTAAGCAGGCTTCTCTGCATTAATCTGTGTTCCTCAATGTATGGATAAAAGACAAAAGTAGGTCATAACAAAAACTAACTGCGGAGGGATGGAGCTGAACCGAGTTATTAAGATTCTCTAACCTATTATTAAAACTCAAACGTTATTTTTTAAATGAACAAATACAAAATAGTCATGTTTCCTTTTTATTCTATGTTTCGTGATTTCCAGAATCCAAACCATTGGTGTGATTAGATAACTACTAATGACAGATTAATGTATTGTCTTCTCTAAGTGTTGTAATTAACTTAAACCATTTTCTACAACACACGTAGGTGGATAATTAAATATAACAACAAAAAAAATCATTAACAGTGAATTTCTCTTGCCGCAGATAGCAGTGAACTGATTATTCCATGAATTCCATGAACTATTCTTGTTTAAAAAGAACATAGTCTGTGTTTCAGGGGTTGCACAGATCAAATGCTATCTTTCAACTACTAAGTCAGCTGCCTAGTAAATCTGAGTTTCTGACCTTGCTTCGACAGCATAGCAGACAATTTTAGGACATTATCAAAGCAAATTACCTTGAAAGGCAAACACTGCAAACTCTATCCGTTGCATAACAGTCACAGGTCGGGTTTGAGGGACAACCACTGGCAGCTTTCCTGGCTGCCCCATTACTTGCTGTTTTGGTAGAAGTAATCTTCTTCTTTGTTACTAACTTCCTAGATGAAACATCTATCATCTTTGCCTGTTTTATGAGCTGCAATGTAGATATTTTACAGAAGATATACTTAAGAAGCTTCCCTTTGCATAGGTAGGCCATTTCCTAAAATACGGGTACTCATCAGCAAGAAGCTGCCATTTTAGAACAGAGGACAGCAAACCTTTCTAACAATATCACAACATCTATAAAACAGACACTGGAACTTTCTAAAAATCCTCATTTCCTCCCCTTCCCCTTCAGAAAACATTTTTCAGTGTTTTCTAAAAAACAATATACATTAGATATTCTGAAGCTACAAGACAAATATTTTTCAAGTTAATATAATGTTTCAAGAATTCTTTTGGCTCAATATGAGAATAAAAACAACGTATATGAAATGCCACAGCAACACGCAGGCACTAACTTAAGATGTCCACTGTTGGCCAAACCCTCCAATTTAGCTGGGGTTTCCCCGTTGTCATATTAAATACTAATTACAAAAAGTACAGAAAAATATTTATTACAAGTTTTCTGTCCAGCTTCAACTGCAAAATAAATAAATAAAAAAAGAAGATTCATAAGCTAAGTATATCTTAGTTGCACAGACACATGTATAGGAAAAAAGATTAACTTAGCATACAAATGAGATCAGCTAGGGAGACAGCTACGTAACTAGTTCTTTAAGAGTTTCAAAAGGGACTGAAACAGAAATTAAAAATTCTTCGAGCCTTTAAGCAAAGACACACTTAATAATCTGCTCAAAAACTCAAAAAATCTGCTCAAAACTTAGTTCCCCAGCATCCTGGAGTAGTGTCCAGTCTTACAGAACAACCTGTTCTATAATTTTTCAAATATGTAACAGATTGCTCTTACTGATGAGTCATAGTTCTTACTTTTGTATTCGTGTTCTCCTGGTATGTGGAACTATAGACATTGAAATTCCTCTCTCCAAAGACAGAGCGCTGGACAGAATGGTGCGCAGAATCCTCCTACAATACCAACAAAAGGGACAATAAGGATCCTATCTAACACACAGTCAGCTGGATACTGACAGTTCCAAAAAAAAAAAAAGTGCGAAGTGACATAAAACAAGAACAGCTGCATGGTAAGTCATTTTCAGGCATCAGTTTATGGTGGATGAAGAAAACATGGTCTAGACAGAACAGCAAACATGCTTACAAAACGAATCACACCTCAGAAGCGCCCCAAGACAATCTGAACGTCATCTGTACTGCATTTGTTATGCAACTAAGTAACTAAGTATAGATGAATAATTATTGGCTTGGGGAGGAGTTCCACAGTACATGTCACTTCAGAAAAGATTTAAGGCTGTCTAAATCGTAACCCACGCTAGGGCTTTGTACAACCTTCGGCATTGTATTATATCTAACAGATAATGAATGATGCCAATAGGGTTACGTAAAACTAGACACTTTGATACGAAAACTGTGATTCTGTGCATCACATTAGGACCCTGCCAGATACGCATGCACAACTTTTGTTCAGGTATTACATCTCCCCCTGTTGGATGAAGTAATACATTAAACATAAAACAATATTAATGAAAAAGACTCAGAACCTTTCCTCCTCTTCCTTGTTTAATCTGTATTTTTGAAATTGAGCTGGACCTTTTATCAGCTGCTTTTGAGGCTGACTGTTGAGCTATCTGTTTAGGTGCTGTGACACCGACAGAAACCCCATTTCCCAAGGCTATGGTGGGCTTATTTTGCGAACAACTTCCCTGCTGGTCTTCAGAGCGGGTAGTTTTGAGAAGTTCAATTTTTGTATCAGGGGTTCCTTGTGCCAAACCAAAATCTACCAAGGCATACCTGAAAGACACAAATTTCGAATCAGGAATCACAAAGTATCCATCAATCAGTGCAATTTACTATTCATTACTTGTTTACCTTCTTTCACATTTTACTCAATATGTCACTTATCTGTACTGTTGCCAGCATCACAGTCCTGTTTTCCTCCTTGTCCTCCTCTTGTCCTATCTTACCTGTCCCCTCAATGTTTTTACCCTGTGCCCATCTCACTTCATTGTTTCTTGTCCCAAAATCTTCTCAAGTGCATCGTTTCTCCAATGGTGTTAAAAAATATTCCCAGCAACTCCTTTCTGGGGTTCTTCTAGTCCTACAGCTCCAAACCTTCAGCGAACAAGTACAAGAGACTCCCATGGGCAGAGGCACAAATGTGGCAGTGAAGACGGACAAGACTAAAAATGCTCAGAGTTTTGCCAGACTTCAGGCAATACTACTGGAATTTACTTCAGTCTTCAAATAGGTAAGACTACATTAGTTCACACTTTAGACCTGTCTTTAAAAGAATTATTTTTTGTTACAAACAGTACAGAGGGAATCTGGCTGTCTCTGGGTTTCAGACAAACTCAGCACCATGGCTTCCACACCCAAAGTAAAGATTAAGGTTCAAACCAACACTAGAAGAGCAAAGTAAAAGTATGAATTAATTTTGACAGATTAAAAAATAAACAAATAAATCAGTATTTCTCAAATTTTTAAGCCTGTGGTCTGGCAAAATGTAATCAAATCTCCCCTACAAACTTTCACTACATAGAATCATAGAATCATTTAGGTTGGAAAAGACCTTTAAGATTATCAAGTCCAACTGTAAACCTAACACTACCAAGTCCCACTAACCCATGCCCCTAAGTGCTACATCTGCACATCTTTTAAATACCGCCAGGACTGGTGACTCAACCACTTTCCTGGGCAACCTGTTCCAAAGCTTGATAATCCTTTCGGCAAAGGAATTTTCCCTAATACCCAATCTAAACCCCCCCAACACATCTTGAGGCCGTTCCTTCTTGTCCTATCACTTGTTACTTGGGAGAAGAGACCGACCCCCACCTCACGACGACCTCCTTTCAGGTAGTTGTAGAGAGCGATAAGGTCTCCCCTCAGCCTCCTTTTCTCCAGGCTAAACCACCACAGCTCCCTCAGCTGCTCCTCATAAGACTTGTGCTCCAAACCCTTCACCCACTTCAGCTCTTCACATAAAAGCACTACCTCACTTTTACAGTGTTTAAATATTGTAACTTGCAGGCAAAAAACCCAACCCTACTAGTTATAAACATTAATTCAATGTAAGGTGAAAACAGCCCAAATCCAGCTATCTTTTCCGTATCAGTTTTACTCTATTCATGAGTAAAAATTTGTAAGTATCAGCCTATGCACCACAGGTCACTATTAGCTTTCTTATTAAAAAAAGATTTTATTCTTCTCATTCTTATTCAAAAATGTAGTACTTTTACTCAATAGTAAAATCTTCATTTTTTCAGATACTTGTCACTCTATGAGGCAGATATTACATAAAGTATGAAAAAAATTTCTTCCCTCCTCAAATCCCCAAACACAGAAAGAAAAGTTTTACAAATTAACAACAAAAAAAAAAAAAAAAAAAAAAAATCTCTTTTAGCTTTATTACTTAAGCACATGTTATACAGCTGAAGGAAAAAAACCCAAAACCCCAGTTGACTCTGTTCTGCCAAGGCACACATCCCCAAATGAGATCACAATATGGTCATCTGGACTTACTCTTTCAGCCGCCTGTTGTAGAGGAAGTTACTGGGCTTGACGTCACGGTGAACAATACCGAAGTGATGAATGCGCCTCAATGCTTTAAAAAGATTAAACATGTATTCCCTCACTTCTTCAAAGGAAAGAGAATTCAAAATGTCCTGAAAGATTATTTGGATACTCTAATTATGCAACTGCTTTTAATTAAAAAGTTTTACTACACATAAAGAGTCTGGGACTCACCAAGAAGGATTCATGTTCCAGATATGGCATAACAATAACCACATGATCATTCTTCCTAAAGCAATATTTAACTCCCATAACGTTATCTTGTCCCCTAGAAGAAAAGTAATGTCACTGAATAAAGACCGGAAGATGGATGTTTATTTTCCTTTATTTCTTAAAAACTTCAGGTCAGGCTTTCTTTTATAATCTAATTCATATTTTGACAGCAATCTTATCAGCAGTCAGCAGTTACGCTATTGCCTCTCATTGTTAGGTTCTATTTGGGTTCTGCAATTTGCAATGAGGGCTCCACAGATTATTTGTGGGGCCACAGTTTGTAGTTACCGCTGTAATTAAACGTAGGACCTAACCTTCATGATACCAACTACTTTCAGAAGGTGCTATTCAGCACACTCTGGCAACAAGTATTCATTCTTAAAACCACACTTTCTGATGAAGAGATTTTTTTTTTTTCCACACGTTTCAGAACTGGAATTTTTGTTATCTCAGAGATATATCATAGAACTTCTCAGATGGAAAATACAGCACCATCCGCAAACTGAGACAAGCAGAAAAGGGCATCCCTTACAGGAAAGACACTCCACTTCTTATTTGCTCTTGATAAAAAGAATACACATTTCTGTGGTTAAAAAAAAGCAAGTGAAGTGCCAAAACTTAAAATAAATAAATACAGAACAGTGAGACAATGTTGAGCAGTTCAGCCATGACAGTCGTCATTTTTTTTGTTTATGTACCCTGCTACTGTGAGGCACTGAAGTTCAGCAGCAATTCGCAGAGGGTGGCTGGTTGGAATCAAGTGTTTCAGAGCCATTTTTTCCTCGCATCCTGTTTGTAGTTGTGCTGTGGCCAAGTAAACAGAACTAAAAGTACCTGTAAAGAAGGGAGAAAACCACAGTCTTCAGCATTTTTAATTAGGTCAATTCAGATTTCTACAGAAGTGATCTAACTGTTCACAGTCCCGCAGTATACTTGATACTACATCAAAAGCAGATTCTAGACGAGAAAAATGCAGTTCCCTTTTTTCTACTACTGAATTCAGTGATCTTGTATACAAGTTTTTTATGTCAGTAAAAATGCAAATGTAACACTGTCTAACTTGCCTGGGACACAGAGCTCTTTGAATGTAAATTTTCCTATCTTTGATTTGCTTTCTTGTTTAGGTCGCTTACTTTCATCTGACATCTAACTCTTCTCTCCCTACGATGTAAGTGGGCTATATAATGCTAATCTGGAAAGCACTGCCTTTACTATTCAAAGCACTTATGAAATTGCTACATTTTTCCTAATTCTGTTACCTTATCTCTAAAGTAAGACTTCTCACATGATGTGTAACTTTACTATTTGTTTGCCCAGAGCATTACTGCATAGACAAAACGCGATAGACTCATTTGGGAAAGGGAGTGTTCAGACTACGATAAACTTACCCACCCATTTAATTTTAAGGATATCTTAATATACCTTTTAGGAGGTTATTTTTTCCTAATGATCTGAGATATCTGAATATACTTCCATACGACTAAACAGTACAAATTACTTTTGATTACTTTTCAAGTATTGTGTTTGCATCATGCTACTTCAACAGTCTGTAAATGCATACATACATCAAAATGCCAACACTTCTCGCAGTCATAAAAAAAAAAAAAATAATCTGAAGTCCCATACATTCAGTAGAATTGATCATAGCAACAAGGCTACCAAGTTGACCAAAGACATTCTTTTTCGTGGCAAGAACTGCTAAAATGAAAGTGACTCCAGAGTGGAATCCTAAGTCAAAGCTTGTTTTCTCATAATGCTGCAGAACCGCAAGTGGTATTTTTAAAAGCATTTTTTGCTCCCAAGAGCAAAATCAGAGCACTATTCATAACCAGAGATTTTGTTTAATTATACTGTCTTTTTTATGATAGGCAGAACACCTTTTTTGTTGTTTTTGAAATTTTGTACTACTGTGGTGAATGGAGCTGGGTTTTTTGGAGGGGGGAGGTTGAGACAAAAATTTTTAGCCATCTAGCCTGCTATCACAGGTATTCCATCACAAAATAGTAGTTACAATAGTTCAACTTCTTATCAACGTCTTTGTTTGAAAGTGTGGAGTGTCACAAAGCATTTCAGAGATCAAATGTAGGGTAAAGTTCTAGAAAGTGTTGAGATCCCACACTCGGAAGTGCCTAAGAATCTACTTATAGTCATGCCTAACGTTGATTGAAGGTATCTGCAAAGTATCTGATGAAGGCAATCTGTACACAAGCATTCTAAAATTTGATACTGTATGTCTTTAAAAAAAAAGTACTTTTTTTTTTAATAAAGCAGCTATAATCTTTCAATCTCCTCCTCCAGTTCTGCCCACAGGGTTTCAGGGGAAACAAAGCCAACTTAAGGAACAGCAGTTAAATATGTCAAAACACAGCTGCATATAAATAGATTTCTCATGCAAAGGAGAAAAAGAATGGAGTGTTAAGACTTACTTACTCAAATCTACCTCAAAAATTTTTAGTTGTTGGTACAGGAATGCTTATTTTTTTTAAAGGCTTTAATGTACCACATTTTCAAGTAAAATATCTTGAAAATGTCCCTAATTAACACACCTATATGCTCAGCAACATATTAGAACCCCTACAGAGACCAAGAAGTAAATCAAAGAGGCATTCGGCTTAAATTGCATATATTGGGATCTTAGATTTATACCATTTAAATTGGAAATACCAAAAGAAATCCAACTCTAAGCAACCTAAAATAAAACATTTACCTTCTCCAATTTTTTCCTTAATTTTGAACACATTTACAAGCTGTGGCACTGCTTCATAAAGGTTTTCAATATCTTTTTTTATTCCTGCTGTGGAAAGAATGGGGAAAATAAGTTATGAATTTTATTGCTTGATTCAATATCTGATCTATATTTGAGATCACAAACCACACTTCAGTTCATAGGACAGTGAATTCACATAAACAGAAGAAAAAAACAGCAGACAGGTACCTATCCCTGCTGACATTACCATCTACATACTTGATAGTATTGTTGTTCTTCATCACGCTCCCTTATAAACTGCAGCATTTTAAAAATTTTTTTT
>VYZM01012484.1:0-45622 GCA_013398915.1 Dromas ardeola
TGGGGTCAACCCACCACACTGCTTCTGCTTGCAAGACTTCTTAAGAGACAAATGCCCAGGATTTTTTCCCCAGTATCCTGATACCTCATCTCCTCCCACCCATATAATTTTAATTCTTTTTATTCACAAACTTCCGAAAGCTAGGAAACACCCCTATTAGCTCAAATCTGGGCTAACTTGTACACACCTGACCCTCACCATCAATTCTCTCTCCTTTTTTTTTTTCCCCCAAATCTTGTGAACACAGATTCTCTGTGAAACCATTTATTGTGGCCTTTCTTCTCCTACCTTGTCCTGGCATAGAGCTAATACACTTCCTTCTATTTAGCCACCGTGGAGCACAGCTTTCTTACATTAAGGGGCTCTTAGGCGGGCCTGGCGGAATTCAAGCATTATCTGACCCTGTGCAGTAACAGTATTCTCCAGAGGGTCCTTACATTTACTTTATTTGTCCTTTGTACTTATTCAAGCAAACACAAAGGAACCACAGGGCAATGGTGAATTAGGACCTAAATTTTAATTCTTGTTCTAGATACTTGATTGGTTTTATTCCACTAGAGGCAAGCTCTCAAGACATAAACAGAATTAAAAATGCATGGACTGAACTTAAAACGTAATACAATAAATGAAATGGGATACTCCTACTTAAAAGCTTTAGCTTTTGAAAGTTCAAAGGCATACTGTATTTCAATTATAAAATGAAACACCATTTTGTTCAAAGGCAAAACATCCGCTGAGATGCAAAATCCCTTTTGCAGATTTTCTTTTGCTATTTCACTATTTTACACCCAAAACTCCAGGGGAGGTACTGTCAACTATCAAACCAATTTGCTTCACCAAACCAGGTTATCAAGATGACCTAATTTAATCTCTAACTGATGAGGCCATTTCCTTAAAAGACTACATAGTCTCCAATGGTTTACCTTGGTTTAGTCTATTAAGTAAAGTAAATTAGAAGAGCATATTTCTTCATATTTCTAAAATATCTTAATTAAAAAAGCTTTAAGAAAGCCTCTTTGAATATTTAGGAAACCTGTACACCTTAAATGACTTGCTATGGAATGGCTTGATCCAAGACTACTACACACAATGCAAAAAACCCCACGTAACCAAGCTGTAACATGCTGCAGAGCTCCAAATGCAGCTGTTACAGGTATGTGCACTCTCACGGACTTTATTATGGTTACTCTGAAGTCTGTTCTTTTTTATTGTGGGTATAATTTAGTGTTTGTCGATTTTTAAGAAGCTACGATGTAGAAGATACAATTATTCATAATCTGTGTGTGCACTATAATGTGCACAATCTCAGTTTACAGCTTATACAAGCACAGACAGACAAATCACTACAGTAAACAGTTTATGTAGCATTTTTTACCCTTTCTTAACCATGTTATCACAGAGGTGCCACCAGCATCGCTGATGGGCTCAACTTTGGGCAGCGGCGGGTCCATTTTAAAGCTGTCTGAAACTGGCTCTGCTCGGCATGGCGGCAGCTATTGGTCTCTTCTCATAGAAGCCATCCCTACAGCCTCACCCCACTACCAAAACCTTGCCACATAAGCCCAATATGCATGGTTAGCATATAATGGAAAAAAAAATACCGAGAAACCTAAGAGAACCTCAATGAGGTTAATAAGAAACCTCTTTATCACAGAAATCACCCACCACATGTTGCTGTAACTGAATCAGTAGTGCAAAAAGGCAACTTCCACTGTTAGCTTGAATTTTTCAAATGATAAGGCATAAGAAAAAGCAAACATTGCTTTCACTCATATTTCATACACCAAAAGACCTTCATCAGATTTACTGTAAAAACAGCTAGTGCAAAAAAAGTAAAGTGGCTGAGAGGTAAAGGACTGTATAGTTATGATGAGTCAAAACTGGACACTATGCTACAAACTCTTCAAGCTTGACTCTCTGGGATTTACATGATAGAAAGCAAAAATGTCCGGAGATCGCCAGTGAAGCATTCCATGTGTGCACAGACACTTTCTACTGCTTCTGTTTCCTCCTGTATCGACTCTCCTACCGCTAACAGAAAGGGAAGGAGCTTCACAGAGAAAGGAACGGGGAAGGAGATATCAGACGTCCTTCCATGAACAACTGTCCACTGGTCTGGAGGAAGCTGGAAGCCCGTCTGTGGGAAGGAGGGAGAAGAGGGAGGCAGGAGGGGGGCGCTGCGCTTTGTTCACTACTGCTGTTCCACTTCTCTCATTCCTCTTTCATTTCATAGGTGAAGGAAGAAAATGGAAACACAGGAAAGGGAAACTATGTGCTTACTAGGTGAATCTTAAAATATACAATATAAATATATCTTCTGTGACTGTAGGGTTTTTTAAACTCTGATACATGGTGTCACATACATTTAGACAATGTTTTCTTGGATGGATTTAGCTATGTATTATTAACATGCACACACCAAAGCAGCTATGCACTACAGTCAGAGTGTAAAAGTTGGGCTGAATGGCTGCCAACGAACAATTAAAAGCATTTTAGTTGACCAAGCTTGCAATTTAAATTCATTTGAAGACATTCCCACTGCATGCTCTGAAACAATTAAAGTCTGTTGCAGATGCCGTCTTGGATATAAACAGGACAAGCCTTTGTGTTCTTGTCTGAATCGTAAGAAGCTGGTTTACTTTGCTTATGCTATAAAAATCTATCTAACCAGGATTATTAGAGGTTGGTGGAATGTTAGACTCCGGAGAGTCACTCTAGTGAGTTACTCAGGCGGAAAGCAAGTGAAAACTCCATAAAAATGCATGTATTACATGTTGAGTCATAGTAGTGGGGCACACGCTTATTTCCAGCTAGAATACGAACAGGAGTGTAAGAATCTCTCTACCAGGAAAGCAGAGGTTGGTTTCAAAAGATTATTTTTACAGCTTATCTTAAAAAAAAAAGTGAGAGCTGAAACAGAGTTAGTAGTGTGTCTTGAGCTACCAACAGTGGTCCTAAAATGGATATGCTGGTACGGATGTTAAACCAAGAATACTCAATTAAATTGCTTTCTAGCGGGTTGACGGTACATAGTGGCCATAAAGGTGATGCAGTGATTCATGGGGAGAATTTCTTCAGGGAAAATGTCTGGTATCACTATTTTATAGCTCCCAAGCCAGTAGAGAAAGCTTATATTGCTGCATGGTGGTGAAATCCTGGGCCACAGAACAATCCTAACTCTACTGTTTATCTTGTAGTTGACTACTAACTTCCTTAATCTTGATTTTCCATTTTTCAGCTATTTTTTATTTTTTGTAAGTAATTTCTTAGCTTTTAAGAATAAATAACCTTTAGCGATGAAACTTTGCTCCTTCACTTCTTTCCTATAGTGTAGGATCATTATTCTTCATGCTCTATTTTAGAGCAGTTTGGCAGGTCCTTTCACTCCTATCTAGGTAAAAAAAAATTTTTTTTTCTTCTGGTGATTAAATAGGATCCTACTAAGTGTGTTGAGAGTCTAAACTCCACCATGCAAGACAGAGCTCAAAAACCACTGTGCTGTCTCAGTTTGTTGTTAGGGTTTGCAGACAGAGAACCATCTGAGCAGGAAGCTTAACATCCTGCTTAACAAGAGCCTGCTCTAACACGGAGCACCACAAAGCTTAGTCACGTCACTTATAAAGAAAAATAGAATCTTCCATACCCTTGAAATGATAAAATCACATTTGCTTGCTATATATAAGACCTTTTGACTATACTAAATAATATTTACAAGTGCTTAAATAATTGTTAAATAAGCTAAGTAAAATAACAGCAGAATGTAACAGAATTCTTTAGACATGCAGTCCTTGGAGAAAAAGTATTGTTACTAGTGATAAACAATGACGGCAGAAACCATCAAGGTCAGTTTTTATAGACAAATGACCTTTCTTACTGTCAGGTAATAAACGAATTAGCTTATGATGCCCTCACCATGTCTTTTTTGAAACATGCATATTTTTAAAATAGCAAACATGTTGTAATCTAAGCAAATTACACCTCTATACATTACAGGGGACCAGCCTGAAGAAATACACTGAAGCAAACAATAGTTTTACAAAGACAATCCGTTGTTCTGTGCTTTTAAGAAAAATAACTTAAACTGGATGAACACAGTGCAAAGCAGGTAGTGCTTTAGCATTTTTTTTTGCTCCAAACGTGGTGATCCTTTGATAAGAGTGATTGATCGTGTCTGGGTAAGTTTGCTTAATATTTGCTGTGGACACTGTCTTGACCGGGGCTCAATCAATCACTTTGAACAGGAAATCAGGGCTAATGCACTAAAACAGTATCTGTTATGCACTCAGTTAATCCATCACAATTCTCTTGCGCAGAGTCAGAGAGCAGTCCTGTGACTGAATGCTGACTTAAAATGGATCTCTGAACTTGTTTTTTTTTAAAAAAAAGATTTCTTGTTCAACTGTTTATAAAATGTTAAATGTACAGGAACCACATTCTCCACCCCAAGTTGAGCTACGTTAGGAAATTTGAAATAAATTAAATGCAGTGTGCCCTTTGAAGATTTTTCAAGTAAAAAACATATACTAAAGTCTGTGAAGTTTGATGTTGCCAAATTTAAAAGCAAAAACTCCAACAGAGTTCAAACAAGGCCAGATCATCTATTACCTTAGGTAGACTTTAATTCCCATCATTCACCTTAATATTTTTTCTAATAACTTCCTAAACTCTTTTTTTTTTTTTGATTTGTTAAAAGTGACTCTTGAACTTTAGTATACTTTACATGCGAAACAGTCCCATTTCTTTAGGTTCCTCACAGGTCACAGATAAGCTCATATGTACAGAAAGTATGTAAATATTACAAAACAAGTAGAAATGCATAGAGGATTTGGACATTAAGATTTAAGGTGCCTTTTCACATACCTGACTTGGAAGAGTTAAACATTTGTTTACTGGAAATTAAGCCTTGGAATAGAAAAAAAAAAAAAAAACGAAATTTCTCTATAGGAAAATCAGGAAACATCAAAATACAGATTCTTTTCCTAAATTTATCATTTCGTTCCTTATATATGAGCATTTAAGCTTCAAAAAAAACAGCAGAAACTCTAAAGCCTGAGGAAGAGCATTCACTGCAGGCAGGAAGCTATAGGAAAATCACATGAATGACAGATATGCTTCTGTGAAGTTCCTCTGAGTTGCTTTTAGTCAACTAGCATATTATTTTATCATCTGGTTTTGGACAGAAACAATCAAATTGCTAGAATTAATGATCTCATTGTTTCTTTGTTACTAAGTATCTGTCTTTTAAATTAAAATTTTCATGTATAATGGTATCATTAGTTCTTCTTCCTCCTCTTCTTCTTATAAAAAGGGAACGCTTAAAAATTTGTAGTAACTTTCAAATCACAGGTATACAGATCGGAATCCCTACGGTAGGGGGTGACGAAGTAACACTAGCCTACGTAGAAGCAGAACACAACTTGATGTTCTAAGAAACACGGAGTTACATGCTCCATTGACATTGCAAGCAACCAGACTGGCTCAACAGAATTTTACTTCTCAAGGCCAAGCCGAGGCCTCAGTGACCTCAGCAATTTAAAAGGTTGGGGTTGTCTTGACTAGCTCAAAATGACACCAATCGTGCAGAATCATCAAGAAAACATACACCTGTTACTTTCATGAATAGTCTTACACAGTGTTATGCCACTTCTTTATTGACATGACAACTTATGTTGTGCATTTAGAACTAAATATTTGGAACAGATGAATCAATATATAAAGAGGAAGCTTAGACCTGTCAGCTGGAACAATCCCCAGAAAGGGGCAAAACCCTATGGAAATCACTAGATTTTGTCACACAGAAAAGATTGAGCCTAATGACTTAATTTTCACCTTCTCTAAGTGTTTAGAATTCCTTGCATGTATTCTTCTTCTTTTTAGACTTTGGGATGCATATGATCATTAAAGACTTACCTGTCCATACTCCTGTCTACTTTTAAATTCCCATGGCCCTTAATCATGACCATAATGTAATTAATATCTCTAGTTCTCATTCACTCTAGACATTCCCCTAAGAATACCTGTAGCTAGCCATCAGCGGGAAATACATAATTGCCTTATTCTTTCATTATATTTCTCTATGAAGGACATGATCTTGCAGAGTTCTCCCACTTAATGTTCTTCAGCCACCCTAAAGTCTATCGCAAAACACTGTCCAGACAAAGTCAGGCTTCAGCATTGGTGTATGCTGTAGGGTTAGCAGCTGTTTGACAATGACTTTTATTTTGGTTTTCACTGTCTTCTGGATAACATTTTGTCAATAGCCTATCGTCTTTCATGATCCAAACTTTCCAGGAAACAATTTGCTGTTGTGAATGGGTTTGTGTATTCTCTTCCATAAACTGATTGGCTAAACGACATCGATGCGCTTTGGAGCTCATGATCGGTGACAGATCTGGAGAAGACAACTCTAAGGGAGAGTTCAGGAATCTTAATTATCTTGAGTTAATAGCCACAGTGTCAAACTGGAAACATGTTTTTGGTTATGTACAAAATATTACAAAAATTCAATTTTGACCATTGATTGCATAGGAAACTTAAATTTTGTATTAGTCACTGAACAGGCACAGGATAAGGATTAGAAATTATTTTTTTCTGCTACTGCATCACTGATATTGTCTATTTTTTACTATTGCTCTATTATTCAAACTTGAGGTGCCATAGGCCATGCCTTCAATCTTGTTTTAGAGATTTCTTTATGCCACTAATTGAATGGTAGGCTTTATGTCAACTTAGTTGTTTGTCGACACCAAGCACTGTCACTAGCTGTGCCTATAACAATGATTTCTTTTGTGACATGTACGTCACTCTCTCCTCCAGGAATTTGTCCAAGGCCAACAATTCACTTCAAATAGTTATTCTGAACCCGATCAAAATGAAAGTACTTTGAAATATTATTACCTTAGAACAAAACCGATGCATTGATTTATCTATGGGCAATTTCTTCCATACCCTTGGTCTCTTTACACATGAACAGCATTTCACCAATATCATGGATTTAGAACTATGGCCATAAGGGAACTCAAAAGATGGCAATGGGAAAAGAGTTTACTATTCTGTGACATAATTAGCATCATTATTTAACACTATTGTATTTAATTTTGTTTCTTTTTTATTCTGTAATTGATATCAATACAGTGCCACTTTTTATCTTCCTGCATGCGGAAATGAAGGCACCAAAAGTATATTTACTCCATATTCTGCATCTTTCATCATAGCGTTGGTCAGAATGCGACATTAGGACTAATGTTGAAAAGGACCATTGGTTAATAAATTCCATTTTCACCTTTGACCTAAGTTAAAAACTGCCTCAGGTTGTCTGCTTTTGTTCTTAGCTTAGTATCTGGTCAGCATTTTCCCCTATTACACATAATGTAGGCAGACAGGCAGCCTAAGAACAAACTCATTCAAGGTGGTGATGTAGTTTGAGGCATACAGATAGTCAGTGTCTTACATATTATGCTCAAAAAGCATTTACCTTTTTCCTGTCCTGTGCATTTAAAATAAATGCATGCAAAACCGTTTTAAACATACACATTTGCATTACACAAAATAATTATCTTTTGTATAATAGCACATATAGCTGTTAAGATTTTCACTTTATAGCACTGTAAGAATTACAAGATAAAAGACTACCTCTCATGGAATGTCAAGCTAAGAATACCACAGACCATTAAAATACCAGGGCTCCCGTAATCAAAACGAATGTAGTCCAAACAAAAGCTAAAGGCTGTGTAGAGCGCGGAGTGTTGCTGAGTGAAATACGAAATTGATACTGTCAGTAAAGATTCTTGAAACAAGTTATTTTTGCCACTTGAAAGAAAGGATGCAAGAGCTTTTTTAATTGTAACACCTAGCTTGTCATACATGAATGCAAAAATGCATAGGGTTACTCCTATCAGTGTAATAGTTCCTTCGAGCCCCCCTCTCCCCACTCCCACATAGACATACATTATTCAGCATGTTAGAGACCATCTGGAACTTGCTCCTGAAATAGCCCAGGACTTGATGACCTTCCAGATACACTGCAAAAATCATTTGTTTGACAAGGGTTTGGGGGAAGGTTGTGGGCGTGTTGTTTCTGAAAGGATTAAGCAGGCTATTTTACAGTTTTGATTAATGCTTGATTTAATTTACTATTTGTATGTGACTGTTTCTGATACTGAGAGGTCATCCACTTTTACTGTTAAGCTTAATGAAGGCTTCCGGCGTTTACTGCTTAAATGTAAGTATGCATATGAACAGTCACTGGCACCAGGCCTGACTAATGCCCAATAAAGTCAATGAGAAGACTCCCATTGCTGAAAGTGGTGGGCTTTTTGTAATACAGAACCTTTCCTCTTCTGGGAGTGCAACTACATCATAAACATGTGTCTACAGTTCACCGTTACAACAGCTGAACACCAGGTTTAAGTCCAGCTAAATGCTGTTTTGTACCCATGCAATAAGTGATATATATATAAAAAAATCATATCCTGAAGAGTCATGGCTTGTGTAAGCATCTGAAGAATTAAATAATAAACACAGTTGCTTATAAGTAATGATAGAAAACTGCTTCCCTTTTCCTTGTAGCTTTCCATGTTTCAAAGGACAGAATTTAGAAACTGTGTATATCCCTCATGGCAAGGACAAAGTTTTTGAATATAGTATGAAAGATGACGAATGATCAATAGCGTGATTAAAAGAGCAGTACATGGAGAAGAAGGTATGGTCACAGTGCTGGAATGAGGTTAACGATCTTCCTTCAGTTATTCATATGAAATAAATAATTTTCACATCACATAGTTTTTATCTGCTTTTTGAGAGTAAAATAGTCCAGTCCCTCACGTAGCCATAAACAAGGTCAATGGATATGCTACCCAAGTAAATACCACTATAAGCAAGTATTGTTCAAAGCCAGAATTATACTTTTGTAGGTAAGTATGGTAGAAATTTTGAAAGATATTACATAATCGACCCCAGGACATCTATCTATGCAAGCCTGTAAGACAATTACCTGTATCTCTGGTTTAGAAGTCAAGTATTTGCATTTAAAGGCACAGAAAAATATCCTGCATGTCACCCCTTGCATCAAAAATAATTTCTGTAGAGCAGGGAAAATAGAAGATTCTATGTGGAACTGGAATGGTAGAACACACCAAAGAATGAATGACTAAATGAAGATTCTATATTTTGCTGAGATGGATGAAGAACCCATTTGAGAATGCACCTTGGAAACAGCTGACTTTTACCGCGTTTCTGCAGAAAGGACTTACCTTCTTAGCATACTGCATATCTTCTTTTCTGCTTTCTGAACTACGTTTGTAATGAACTACTGTGTACATATTTAGAGGTCAAAGACACCTTTTTCCTTCACTACCACATTTTTCCCCAATCACAATATTTTTTTTTATTTTTATGTCTGCTGGAAACTTTCACGTTGTATTTCTAAAATAGGAATGAGCAGACTGAGTGACTGTGCGTGTGTGAATACCATGGTGAAATCCAACTTGTCGTGTCCTCTTTCAGCCTTGTCATGGATAATAACGTAAAGTTTTCAATATTTGGAACACAAGTGCCCCCCAAGTCAGTCACCACTCTACAATGTAGAGTTTTTTGATTCTGAGTTTCCAGTTTAAGTCTCTCAATAATGTTTTTGTTTCAAGAATGATTTTTATCTGGAGTGCTGTAATGCCATGCAATACCTTTTAACAGTATACCTCTCCAGCTGTTTAAGTTGCTTATTTTCCCAAAAAAACCCAGGTCACAGGGATTAAGTGATGTAGCTCCCGTGGAGTACAGCAGGAATTTCACAGTCGAATCCCTGCAAATTCTTTTGGGAAATGTATTAATTTCTAATGAGTCATTAATCACTTCGCCAATTTCACATGTGCTGAAATAGCCTCGGACATCAACAGTTAGGTACAGTATTGGTGATTTCTCAGGCAGAACTGGAAATCGCCTTATTTATTTGAATGCTCACAGAATGGTAGGGGTCGGAAGGGACCTTCGGAGATCATCTCATCCAACCCCACTGCCAAAGCAGTTTCACCTAGAACAGCTGGACAGAAACGCGTCCAGGCGGGTTTCGAGTATCTCCAGAGGAGACTCCACAGCCTCTCTGAGATGAGAGACCAATGAATTGGTAAACTCCATGATTTTGAAAACTGGCTAGTGATACACATGCTTTGCTGTTTGCATTTGTCCTGGTTTGAGGTAAAACAGAACCAACTCTCTGTTCAGTAATTTTATTTCTCAGCTAGGCCTCTTCTAACTCTCTGAAATTAACAGCATGTTGTGTCTGAAACGGTTCGTTCAGAGTGGTAAGACAGTTTGTGCCAAGGAACGGTATGCAGAAAGGCTCCTGCTTATACTTATTGCTATAACAACCGAGGTCAGCTCATTTCGTTATTTGCCCGTTGGAGGGGTGTAGAGGGGTCCCGCCTGCGGGGAGGAGTGGACAGGACAGGTGACCAAAGGCTGACCAACTGGGTATTCCATCCCATCTGCCCCATGCTCAGTACAAAAGCTGAGGGATCAGAGGGTCAGCTCTCTCCCTTCAATGGCTGACGTCCGAGGAGGACCCTGTCAGTTCATCTGCCTTTGATCCCCATCCCTGTCTTCCTGACTCCAACTCTGGAACCCGGTTCCCGCCCGTCGCTGAGTCCAGCCTGGGACTTCCCCAGGGCCTGCTGGTGACATCATCCTGGGAGCTTAATACGGTTTTGTATATTCTGTTATTTATTTCATTATTTTCCTTTTTATCTTATTATTAATATTGTATTAAAGTAGTTTAGTTTCTTCTGAACTCATAAATCTCTCTTTATCTCTCCTCCTCCTCTCCATGCACGAGAGGCTGGGGGGGAGCATCTGTCGCCGGCCATTGGCCGATTTGGCCAAAACCACGACAGCATTCAAACAACTGGCAGGATACTTAATCTTAAAATAGTGCTGTGCGTCCACTGAAAAAATCAAACTAAAATGTGCAAAGTCAAGCATCTTAAGTCACTAGTTAATTTAGAAAATGGTGTCTACATAATTGGTTCACACAATTAATTCCAAGAATTACCATGGCTGGTAAAATGCATTTTAAACTGCACAATGCAACTTGTGAAACATTTCTGAGCCATATCCTTTCAAACTACAGTTGTATTTAGGAGAAGTATTTTGGGGTTCGACACCACAAAATGCTTATGTAAACTATATGGCTATTCGTTAGAACTAATGATGCATACTACAATAGTTTTCTCTCCTTGCCTGAAGGGCAAAGTAGCAAGTACAAGTCATTTAGATATATTGATATGGGCGAGGTTCCCGATTTTAAAACAGAGGTCACTGGTGAAAGTATTAACAACCGCATCATTTGAGTGCTGCGATAAGCAACAGATAATTTGTAAATTGTTCAAGTTGTGCAGTTTTTCAATTCAAACTATTACTATTATTATGGCATTTTTTTTTTAGAGTTAGACTTATCTGAGAGCAGATAGTTACGCTAACACATATCTAAAAGCATACGGAGAGGGAAGGTGAAGGGAATAGGAGTACTACGATAGTGCACTGATTAGTGAAATATCTGGGGTGGGATTTTTAGCAAGAATATTCTTTCAAACAGAAATACGTTATTTCTACATCAGCCCAGGTTCACAGCATGAATTGAGAAATATTTTAATATTAGTCCAGGTATTCTCATTTATAAAATGGGTAGTGAAAAATCAATCATAAATATTCTACAGTTTGTGGGAACTTCTTTGAGATCCTGTGAAACCTGCTACAGTGTTTTTTGGCTTGGATGAAGTTAATTTTGTTGATAGCAGCCCCTATGGTGCTGTGTTTTGGATTTGTGACCAAAACAGTGTTGAAAACACAGGGATGTTTCATTTCTCGCTGAGCAGCACTAACACGGCCTCAAGCCCTGTTCTGTTCCTCAGGCTGCCCCACCAGCGACTGGGCTGGGGGCACACAAGAAGTTGAGAGGGGACAGAGTTGGCACACATGATCCTGACTGACCAAAGGGATGTTCCAGACCATTTGATGTCGGGCTCAGCAACAAAAGCTGGGGGAAAGAGAGAGAAAGGGAGGATGATCGGAGTTACTGCATTGGTCGTCCCAAGTAAGCTTTATGTATGATGAAGCCCTGGCTTTTCCGGTAATAGCGAAATATCTGCCTGCCGATGGGAGGTAGGGCACGAATCCCTTCTTTTCCTTTGCCTGCATGTGAAGCTTTGCTTTGCCTATGAAACAATCTTTATCTCAAGCCACAAGTTTTTTTTAACTATTGCCCTTCCAATTCTCTCCCCCATCCCGCTGTGGGGGAGAGTGAGCAAGTGGCTGGTGGAGGCTTAGCTGCCAGCTGGGGTCAAACCCCAACGCCTGCCCATGACAGCGGATTTTACATACGCTCATATATAAACACAAACTTCCTGGATTAAAAATGTGTATTTGCTGAGGAATTAGCTTTGTATTTTGCTTCCCAAGAGAAAAATGGCCTAGATTTTAATGCTTACTATCGCAGCAAATTCCAACACTTCTGAATTTTGCCACAAGACACATTTCAAATATCTTGTACATTTATATATTAATTTTCTAAACCAATTCAATTTACTGTAGATTAAAAAGCTAAAATATTTTACAGAGCTATCATAGTGATTCAAAACAGCTTGAACAATCCAAAGGGAAGAAGTTTTCTTAAACTTCTTCATAGATACTAAAATAAAATTTTAATTATATTCTCATGCATAAAAGCATACGAATTGTATTTTATATAAAGCAATAATGTTTAACAACACTAGCATTTTGTGACTCTACCAGTTTCTTCTTGAAAAATGAAGACTTGGTCAAGATTATCAATGGGTTATCAAATATAGGGGAAAATAACAACCAAAAAATTCCTCTAAATGTATTTTCAGTTTCATCATGAAAAGGCATGCTTTTTTTTAACATGCACAGGCTGTCTAGTCTATTCTTCATGGGTTTGGGTCAGCTGAAGAAAAAACATTTTAAAGTACTTGCTATGTTTCAAAATTGCAAGCAATACATAATGTTTCACAAAACTTTATCTGCGTCAAAAAATATTCCCTACACAGTTTGTTGCACTGAACTCTGACCAAAAAGTCAATACAATTCAGAACACTATGGACATACCAACAAAATAATGGGATCAGTAAGAAACCATAAAAGGGCAGAATCTGAGGGTAACGGTGACCGTAGGCACCTCTGGCAGGAGCCAGCTGGAAGGGCTGCTATGTTCCACGGCCTGGCGTGAAGCTGGAAGCAGATCTTTGTCTGAATCCTTGGGGCTAAGAAATGGTAAGAGGCTCCATAGTCCTTTTGGAGTTAAGCAGCTTGACAAGGTGAGCCAGGAGCAAGAAAGGAGCTGTTAAAATCCTCAAATCAGTTCTCTGGAAATACGGGAAACTGCTCTACAGGAGCTACACCAAGCTACATTTTTTTGTTGTAAGAAGCAAGTCCCAGCATATAGCAAGACTATGAAAAGGCAGCTTTCTTTATAAAACAGGTGATTCTAAAGCATTTGCCATTATTACTGTTTCTCTGTGAGAAATCCAACTACGCAAGGGTATTGAAATAATTGTGGAGGGAGTGAATAAATGCACAAGTGAGAGATCCTGAATTCAATGTGAACAAGAAGATGCTCCATCCAAATTAATTTACAGGAGTTGGATAATCTTCTAACATTGTGGATGTGATGAAGAATTTAATGTATTATTATAGAAAAGGCAAGAAGCAGAAGTATACTAAGAATTTCAGTACAATCAAAATTTGTGAAAATGGGTTTGGTGGCATTTGCTTCAACATGTCAAAGCAATTCCTGGTATGTGGGAAAAGATGCAAAAATGTAAAGGATTTACTGGCACATCACATTGGTGGCGCTGACTTTGACAGATGCCATTCCTTCGACAGTGGATCCGGTTTGGGTGTAAATAGAATTCTAAATATCGAGAGAGGCATTTTGAGAAGACAAGGGGACTCGAGCTCTTAATTTAGTTTTACACTTGTTTCTTTTTAAGTTGTTCTTATACTCAACTTTCTGAAATTCTCCAGGATGAATTACTAGGAGTCTATCCCAGCCTACAGAAGATATCTAATTTGGTCTCTAATTGGGCAGGTGCAGATTTAACTCCAAAGAAGTAGGAAAGTTCTGTCCTGCTTGAGCAGAATCTAGTATCCTGATTACAAAGACAATCAGAGTGGTATTTTTATAGCCTCCCCTTAACAATTGCTCACAGCTGTTTAGTATAAATGGATGCAGGCTACACCATCTTTAATGGTAGCAGGGTAGAGACTGTCAATTTTGATTTTTTTTCCCGAGGGAAACTGTTTTTAGTGATGAACGAGCAAGAGTATTCAAGTGAGCAGCAGCTTCACGTGGAGAACATATTTTACAGAAATTCAAATGTTTAAAAAGCAAAACATTTCACCTGATTAGCTTGCCACTGTTGTTGTTATCATTCTGCTTTCTTACATCTTATTCATTATGGAGAGCTATACAAGTAGACAGCATCATCTCATGACATCACACTCCATAACATAATCATGTACCATAAAAATACAATAAAGCACAAAACTATAAAGCAGAATTGGAGCAAGAAGCATGCTAGCAGGACAGCTGAATTGAAACAAAAATAATAAAGAGACTAAAATTTTTAATTTCTTTTTTGTCTTAGAAAAACAAGGAAAAATTCTATTTTCCAATTCACTTTCCACATGACTCTTTTCAATTTCCCAATCAATATTATCATATGAATTTTTCGTCAAAGACTGAATAGACTTCTTGAAAAGACTATTAACTGCAGCTATTCTGGAGCTACAGCTTCTGAATTAAAGGTCATGACAGTTATGGATGAGGTTATGGGCTTTTTTACAGTACTGCTTAGACTTATGTCTTCAACAGAAGTGGAAATTTAAACCAGAAATAGGATTGCAACATGACAAATGAATGAAACTCTAAACTACAGAAAGCAGGGCTAAAAGGAGGTCATTCGTAAGGCAATGCAATGAATTTGTGATGCTGGTGTTTTGACAAGCGAATAGATCACTGAAGTCCAATGCCTGATGCTAACAATGCAGTACTTTTTGCAAAGCTTTATCTTAAGAAAACAACAACAAACCTTCCTTCAGAATATAGTTAGATGGGTGATTGAACAAGTATTTTAAACCAATTTCAGGGACCTTGTTTTCCTCCGCAAGTTAAATTCTACTATTTTCTGATCTTTCTTGATTCTTCCTTTCCCTTCGTGCCCCTACAAACTGCACACATGGACACATCTGTCTCCCCCTCTATCCTTCAGTGTTTATGTAGAAAGCTTGGCTATCAGCATTATTGGTTTCAAAGTAATGCAGAATTAAGTAGGAATTTGTTTTCATATCAAGAAATCAATGATACACTGAAGCAGTTTTTAATTAGACCACTGTGGTCCTGAACTAACCCTGAGTTACAAAGATTAAATAACTGCTTATGGCATTCTTAATGTGTGGTTCACCATAGTGAAAAGACGATTATTGGCTCAACTGCTAAGTTATGAGAACTGAAGAGGTCTTGCTGAGTGCAGAAATTCTTATTAGCGCAAGAAAACAATGCAGTTTTATGACCCAACTCCTTTGAACTATTTTAATTAAGGACTACTATGATAAGAAAGAAGTTGAAAAGCCATTTAGTAGGAAGACAGGCTCCCATTTAAATGTTGACTTATGAAGTCAGCATTTTCAAGGATGTTACTGTACTTTGGTCCTTTATTTTCAAAGCCATTAACTTCTCCCAGCGCATTTCTATCTACAGATCTAGGAGCAAAACTGTTTTAACTCTTCATGGCTTAGGAACCTGTGAAAGTCAACATCACTTAGACATCTGTTCTACTCCAGTAACTTTTTGATATTTTTTTTTTCCTTCTCTGCCTAAATTTAGACATACATATTTTAATAAACAACTGTCTTAAGCTTTACATTTAGACCTTCAGTAGATATAATCTGGCACAAGTCTCCTGACCTTAGTAAAAGGCGTCTTGCCATACCCGCTTGAAAATCTGGCCTTAAGAGCTCAGTATATTTAAAAGTGTAACTAATTTAACCATTGTTTCAAAAAGGTTATTGTTATATTCATTTTAATAATAAAAATGTACAGGGAACATGCTAAGGGAAAACAGCATGTTGAAATGAAAGTAGAGTAAGAATGGTAATAAAATTCTTAGAACACTAGAATTATGCAGCATGTGCATCAAAATATATGCAGATGTAGGAATAATTAATGTTTTTGAACAAAGTATATGCATTGTCTTTCATCTTATTTCTTAACGTTTAAAACAAATAGAAGTATGTGAACTTGTATTTGATAATGCTGAAGTTCACCTGCCAAAATTATGCCATCTGTGCAAAAGAAAAAGGAGTATTTGTCCCTCAAAGTATTCTGTGACAGAAAATCAACAGGGCACTCTGAGCTTGCTATTTTTCAAAGTTATTCAGACTATATAGTAGGAGTTTCAAAATCCCACTTGGTTTCTCATTAGATTCATAAGTATCTAAATTCCTGCAGAGAATAACACTTCTGCCAATCCCTTGAGGGAAGCCCTAGCAAAAGCTGAGGTTGTCAGGACACATAAACTGTTCCACTGTTATTCTTGCTCTATCAATCATTTTCAGTTAAGAAAAAGGTGAGCTTCAGCATTGAGATATAGGCCATCCATCAAGGTTAGGAAAAAAAAAAAAAAGAAAAAGAAAAGCTTAGTTCTTATGAGCAAACGTATGGCATGCAGCAGCAGAAACAAAGATGAAGAAAAAGTGCAAGGAACCATACGGCTGAATGCTGGATGGGGGCAAGCCGCAGCAACAAGCACAATAGGTACACATACATAAAAAGATTCGTGCTGTGCATATGCTTTGGTTTGAAAATGTTAACACCGGCCTTTAAATTGCACGTGAAGCACAAGCTGCAAGGCATCTATGCAGACGTTGAGAAGAAACATGACATAAATCCAACCTCAGACTTGAAACCCCTGAAACGGTAGGTCATTAACTGCAATGCGGTGCTGCTGGAGCTCATGTATCATTTGGCATCTGACAATCTGCAGGCGCTCACCAAGCTTTCCAAATTACAGAACCAAAGATCTACAAACTCACCCTGCTGCAAATAACATCTCAATATTTTCTCACGGTATGATTTCCTTTCTACGGCATTACAGTATTGCTAAGGGAGATACACTCAGTTACAGTTACACAATAAGTTACCTGCTGCTCTGAGATCCTTGAATGGTATAGTAAAGTGTATTTTTTCCTGAATTAAGATTACAAAACTGAATTCACACACCACTGCAAGGAAACTACCTCAACAGTGGCCTTCTATAAGGTTTAAATTTGCTGTCTAGATATCAAGAGCAGGGGAACAGTGAGTTTCTCAGCAATGAGGAGACACTGTTTTCTGAGAGACATTAAAGACGTATCTCCACCAAGACTTGGCTCAATCATGGTCTACTTGAGAGACAAAGAAAACAGGACTTGATAAGTGCTGAGTATTCGAGACCTCTAAACTAAATGTACAATTCTGGTTTAATTTTCTTTACTGAAGGAATATTAACTTGTCTGTATTAATTTTTATTTTAGAAGATGATATGAGCTCATTTTGATATTAAAGATTCTTTAGGGCACTTTCTATACTTCAGCTCTTAGTTTAACTTAATTAAAATCTTTTTGAGATTTTCTTCATGAGACATCCTTAGCCTTTCAATAACAGAATACAGATAATTATATCACTCCTTTCCATAACATTGAGAGCTGGACTAAACAAAGTAAGGCTGTCCAAATTATCATGTTAAAATAGTGTCTGCCTTATTATTTTATACACGGGACAGGCTTGGTGCCACTAGATAAGAACCTGGTGATACTGTAGGCCCTGCTTCAGAATAACACTGTCAGTGAAGCCAATGTATCAGGACACCAGGACTGTAACCATTCACAAGAGAAAGCCCTCCCCCGGCCTTGGATGCAAATGACACCCCCTGTATTTTACAGAAGAATAATAATACAGTATCAGCAGTTACAAGCTCATCTAGAGGCCACAGCTAGGTAGAAAGTTGATCCACACCTCTTTAAACCATACCTGTTCAATCACTTCCTAGCATCCTATCCATACAGTTTGCTTCTAAACTCTGTAAGGTGACTTCTACGTTTGATAGAAAAATACTTATTTTTTCTGAAATAAAGAGTAATAAAAAATTGTATATGTGCCCAACTAGGTATTTCTATTAACAGTGTGCATGTGAAAAAGGCATAGAAAGGTAACTTGCAGTTGCACATGGTAAGAGAAAGTATTTTACACATATATTATTATATCAAAGAACCTCAAACCTAAACTATTTTATTGTGTGACTGAATATAGATTTTAGAACTTAAAATATATTATACTGGACTGACCGTAACTTTGCGCATGTAAGTACTAGCATATCATCAGGAGTCTAGGATGGGAAATTCTGTTGCATACAAATAACCTGAAACATTAAAATGTGTGCTCCATCCTCAGTGATCCAAAGGGAATCAGATCGAAGACCTGACTATGTGTTTTCTAAATTAAAAATTCAAATCAGAACATGTAAAGTAGTTTAAAATAATAATTACATGAATTCCAATTAAGTAGTACACAGTAATTACAATGAGTGCTATTAGCAAATTCAAAATACAATTTCGGTTAAAGCTACTATCATGAAACACAGCAACAGACAGGTGCACCCAAACACCAACAAGTGGAAGGGAAATTACAGGTGCTTGTATATTAGGGAAAAGTGAAATTAACTCACTTATCTGTGGTTTATGCTGTCTCAGTCAACTAACATGCTGCTCTTTATACGCTTTTGCAGTTTTTATAGGCTAAAGTGTTCGTAAAGGATGAACACTGTGCAGAATTCAGGAAACAACTTACGGCACGAAAACAGTTTAGAACCTGAGAGGTCTGTATGCACTTATCAGTATCAGAAAACCAGAGTTATCGCTCTGTAGAGCTTAGATTTTGTTTTCTAGCATCTGCACCAGGTGCTCCAGAGAACAATGCAAGTGATGTCCTGATTTTAATATATGAAATCTGGTTTATGAACTGAAGTTTTACCTTTAATAAAAAGCAAAAGAAATAGAGCACACTTTAGATTTAGCTATCTGTGCTTGAAAACTTAGCAGTCTGCAGCTTAAAAGCATGATTACATATTATGAAAACTGTCTTTGAAAAATTTAGCATCACTGGAAATATTTATCTTGAAATAGCTGCAATTTGGGGGGCTATCATTTTGTTTGTTCTGTAACACATGCTAAAAGTAATTTAATATGTAAAAGTGAAATACACAGAAATACATATAATGCATGTGCACTGCTCATTTTTATGCTGCATTTAGAAGCATCCGTGCAATCCAAACTCTACAAGTTTCCAACTGTATTGTGAATAAAGGCTTATACATCATGTACCTGCCAGTAAACCGCATCAAACCTCTGGCTAAATGCCCCTCTCCAGTACATTTCCCCCAAAATGCTACACTGACGTACCCAAATTCTGTGTCCTGAAGCTTTACTATTTGACATTACCTTCCCCCTTAGAGCATTCCACCAAAGTCATCTGAAACTTCCTTTAATTTTGGTCTACCCCTACGCAATAAATTTCATTCAGTGTCTCAAAATATATTGTCCTTACAAATTCAACTGAAACCACATTGTCCTTGTGGTGTAACCACAAATGCTGAATCATTTCACCAGAACAACATAGATAAGTTGAGGTTTCCTTGAAAGATTTCCAATCTGGTGACACTTTCTATTTTCTATAGGAAACACTCTATTCTACATTCTAAAGCCACATTTGTAAGTAAGCTTTTTCAATCTGAGTATTTTTCAGAGATCTGATTCCAAAGTGTTCTTTCACTAAGGGCCTCAGACTGTTCCAGTGCTACAAATGTGGGGTCCAAATGACAAATCTGCTAGGAGAACTAGAGCCAGATTCAAATATAAGCAAAGCCTTGGAAGAGACTTTGCACGTGTGGTGGATGTGCATCCATTCAGCTTTGCGTGTGTGCTCTCTCTCTTTTAGACAGCCAGAAAAAAATTTCTAACTATTTTTCCTTTCTTTTTCCCTCCAAATTGCAATGATTTTTCCTCCTAAAAATCTGGTGGGAATTTAAAATGTCATTGTTCTTTTTCTAAGTTTCAAAGGCTGCCCTAGTAAGAATAATGATAGCAGAAAAACTGAGAATTTTCACCCCAGCTTCTTACAGGTTTGCCTTACAAATCTTTACTTTGTCTTCTGCCATTCTTCAGGCGCATATCCAAATAAACAAGTAAGAAGTCCCAGAATGACTTCAGGATGTGCTGCACATTCAGTTGCTGTGCTAGTCAGCAGGACACATAGCCATTATGTGCTTTGAAAATCAGGCCACAATTATTGAAAGCTTGGAGGAACTGAGGTTCCAATATGGCTTTAGGGACATTTCAACTACAAGGTATTTTTCTGAATCCCAGTTCTCCTATTGCTTCCTCCTTGCACACCCCTGCGAGAAAACCTCTTCCGTGAGTGAGAGTAAACCAAAGGCCTGCCCATATCTTACCAGTTGCTGCCAAGGGAGAGACTAGAAAGGCCGTATACAGTTCTTAAACAAGGCATGGGTCAAAGTAGTCCTCCGAAATACATAACAAAATTCCTTGACTACATGGTCCAAATCACTAACATTAGGGTAATTCCTTCACAGATTTTCAATAAAAGCACAAAGCATACTGCAGGAAAATGTTTCATCAGGGAGGGGAAAAAAAAAACACCAACAAACAAGCGTACCTGCTTTCCATTTCAACAACTAACATCCATTTTAAAAGTCAGAGCCTCCACACCAGTGCAGCCCTGAAAAGCTCAAGGGCCTGTGGTTCAACTGAGTCATCTGACTTTGAAGCAGAGGACATCTATTTTAGTTCATGAGACTTTCTAAAATTAACCAAGGTTCACAGCTTTGTTAAAACTACATACTAAAAAAGTTAATTTCTACACCCTTGGTAGTAGTCTTCTTAATCTGGATTACTCACTAATAATTAAAGTTCCACATTCTGAAGGCTTTTCTCGGAGTTTTTGCCTCTTTCCAGCAAAATCATAGAAAATGGAAAACTCTAACATTAAGAACAAGCTGAAAGGAACAAGCTGACTGCCATAGTTCTCAGATGTACTAAAGAATTGAATAAAATACACAATGTCAAAAAAGACGCAGCAGGATCTATTTTTGTCCTAACCCTGTCCAAATTTAAAGAAAAATAAGTGCTCTGTTAAGGACAGATATACATTTAGCCTTACAAAAACAACCATCATTTCACTCATGTCTATTACTTACAGAGCGCAGGGAGGGCCATCAAGAGATTCTTTTAAATTAAAGATTCCTCATGACTCCATACAAGACTTGGTGGTCTGGAACCAGAGCTGGCTTACTTTCTCTGTCCTTTCCAGTATGATATAGAATCCACCTGCTTGCACCTAATAGGTCACTCACAAGGATTACTTTTGTTCTTTTTTTTTTCCTCTTCCTTCCTTTTTTCCTGTGTTTGCGTGTGTGCATGTATGCGTGTGTGCGCATCTTTTAAGACTTCAGACTTCCTAATTACATTATGATGAAAACTAATTTCTCTTGATAAACAGCCCCTGTTGTCCTTAAACTCTTTAAATTGCTTATACCTTGATACTTCTCTTTTAGGTATGCTCAAGAGGCTCAAGCAGAGTACAATTTCACTTCATGTATCTTGCACTGCAGACTGAGGACAGAGGTTCGAACAATCTTGATGCTGCTCCCTGTTGTGGCAGACTAAGCAGTAATGATTGTGGAAATGCATCACGTAACTATTAACACTTCTTCCACAGCATCCTAACTTAAGCCAGACCTAGGCATTTAGCACAAAATAGTAAGCCTGTAGAGGCTTTCTTTTTCTTTCCATCATGATCACATACATACAATCTCATGATGCTCTCCTCTATTAAAAGAATTGCTATCGGTAGCACAATCATAGAATGATTTAGGTTGGAAGGGACCTTAAAGCCCACCCAGTGCCACCCCCTGCCCTGGGGAGGGACACCTCCCACCAGACCAGGCTGCTCCAAGCCCCGTCCAACCTGGCCTTGAACCCCTCCAGGGATGGGGCAGCCACAGCTTCTCTGGGCAATCTAAATCTGCCCTCTTTCAGTTTAAAACCGTTCCCCCTTGTCCTATCACTCCCCGCCCTGATCCAGCGTCCCTGCCCAGCTTTCCTGGAGCCCCTTTAGGGACTGGAAGGGGCTCTAAGGTCTCCCCGGAGCCTTCTCTTCTCCAGGCTGAACCCCCCCAGCTCTCTCAGCCTGTCCTCACCGCCCTCTGATCATCTTCGTGGCCCCCTCTGGATCCACTCCAACTTACTTCTTCCTACCTAACATTTACTACTAAAGAAATCCTTCCTCCCTCATCATGATCGAACTGAAGATAGCTTATGTACTTCCAAGCACTGTCAAGTCTGGTTCAGCTTGATCAGCAGAACAATGCTGCCAGGCTGATGACTTGAGCTCAGTTTTACCCTTACAATGCCCAGGAATTCCAGTCATTCATGTGATTCATCTCTAATTACTCTGGCGTCTGTCTCATTTATCAGCAATCCAACATATGCAGTGTCCTACTATTAAATATTAATATATTCCACATATGGGGAAGATTACTGTCCCAAAGAGCAGCAGTATCAGCCGTTTTATTTTAACTTTACCACTAAGTTATATATTTTCACTACTCCCTTTATTTTTTCAGTGCAGTCATAAACAGCATAAATTTCAAAGATTTTCCCACAATAAAGCACTGCAGCTAAATTCTGTCTCTTGCCTGTAGTTTCCTGAGGCAAGAAAAGGTGGGTTATTGCTTTTTCCATATTTTCACTTCTTTACGCCAATGTGCTTTAAGATGGTCCCATCAAGGTGGTTTTCATTTACTTCAAAATTATGATTACTATGATCTGTTTTGATTTTACACTAAAGGCCTTTATAAGGGCATATAAAGGTCATTATTAAATTTCATAAAGGTAAACCAATACAAAGTTATGTGAGCCTGGTGAACAGAAAAGGAGAATGCTAAAACAGGCAGAGAGAGGACAGAAAAATACCAATGAAAGTATTACCTTCCAAATTTCAAGAAGTCCGCAAATTCATTCATTCACTATGCGGTCAGTGTTATCTCTATCTCTTGCAGTTGTAAATTACAGAAACACTGAAGCAAGAAACGTAGGTTACAGATACTTACCAATGCTAAAGAAATCAATCCCATACATCTTTTACAGTTTCCTGAAAAATCCTAAAGTATTTATTTATTTTGAGGTCTAATTTGCTTTGGTCTTTGGTTTTATGTTGTGTAGCATACTGTAGCCCAATAAAATTAATGGCTGTTATCTATACAGTTTATGTACATTGGGATAAGAAAAACAAATGTATGTAATTCACAAATTTATTCAGTTTGGAGGTTCAAAAGCAAAGATGCAAACATGCTAAAATATTTCTATGAGTCTATGCAATTTAAAGTAATTTAGAAGTTTCTATGAGAAATAATTTTCATGGGGTGAGTGGAAGTAGCATTTACCTGCAACATTATAAACCACAGTCACATTACATCCTGTATTTCCGCACTTATTAAAACACCACTAAGAGGAGTCCTGCTGCTAAAATATTATGTAGTTCTTCTAGAGCAATATCATTACCTAATGATTTTGAAAGAACCTTGTTTTTCAAAGTGAGAGGGAAACAGAGATTTATTACCTTGAATTCCATAAGGTAGCACGGAGAAGTCAGGCCCAACTCTTCTGTGCATGTTAAGAAGTATGGCAAAGGGGAACAAACACACTCAGATGAGATCATTGATTATGGCAGAAATACCGAATTACATAGCAGCAATCCTGATGTGGAATTTTCACATGCTTACTGAAAAAACTAGAAATGTAACTTTTGAGCCCTATTTCAAGAGGCATTTATGTCTTAGTCTACAGGAACTGCAGCGATTCAGAAGCACAGACAGCAATGCCCAAGACGGCTGTTCACAGGGAGTTGTCATGACATTCTCCTACTCTGACCATTCTGGCCTGGTTAAAAAATAAGCAATTTAATTTCATTTTCCAGTATTTTTCCAAATGTGATGAGAGTTCTTCTTTTCCTACCACCATTAGCTTCATAAAAGCTAGCTGATAGTAGCTCCATGGCTACTATACCATTCCTGAAATTCATGTAGGATAATCCCCAGAGCTGTTTCAGTTCAGTCAGCAGTTACGCTAAATAAAAAACATGCATAGAAAAGTAGTATTTCCTAACTTTATGCAGAAAAAAAATGTTGCTGCTGTAATTTGTATTTATACTACTTTATCACATACTGCTGACAGTGCTGCGATAGCACAACAAAGCACTGATTTTGTATTTAATTTTAGAAAAATGATTCTGAGAGATTGGGTGCCTTATTACAACTTCATTAGAGAGGAACAAAAAGACACATGTAACTGTCTAAAATCCTAAGGGGCTTTCACACCATGGAGATCACTGGAAAACAGAAATGCTTGAAAGAACTCCTAAAATGGCCATATGCAACTCCAATTCCCCTTTATGGAAAATAAACTCAAGACACTTTTTTCATCTATTCCATCCTTTAGGAACAACGCAAACCAGGCAAAACAGAACCAAGAGTCTGCACTCTGATTAATAACTTGAAGTTTAAACTAAATACCTATTTTAATCTAAACGCTGTTAAATTTCAGTACTTGTTGAAGCGTAGTTATCCTAATTTGCTTTTGTTGTTTCCCATGGAACCTCCATTTTCCAACCAGACCGCATGGAAACGTAGGATGACACACCTGAAGTTTCATCTACCTGACTGAAGTAGGGTAAAGGATTGCCTCTGTGGGTGGGGTGCACGGGTCCATCCTTCCCTGGAGTGCTGGACGAATGCAGAGTTGGTAGTCACAGAATGCTGTGCACATTCATGGTACCATTTCCACATGTAATAGAAGATGTTGAGAATTGCAAAATATCTACTCTTAAACAATAAGATGATAATTACATCTATACAGCTATCGTTCCAATAAACTTCTGACATGGCTAATAAACTACATACTATTCTTAAGATATGTTTTCGGTATCAAAACTTGATCTGCAAAGGGAATAGCAATGAGATGCTTATGCTCTGAATTCTTCTTACCAGCCCATGTCCTCTTTCTTTCCCACCATGCTGTCCCAACCAGGCTCTTGTGGGACCAAACTTTCTCACTGTATCCTCCTTTTTATATATAACCCCTTACATTCCTCCAATGTACTGTTATACTTTAGATGAAAAATTGCATGATGAGATCAGCAGTGTAGCTGCTTGAGCAGCATCCTTTGTGGTACATACAGCTGTGTGGTAATTTGGCCAGTCTCTCACGAATACAGATATGAATTCCACAGCCTATTTTTCCCTGAAAACTGATGAACCTCTTGTTTTCTTAGGCTCCAGAAAGTAGCACATAGCAGCTGAGTCAAACATTCTGAATTGCTGGAAACTTCCTATCCTTCTAAGTCATTCACACAGGAAAAGTGTTAAGCACGTACCCTTTCAAATCATGTTAAACCACATGAAATTCAGAGGACTTAAGTAGCAACAACAGCAGGTAGCTCAAATGACCTAGTTATCTGCAACATCAGTACAGGAAGAAGATCAAAGAAATATACGAAATTGCAATTTTTAAAATATACCAAAGGAAGCTGAGCCGTAACAGCCTAGAAAAGAAGTTCATTACATTTACAGGTGTATTTACAATGTTTATGAGTTTCTAAGCCCGAGTAAATAAGCCAACAGTAAATAAAAGGAAGCAGTCAGAAAGCTGTCATTATGACCTACTACAAACTTCAATTTCATTTAGATTTACCCATTCCTTGTACCTCAATTCAACTCAAAAGACTCGAAACTCTTTTAGAATCTCGTCTTCCATTATGGAATAAATCAACATGCAGAATTTAACTGAGAGAAAAGAAAAATAAGATTGACCATGATATAAGCATATAGAAAGGAATGATACAGAAAAGGTCTGTTTCTGCTTACATTTTCTTATATATAGCCACCAAAGCAGTAATGCTCATTTTGTAATCAGAAAAAATAACCTACTATTAACTCTAGTAACATCTAATATGGGGGCAGGCACAACAGTGTTTGGCCACAGCTGGAGCCGGGGGGGGGGCTTAATTGTATGCAAGATTGTATCCAAGTCCTGATTCCACATCATTTATATGAAAGATTTCCTACTGCTAGTTTTTTTTTAAGTTAAACTATCAGTCTTCTCTTTAATGAATACCTAGGTAATATCCTCTTGCTGAAAGTAAATTTTGATTTCCTTTTTTTCAATAGGTATTTTAAAGTACTGTTGTTTAAGGTGCACATCAAAGTGATCTACAGGTATTGTAGAAAGGGCACCTCTATCTAATTGCATCAAATTGACTCATGACACATTTATTGATAAGATGGATGTAGATAATGTTTGTGTGTTCAGTAATCTTCTTTGGCTATTACTGCATCTGTAGCATGGAATCATGGTGAGAAGAACACCACAATCCTCGATTGTGGATGAAAATGACATGGGGAGGATGAAACAATGAAGAAAGAATTTTACACTTCTGTATTAAACAGAAGATGTTTTATTTGTAAATAGTACCCTGATGTTTCTTTATCCTCTTGATTTTAAGCAGGTAAAAAAATAATAATTAATAATCAGGAAAAATAATCATAGACTGGAAGGTCTGGGAGTTCCTGGGCGATACAGAAATGTTTACGTATAATTCACCAGTTGAATCTGAGTTTGGACCAATACAGACTTTTCCAGTCTCCACTCAGCTAACGGCTGTTCATTTTGCACAATGTTTATTTTCACACCAATTTGAGGAAAACTGTTCACCTCAGTCACAACTACTCATATTTTGAGTACCACGGTTTCTAATATTTTAGCCAGAGGGTCTTGGAAATACAGTGCTGCCCTTTCAGCATGTGCTAGGTCTGAAGCCTACATCAAGCATTCGTCTGGTCTTGAGTGAGAGCTATCGTGTAGCCACAATAACTAGAATTTTCAAAGGAAGCACCCATAATTTAACGGATTATCTTGAAAGTCATAGCTGGGTGAACTTTTTCATTGTTATTATTAGAAGACAAACAGTTTCGCATTTGTTTTTTGTTGTCTATTTGACAAATATTATATAATTTGGCAAATATTTGCTTGTCAATCAAAACAGGTTTTTATTTAGGAAACTATCAAAAAGAAGAAAGAGGGATGAGGCAGTGATGCCAAATGTGCTGCCTGGGGCACTAAAGAATTGGGAAGGCAGGATTAAAAACCCTCTGCTACGTAATGGCAAAGCATCTCCTATCCCAACTGTTGTCCAAACCATTAGTCCATGGAATTAAATGTCCTCTACTTCCTCTCTAAACCAATAATGATTTTGTTAGAAAGTAATAGGAGCAAAGATCAAAGAACAAAAAACCACACTGATTCCAGAATAGCCTGTATTCTTACAGTGAAGATGATCCAATCTGTACACTATTTTGTACAAAATGGCTCAGCTTCAACATTGGACTCTACTTTCTGGACAGCACAGGACATTGCTTCCTACAATACCCTGTGACTTAATTTTAGCCTCCTCTACTTTGATAGAGTTTCCGGAAAATTGTAAAGATATAGCTGCCACATGACTCAGGATTAGCCAGCCCAGACGCTTTGCTTGAAAGCCCATCTTGGCTTCTCCCCAGCTTTGAGGGCAGTGAACCTGCTTTGCAGTTGCAAGCCTTTAGGTGGAGCAGGAGCCTTCCTCTTGGTGCCAGAAGTCACCAGCTTCCATTCTTTACATTCCCCAGAGGCTGGGCTTACTCTTCCACTAGGGATGGAATCTGGCCATGTGTCCACAGTAGTTCCAGTTCTGAGGTCTCAGGGTCTGTGTCTCCCTTCTCTCTTAGTCTCACTTTTGCAGACAGAGTTATATAGACCCCAGTGTTAATCAGAGACTACACACAAGCAAAAGGAAAGCTGTGTAAAATAATGCAGGTCAAGAGAAAGCATTTCTGTTTGCCTTTCCAAGAATAAATTACAAATACACAGGTATATGCTATTATAGATCAAAACACGGTGGCCTCCTGAAAACCCAGTCATCAATAGAAACTATGACAGAAAAAAAAAATCCTCATCTGAAGGCAAAAATAACACAGTAGGCATGACAAAATGAGATGCCCTTCCTAATATGCATTTAAAAAATTAAGTTTCTGAAAGAGTACATTGGCAGCAGCCATTTACTTTATCTGTACATTTGGGAGCACATTGAGAAGCAGCTTTTCAATCTGAAGGATCAAATCTGACACAATTCATCAGACAATAACAGTGAAATCAAAAAGACAGTAACTGGAAAATGTAATCCTCCCCTGAAATTTTCTTCAGCTCACCATCTGCTTCCATTCTATTACATCCCACTGGGGACTCACTGTCTTGCAACATCTCCTCTGGGTAGAATTGCCACAGATGTAAGAGGCAGGACTGATAGCTTCGCTGCAGGACTCAACCAGCAGCCTTTGGGTGACACAAAATTTAGCCTGCACGTTACCCTCTGACAAAAGAGAAAACCAAACTACGCAAAAAACAGCTAACAACAGGCACTGGACCAAATGCCATCGCACTGCACCAATGCAAAGCACATGCTTACGTAAGCCAGCCAGGTTTTTCCTTAAATCAGAACGGCAGGATTGAGCCATCACAATGGAAAATTTACAAGCGCTTAACTGCAGAGGTTATTTCCTCAGAATATCCTCAAATACAAGTGTTCCGTCCAGTTGTCAGAAGTACTTTGCTGACACAAAAATGCATTGTTGGTGCATAGCACTTGTATGTAACTACTCTGACATAGATTTCTTTCTTTGAAGGAAGGCGCTTGGAGCCATCTGGAAAGAGTAACAGCCAAGCAGTACCTATTGAAATGCTGTTTTCTGTCCTCAACAACTCAAGTAAACTAAACCAGTGGAAATTCTATGTTAAAAGACAGACAATCCCTACAGCACAGAGAGAACAAGGGGGATGCCGAGGCTCTACCAATTATCAACTGGGAGTTTAGAACAGTTATAGTAATCAAAATGCATTACCAAAGGTTATTCTTTATAGATTAACTTTTAGCCCTTACTTATACTTAAAATTGTGCAATGTATGCTGTGTACCTTGGATGCATAGCTTGGAAAAAAAGGAATCTGTGTTTTTCTCCTAATTTGTTCTTGATTCTCTAAAATTCAAAGTTTATGATCGTTAAATGGTATGTCTAAGTGAACATTTCTGCTTCCAAAGACAGGTTTTTTTCAGCAATAAAGGAGCGAGGAAGGAGCTGTTTAACTTATTCCTCTAAGTTTCAACTACAGTTGAGTTCAGTGTGCCAGAAACACAAAACCTAAACGTTTCACCCAGTCACTTGAAATGCTTTAACCCATGAACAGGTAATCTGAGTCATGCCCAGGTAAAGAATGAAAGATTTTTATAAATAAAAATTCTTATTATTTAGTGTATTCAACATTTATTCAATATCTATCGTATAAGGTGTTCTACCTAAAAACTGCAGAAGTGCACTGATCTAGTGTAGGCGAACTCCTTTGCTCTAAAGTACCTATTTGCAGAACTCATTCCTCCCCTAAGCTCCCGCCCAGCGATGCAGGTCAGTATGTCCTTACCTTTCCTCAGCCAAGCAGCTACCCTCATACCAGATGGTCAAGTCACATTGTCAAAGTCAGGTTTGTGCATAACGCTTTCGCCTATTAAGCCATAATCCTTTGGGAACCAACAATTCCTGCCACCGTTACGATCATGTTTACTAGAGATTTATAGAATACGCACAGTCTGCGATGGTTCTTCCATGCTACATGTTAACTATTAGCAACATACATTAAGCAGTATCTACAATGACCCTGCCCACCACATCATCTCCAAAACATTTCTTCATACCTTGCAAACACCAAATAAAATTGAAAATAATTGACAGAAATTATATATTATATACCGCTGAGGAGTGCCCAAGGAATTAACAAAAAGGAATTTACTTAAAATTTTGCAGGTTTTTTCCTAGTCAAGTTTTTTTATTATTACTTAGGTCAATTCTTATGATCACTTCCAAATACATGAATAAATTTCAAGCCAAGTGAGGGAAAGCAATTCATTTTACTATTCAAATTTTAGGACATATTATGTATTAAAATTCATTTGGTGTTTTACTGAAATGCCAGAACATCCAAATGCTGAAATGCTTGCACCTGATTTTTGTAAAAGGTCATGTTGATTTTTCATGATGAAAAGTTCATACCTTCCTACTAGGAAATATTCAAAATGAAAACAAAGTATGCTTGATGAGTAACTTTTGATTTACTCAATTATTGTTGTCTCAGACTAGGTAAACTAAACCAGAAAACAGGTAATTCTTTACAACAGCTGGCAAGGATCGTAATACACAAGAACAACAGGAAACTCCTGAAACCTTTACAAATCCATTTGAAAACCCCTCCGTCAGATTCATTTCAGCTTCTTGAAGTCTGGAAGCCTCCAGGGACCTTGGACCCGTTAAAAGCCTGTGACAGGGCACCAGTTTAGACAGACATGGAATGCATATAGGTTCTTTTTTTTGTTATTATTTAATCTACTCTAAGGTCTGTCTTTAATTTCTTACTAAGTGATCGACATACATCAATCGAGCCTTTCAATTTCTGATATGGCATTACCTTTCTTATCTTGTTTAAGTTTAAAGTTTAAAGCAATAGGAAAAAAACCCACCCAGACCACTCTAAATACAAGTATGTTAGTTTTACCTGTTATTTTTCTCATCAAATTACTATTCTCCTTGTGTGATGCAAAGCATCATTATATTCAATTAATTGGAAAATTATGGTTCTCATTTTGCAGATTTTCAGTATGTATTTTATTTTCTTCAAAAATTTTTGAAAACTGTGATGCTTTGTGAAACCATTTAAAAAATAGAATACCTCAGGACAAACAGCTTTTCCCATTCACATTCAGAAGCATTTCTTTTAGGAGGACTGTTACCAGCATGACTTGTTTTGGTGTGAGAATATCCTTTTTAACCTAAGAACAAACTCACTATTTGGAATTTTAAAATACGCAGGCACAGTATTATTTTTTTTCTTTCAAAATCCAGTGTGCTGTGGTTTACACACACACACACACACATCCGCCCCCATCTTTCCTGTGTTGACATCAACAGGACATTTGGCTCACAGCACCACTCTTTCAACAGGTTTGACAAAGACAATAGCTAAATTAAGCACTGTGCCTGCTGTTATTTTCAAGGGCTACCACAGACCACTATCCTGAAGATGTGTGCTGTCTCCAGGGCCAGGAATGGAGAAATATCTGGAGTGCAAGTTATGCCTTGGGATCAGTAGTCAAATTTCAGTATCAGTGGGAGCTAACTCAGAAAGGAACATAGGTCTGTGGCAGCAGGGACCACCACATCCTTGTGACATATGAATGAACGTAAAAAATAACATAAAATCCACCACCTGAGGATGGAAAGATCACTGGATCTATTATGGTCAGGGGCTTGAAATTTAATAGCTTAAAAACACTGCTTTATAATCAATTTAGTAGCAGATTTCTGGGACCGCTTCATTAGCTTATATAAGTTTCTATTTTAATGAGGCCCACCTTTCCTGAGAAGGACTTCTAGGTCAGGCCAGTAACCGACAGCTACTAGGTGCTTTTTATTTTTTAAGTAACTTGTATATTCTATATTACATCAAAGATTACAAGACTGCTGAAGATATTAGATAGATATAGAGATTATTAGATAGATATATTAGATAGTTACTGAATACGATAGTGTTCTCCGGTCTTTTTTTTTTCAGATGTGCTACCAGACATATAGAATCATAGAATCATAGAATCATAGGGTTGGAAGGGACCTCTGGAGATCATCTAGTCCAACCCCCCTGCCAGAGCAGGGCCACCCTAGAGCAGGTTACACAGGAACGCGTCCAGGCGGGTTTTGAATGTCTCCAGAGATGGAGACTCCACCACCTCTCTGGGCAGCTTGTTCCAGTGCTCTGCCACCCTCAAAGTAAAGAAGTTCCTCCTCGTGTTTAGGTGGAACTTCCTACACTCAAGTTTGTACCCATTACCTCTTGTCCTATTGCCGGGCACCATTGAAAAGAGCCCGGCCCCATCCTCCTGACACCCACCCTTTAAGTATTTGTACACATTAATTAGGTCACCCCTCAGCCGTCTCTTTTCCAGACTAAACAGACCCAATTCCCTCAGCCTTTCCTCATAAGAGAGGTGTTCCAGTCCCCTAATCATCTTGGTAGCCCTATGCTGCACCCTCTCCAGCAGTTCCCTGTCCTTCTTGAGCTGGGGAGCCCAGAACTGGACACAGTACTCGAGGTGTGGCCTCACCAAGGCAGAGTAGAGGGGGAGGATGACCTCCCTCGACCTGCTGGCCACACTCTTCTTGATGCACCCCAGGATGCCATTGGCCTTCTTGGCCACAAGGGCACATTGCTGGCTCATGGTCATCCTGTTGTCCACCAGGACTCCCAGGTCTCTTTCCACCGAGCTGCTCTCCAGCAGGTCGGCCCCCAACCTGTACTGGTGCAGGGGGTTATTCCTCCCCAGGTGCAGCACCCTACACTTGCCCTTATTGAATTTCATAAGGTTTCTCTCCGCCCAACTCTCCAGCCTGTCCAGGTCTCTCTGTATGGCGGCACAGCCTTCTGGTGTGTCAGCCACCCCCCCCAGCTTTGTGTCATCAGCAAACTTGCTGAGGGTGCTCTCTATCCCCTCATCCAAGTCGTTGATGAATATATTGAAGAGGACTGGGCCCAGTACTGACCCCTGGGGAACACCACTCGTCACTGATCTCCAACTGGACTCTGTGCCCCTAACCACGACCCTCTGAGCTCTGTCTTTCAACCAGTTTTCTATCCACCTTACTGTCCATTCATCTAACCCACTCTTCCTAAGCTTCCCTATGAGGATGCTGTGGGAGACCGTGTCGAACGCCTTGCTGAAGTCAAGGTAGACCACATCTACCGCTCTCCCCTCATCTATCCATCCAGTCACGCCTTCATAGAAGGCTATCAGATTATCCCCTACTATGGTTGCCAATAACTAGCTTTTAATTAGCTGTTTATGCCAGTCACCAGAAAGGTCCCTGTAGATCTCAGAGCTCAATAATTCTCATGATATTCGGTAAATGGCAGGTGACCTACTCCAGATTAGGGCACGTATCAATATCCACTGTCCCAATACTTGATTTTAGAAGAGACCCTTTTACAATTTCTTTCATGCTTGCAAAAATAAAAAATAAAGCCCCTCATCCTCATTCATTTTTTCCCTTAAAATTCACCTTTGCTGCAATGCCCTTCCCAGTTAATAAAACCTAGATTGTGGATGTGTTATTAGTACAGCCAGATCTTATTGTCATCTATTATCTTATATTTAGAACATAAGCTTTATGAGGCAAAGTCTGTGGTTTTGGACTGATTTTACATAGCAGCTAACATGCAGGCTTAATTCAAAACTCTGGCTCCTAGGAATTGTCACTAATGACAAAAGTAACACTGTTAATGAGTATGCATTATCAATAATATCAATATTGTTATTCCCTGGTAATTTTCATCATTTCAAAATCAATGTCAGGCAATTATTTTAAAACATACAGCAGATGCATTATTTTCTAATAACCCTACAAATGTGTATCTTGGTTAAACAAAGAGACAAATTCAGCTCCAACTAAGCATGAAATATTCTGTAATGTTTTCATTATGAGGTTACATACTGAGGTTGTTCACTAGATAGACTGAATAAGTAGACAATAAATAAAAATTGAGAGAGAGAAACGTCCAGGGCATCAGCGTAAGCTCAGCAGAGCTTCTAGTTTTCCTTTGATAATCACTCTTTGCAACCCTTCTGGATTCTTCCACACTAGAAGAGCACCGCTTCCCTTTGTCAGCAGTGCCGCGACTATGATGGGCGTCAGGAGAGACGGCTTCAGCTGTCCAAGGCAGTCCCCGGGCTTCTTTCCTGCCTGGGCTGTGGTAGTGCCACGGGCTTCACTGACAAGCCCAGCTTTGGTTCACCATTTTAACGAAAAACACTCCATGTATTATAGAGTAAAAGCTTACTGTTCTCTCTTTCATTATTGGTTTAAGTACCATTAATTGGAGACTAAAGACAGGAAAGATAGTATAAAATACATTTTCTCCTTCACCATGCGCTCTCTCTCACGTAAGCAAGCTGGGCTCGCCACCTATTTTTTTACAGTTAAGTAATGATCATCACAAAACAGAATTAACAGTACTTCTAGGATATGTCTAGAGATATATATGTAGGTTCACATTAGGCAGCATCAGTATGCTTCTTCCTTTACTTATTATTTTGCTATGAAAGAAAAATATGAGGATAATAAAGAGATAGCATTTAAGAATATGTGTTTCCTCTGAACGCACTCATTTTGACGACATTCATCATCGTTAACCACAAGGTTTCCTTCAATTTCTTTTTATTTTAGTGAAGAAAGCTTTCTCAACAGCAGTATTTGCACTTCTACAGATTTTGATCCTCCCACTGGTGGAAGCTGTATGTACTAGCTGGATTCAATGAGTGAATTTAAATTACAGAAATATGTACATAAATATTCATTTCTTTAGGCTGTTTTCACCTCCTCCACCCTCCAAAAAAAGACTAAGTCAGTGGATTAAGGCACAGTCAGAGCAGGAAGGATGGAAAGAAATCAGGTGTCAACTTCCCATTCACTAAGCCAGTGCAGTGACCTTGTGTCTGTTAGCGAAAAGGACTCAAGACGTTAATGCTTCAATCAGCTGCTTCTTTGTAACATCCCGGGGACATAATGTCTAGTTGTATAAATGATGTGTAGCCGCTCTGGTGATGATGGCATTTTGCTTTCTCTGCTTTTAAAAGAATTAGGAGCATAGAGAAGCATCGCTGTTAAAAATTAAGGTATCTTAACAACTTGGGGTTTGGTGTTTTGCTTTTTAAAAAATGTAAAATAAGTGAAACCAAATACCCCTTTTCTTAACAAACAGCTGTTACTTCTATATCTTTGCAAGTATGAAAGATGGCAGAGATTGTTCTCTCATTGTTCTACCAGAAACAGGCATTTGCAGACTAGATAAAACAAGTAGGATATAAAATTATCTTTATGTTTCTGCACATAATGAATTTGACATTAAAGTTACATTTATCAACCATTGTGCAACACTGCACATGATAGTGCCCCTGGAAGTCGCTCCTACTAGCTAGTGACAGCACTCCGAATTTAGAAGTTGCTAGTCTAAGAATATGACGATTTCCACACAGTTCTTAAGTGAGTAACTATGTCAAGTGGGCAGAGGAAGATAAAGCAGAAATGTAGGGCAGCGTTAAGGACTGCATTTCGAAAAGAACATGCTCACTGTCCTGTTTTTGTAGGAAGAGCGATAGGCTTCTCTTGAACTTTCTTTGGAGCATTAAATTTATTTGTTACAACTGTAGATTGCCCTTCAGATATACACCTGCATCTGTAAATTAAACTTTACTTCTTGAAATACCCAGTTCCACGAGAGATGTTAGCAGCAATTTTTTTGATTGATTGATTGCTTTAATGGACATTGAACGAAAGTACAGCAACTACCTACAGTATTCCTGGGTAGGTATCTTTCAAAATTTCTTTTTGTTGACATAAACTGTATCCACGACCTCAGAAAATTTCCTGAACATTGACTTGAAAATAAAAATTCCATTTTTAAAAGAAGAAATATCTCAGCTAGCTCTCCTGGAAGTAGCTGATGCAGAGTGAAGTGAAGTGACTTCACCAAGGAGAGCCAACAGTCAGTAAGTTCCCTTAGACCTTTAATATTACATGAGAGATACACATTTCATTTCACGTCATCAACTGCAATGGTTCACAAGGACATATGACAAGATAACTTAAGCAATGTGGTGGAAAATTTTCATGGAATAAGGAACTTCAACATGATTTTAAAATGAATGGGAGTTGGGTGCTCAACACATACCTTGGTCTGTATTTCCCCTATAAGCAGTTGAACAATTAGAGGACATGAAAATAATATTAATAGCCATTCACCGCCAATGTAGGCTAGAAAGAAAAATGCTTTTGAAAATAAAGACAGCTCAAGTAAGCTCTTTCTACTGTTCCTCTACATTTTTGACAGGAAGATACCTATCATTATCCAGCAACATTGGAAAAGGCTTTTTCTCCCAGTTGCTGTATCAGATTACACTTTGCTATCATTTTCTCTTTTCACCCCACTTAGTGATGACTCGTTTCTGGCAAACATCTGCAATAAAATGGCTTCTCTTTTAGGAAGCAAAATAAACAACACATGGCAGATTTAATCAACCAATCATTTCCCTCTTCAAATGACTTTCATTGCATTTTACACTGATGCTTACACTGATAGGAAGCAGCAGCTGCGCTTAATGAGCTGGAAGAACAGGTCAATAAAAAAATATATATATGCATGTTGCTTAAGTATCTATTACATACGTAGACATTAAGGCAGTTCATGGTGTTTACCCTACTACAGGATCTTATCATAATGACAAACCACCACAGGTTCCATCAAACAAGATTAAGATTATTTCCTCACACAGGACTGCTACTAATTCCTGAGCACTTTAAACTTGTTTTTCAAACTGTAGTTTGTGCCAGTACAGATGAACAGAGATCGTACCAAGGATCTGTTTGCCCCTGTAGAGTTAATTTTTGAAATAGATGCCTGTTGTCTGTTCTGATACTGTTTCTCTGCTATTTCACAAGGGAGAGTTACCTCTCTGAATCAGCTGCTGGCATACTTGCAGCCCTTTACTAATGCAAATAAACATTACAACATTACAAAATAAAGAGGCGTGAGAAGCTGCTAAACCCAAATATTTCTGAGAGTTATTCCTAGGCAATAGTACAGAATTTACCTACTGAAGTAAACCCAAGGCATTTCTACATAGAAACTGTTGGTACTAGAACCCGTGTCCAAAGATTCGACTGACATTATCCAGCACTTCCAAAACACTGATATTTTTAATTGTATATTTATTCTCAGGCCTTTTCTTAGCCCCAGAAAATTTTTTAAACCAATGTATTGAAAAAAGTGCAAGAAAGGCACAAGGATACTGTCTCTCTGTTTAAAGGGCATTTAAACATCATTAGCCCCATCAAGATTCTCAAAATTGGTAGAGAAAATGTGAAATTCTCTCAACCAAGAATACAGAAGCAGAGCACAGCTTAGACTAACAGCTCAGGGTTTCTAATTGCACTCTTAGAAAGCATCCTGGCAATAAGGTGCTTACATTACTACACCAGGATAATGATCATCAAACTAGTTTGGAGGCATCTGGGATTGTGACTTGAAAGAATCAAGCATCTTGGCTCTATTCTTTCATGTTCATGTACACATCTGAAAAAGCTGAGTCGATCCTTTCAAAAGTGAAGTTAATGAATAAAAGTGTAACAGCCAAGAATTTATTAAACATTAAGAAAAGGATCAGAGCAAATGATCCAAATGCTATCTCTGTAAGAGTAAAAGCAATGTCTAATTAGCTGCTGCTTTGCAACGTAACACAGGATCAACCAGCACACCTTTGGATTGGCTTTCAGATAAAAAGCATTCCTGAAATGTTCATACGAAAATAAAATGTATCACATGCTGAATCAAATCACTGAGTCCTCAAAGCCTGGTGGTTTGTTACCTAACAAAGACCACCATCTGAGATTTCAGAGTAAGAGAAGAATCTGCACTACATTAAGTAAAGCATAACGTCCCAGGTGAAAAAGATGCATTTTTTCAATCTCTGTATAGGGTAAGTATTAACAAAAGGGCTCAGAAGGTGCAGGCAATAAGGATATTAGCAGTCACCTACTCCATTTCCCAATACTATTACAGAAATTAAAATAATGGTAATGATCTCATTATATATGGAGTCAATGCTACCAGAACTGGGGGGTCCACCTGAAGTTCAGACACTGGATGTAACAAGAGGAAAAGATGAGGAAATGGCCTCCCTTACATGTTCCGAGACCACAGTGGGCTGGAAAGGCATACTGCATCCAGTTACACATGACAAACCGCAATTTTATTCTAATACCTTCCAGCCCTGCCTAAAACTTGCAACAAGAAACTGAAAATTCTTATTAACTCATTTCTGGAAGAGAGCGAAATCTCCCAGAGATGGTTTTAAATTTAATTGTTTGTGAAGAACATCAGAACCCAAACACAGCAGTCTAACGGGAAGTGAACAGCTTTCAATTTACCTTGCAGTCTATTATGATCCCAGGCTGCTGATGCAGAAACTTCTGTGCTCTAGCTTCTATGTGGAATCACTGTGGCAAGATATCGTTGTGCTTATTTATGCAGCACATCCAGAGCTTCCAGTGGGAGCGCGGAGGGGTGTGGGCGGGAGGGTAAAGTCACCCCTGTCACCTCTGAACAGAACAGCTCCTGAGCACTGAGCGTGTATCTCCAAACCTCCAAACGTTCTTTTTACACCCTTTATATTGATTAAGCATGGGATATTACGAAGGTGGCAAACACAGTCCAAAGAGCAAAAATGTTTTACTTTAATTCAAATTCTATTCTATGAACTACTAACCAGGTTAAAGAAAACCCAAACAACACCTCTTGAATACTTAACAGCTTCCATGAGGCTTCAACGGAAAGAGGGCAGATTTCCATCACTCTCAGAGAAACAGTGGGGAGCTGAGGAATTTGAAAAGCCAGTTTCTTACCTAGAAAGATGAACTGATTTACCCTGCTGCTTGCATTCTGTTATGGTGCACTACAGATAATTCTATTCACATATACTAAGTATTTTCTTGTTTGTATGAATAACTTGAGTCTTGGATGACATATAGTTCAGAATGGCTTTGAAGCTGTCATCACAACAACTCTGTAATCTTCTTTTAAAGGATCGTCTTTTTTTAAATTCCAAGTTCCAGTGAAAGTCAGTTAGGTCTGGGTTTCGACAGACAACAGAAGTTTTCAAACTTTACCGTTTGTCCTTCTAATGAGTCTGTAAGTTAGTCACACACTGGTGGCATTTGCTGCATTGTTTTACTTGTCACGGCTGCAACAATGTGTGTCTCTGTTTCAATTTGATTATACAGCACTTGAGAAGGTTTAATGCTGAATAGTTATGATTTCTACTTAGATCTCACTAAAAGTTAGACTCTATTTTGTACACCATTTAGTGTCCATGCAGGATTTTCAAGTGGATTTTGAGCCACTTCTTTGCAGTAATGCAATTTAATCACATTTATGACTGTGGTTTTTGGTTTTAGCTCCGATCAAGGCACTTTTGTGGTGTACAAAGTTCTTCTACCAAGTAACTGAACTCCTCACAGCCAGGGCATCCTTCATCAGATATTTCATCTGTATAAACTCTATTCTATTTCAGACTCCACGCCAGAGTTTGGTGATCCTGTGGTACCAGTATAGTTACAATATTGTCTGATATTGGAAAGATGGCAGAACTGCCAGACAATACATATTTTTAATTATCTAAATGAATATCTTTTGCCTATCAGTCAGTAATTCTTGGTAAAATGGAAAACAGAGATTTATTACATTAAAGGACTGAAATGAATGTATTTGATACAGAATTTATATTGTAAATATAAATTTATATTATAAATATAAATATAAATATAAAAAAACAAATAAAGACAACAAACTAGTTTACATTAAATTGTTACAGCTCAGTCAATATTTTTAACTTGAATTTCTTCCTCATTCACAAAGCTTTGAAAATCAAAGGTGTGCTAAAAGCCTCAGTTTTTCAGTGGATATAGAAATATCTGTGGTTATATACACATTATAGAAAAAATATCCGTGGTTTCTGCCTTATTCAGCCAGGTAATGTTTTCTGCTTCAGCCTTTCATCCAATGTGGAAGAGAAGACAGAAGAATACAGCCCATTTGGGGGTGGGGGGAGTATGCTTTGTCCTTACATTTTAAAACAGGAAAAAGTGAGCACTATATTTGATCAGTAAACAGTTAAAATTTAAAATCTCATTTATTGCCGTATCCTAGAAAAGATTTAAGGTAATCTACGTAACAGCAAAATGCTATCAAATCAGAGTACAATTTCCTACTGTATTCAGTTAATTTAGTGATAGCATTGTTATTTTCTTAACAATATTATGTTGAGGCCCAATTTACCAATGCACTTCAGTTCTGCACATGTGTACTTCCAATGCTAGGCAGCCAGAAGTGTCTACTTAAACAGGTATTTAACTACTTTTCTCAGTAAGTCTTAACGCACGGCTACCACAGACAGAATAAAATGTGCCTGATTAAGAAAACTCTGGAGGGAATCTCAAAATTAGTCTCTTAATGACTCTTATAATTTTAAAAATGAGATTAAAAAGTTAAAGAAATTATAAAAAATGAACCACCTTACACCGTGTGCTTTTATTGGGTCTTTGATTAAATGAAATCTGAGAAGCGATGACCCATGAATAATTATCTGTTCATTTTAAAACTTTCACTCTTTCAATCTTGCTATTCAGTCTCACTGAACTTTTAAAGTGCTTAATTAAAAGAATGATTGGACCAAATCTTCAAAATCATTCCGTAGACCTTGAATGCTGAAATAGAGCAAGTTACCAGGCACCTTATTCCACTTTCAAAAGAGAAGGAAAATAATCACGCAATTATTTTTTTTAAAAAAAGCACTCCTCTCTTGGGAATTAGCACTCACGTTTATAAAGACAGACAGCATAGTTCTAAGTACTTTCATTGTGACATACCTGAAATACATAGGTGTACAGGAACCTCTACACATCCACCTTTATTTTCCTACTGTTTTATTTTATCTTCTCTTAGGTATATCTGTTCTACCCTCTGACCAAAGCTATTGAGCAACTCTTAATTCCTCAGCCCTCTACTTATCCCCTCGGAGTGTCTGATTTCCTCCCATAGCAGGTGTTTTGTCCCTATCAGTAACAAAGGAGGATTCCCAGGACAATTCTTGTCCTTTTCCCATCACAACCATGTCTCCCTACCAAAGGCTCCTCGGCCCAATTTCAACCAAAAATATTAATTTCTTCAGTGTCTTTCAGGATATATATTTGTCTCCAGAAATTACCCTTACACTGTGATGTATGTTACAATCTACCTTTTATGAGACAAGATTGAAGTATCACTTTGACACGACTTGATATAAACTACGAAAAAGATCATGTCGTGATTAATATGAAGACTTGTTCTATTTTCTGTTAAAAGGTTCTCCGACTAATGTTAATAAATTGCTATTGCTGACTGAATAATTTGCAATTAATAACTTCTCTGATGAAGATAGCTGCATTTCATACTTGTGGTTTGTCAGTGGGCAAATTCTGATTTCCATGAATGCATTTCTTACACAAAAGCATTCAACTATTTAGTTTTACACATTTCTCTACTCTGATGGAGTGAACAAAAATGGTTTCAACACTGCTCAGTATTTGAACACTGTGATCAGTAGCTGTGATTAGTCAGAAACTGTCTCAGACTACGCTTAGTGTCCACTGATACCAAGAAAAATGTTTTCCTACATTAAGTTGCCATCACATCAATCCAGTAGGGCACAGCTATAGTTATTCTTTTCCTTTCTCAGTGTCAGTTATCGGGCATGAGACTTAAAAGTTCATTTCTCATTAAGATTTCCAACTAACTCAACCACATAAATATCTTCCTGAACATAAAAGCAAAGAGGAAAAAGTCGAGCCGAGCAAAATATTATTACTACTCTAATACTACATTCATAATTACCTCTAATTATTATTACTTTTATTTCCCATTTTAGTGCATTAGGACATAACAGGTGACTTAACAGCTCAGGTATTCAGTGGCTATATAGAATTAGAAATGCCAAGCTACCAGTACAGGTGAAGTTCTACACTATGCTACACTAAATTGAAATTGCTTGGGCATGTACTTAAGTTCAGCATTTGTCCATTAAAATCAACCGCTTCTATAAAATACTTCTAAAAAAAAAAAAAAACCCAAACCACATGTGCAATCCTTCCACAGCTAGAGGAGGGCCAGTTTTAATCAATGTTACTTTCAGAGCCCAAGCTATATCGCTTATTTAAATATTTCAACTATTTTCTTTTTAGATAGCAGTACATGATGTTCTGCTTAATTTCTTTGTTTACCACTTCTCTTCCTGATTCAGGATTTTAAGAATGGTAAAACTGAATACATCATCAACAGAGAAGAATCTCTGTTGTTGTCTCTCTCTCTCCCCACTCCGTGAGAATGTTAACTCTGTTGCCAGGTCAGCTCTGGCAATCAGATGCCAACTCCCCTACCTCTACATATTCCCTGATAATAATTTTTTAAACAAAAAAGGTAAAACTAATCTTAACACCTTTTTTATGTCAACAGCAAAAAACATATTTAAATTACTGCACTGACTTGAAAGTCCAAGCATGCAAATAAGAAGTGATGATGCTCTTCAGATTTTCATATCCTGGCAGGCTCACTCTGAGACTGTAAACATACTCTGCTTTGTAATGCTACCTTTAGTGACGAAATTTAAGGACATTTTAAAACTTCTTATATAAGGAGACTCATTGACACGGAACTCAAAACACTGACTTTGTAGACTTTATTTTATCACTAAGTTTTAATTAATGTTTCCTTCAAATTTGATCTCGATAATTCTGTCCCTTGGGAGGAGGATGAGGGGAAATCGTTCAGCAGGAAAAAGAAAACTCTACACCTCTGAAAAATAAACTTTTAATTAAGACTAAGAAAACCCGACCAATCACAAAATCTAAACTCAAGACAGAGATAAAATGGAGTCATTTGCATTTTCTAGTATAACTTCAAACTATCTGCAATCAATGCACAGGCTGTCTGAATGCTAAATTTCTGCAAACTATGCAAAACGTGTTTGGCACTGAGCCTAACAGTGAATTTTAGCTAACACTTTAGCCACTTTAAACTACTATTCTTGTGAGAACTAGAGTCCAAAACCTATGTCAATCTACATACAGATGAAAATTCTTGAAGATTTAGATTATCGGGAAGCTTTCAACTGGAACTAGAGCAGGCTCAGAGAAATGTAAACCAAAGGCTAGATCAGGCCACACTAGATGTCCACACAGCTCCATCTCACATGGCTAGCAGAAGATGCCAAGGAAAGAGTCCAAGAACAGGACTAACATTTAGTGATAATTCCTTGTTATGTGTAGCCTGAGGACCTCCTCACGTTTCAGTGTCACGACATTTAACTGACCTTGAGAGATTTCTCTTGCATAAATTTGTCCAGTCTCATTTTGACCCTATGTAAACTTTATCAACCATAAAACCCGACAGTAAGAAATTCCATGGCTTGATTACAGGTTCTGTTAACAACCAGCTCCTTTTGCTTTGAATCTGCTGCATGCTAGTTTCATTTGGTGTGTCCTAATTCTTCCAGTGGAAGAGACAATGAACTATCATTTCCTATTAATCCTCTCAATTTCACTCAGGTTTTATAGCTTTCTCATAGATCCCTCAGTCACCTTTTTTTCTAGGCTGGAGAGCCATTTTTATTTTTTGTTCTTCCTCATGTAGAAGCTCACTGGTAACGTTGTTCACCCATGTCTACTCTTCATGTAAACTCCACATATACGTCCTAAGTTTAACTGAAGTCAACTGAAGGAGAAAAATAAAGCATGAGGTTGAAGAGCACTCGAGAGAACACAGTGTGATTAAGGGTCGCCAGCACAGATTTAGGCAGGGGAGGTTATGCTCAACTAATCTCCTAGAGTTCTTTGAAGATATTACTGCTGTGACAGATGAGAGAAATACTGTGGTTGTAGTACATTTAGTTTTTCAAAAAGCATTTGAAAAAAATCCCCATTAGAGGTTAATGGCTAGGAGTCACAGGCTAGAAGGTAAAAATAGGGCACTGGATACAGAACTAGTAACAGAGCAGGAGAAAGGAGGCAGTAATACCAGCTTTCATTTACACAGCACCTTTCCCACATCGCTCTCCAGACGTATTACTGTAACCATCGCTGAAATGCAGCCATTTGTGGAATAGAACACAACAGACATTATACATTTGCAGAATCAGCATATAACAGTTTTTACAGAAAGCTGCTGATTAATTTTATCTGATTGAAATTAGAGGCAGAACGATGGCAAGGTAAGCAAACTGTAATTACTCTGGCAAAGCAAGCAAAATATGTTTACCTGAATCGAACTTAGCAAGGACATTAACAATAAATTTCCATCTCTTCTGTAAATCATCACATATGTGTCAAAAACCTATTTCAAGTCGATAGTCCATCCATTACGAGTACCCAGGTCTGTGAGTTCATGCCATGGCACCACTTTAGACAGTGATCTAATAAACATTTCCTCCAAAGGGCCTCAAAGCAGCCAGCAGAAATACTAAAAATACGCCAGCACACATTCTAGCATCCTGATATGAAACGATCAAGGCAATGACACTTTTTCCTCCTTTTTGCACAAAAGAGGAAAAGCTAATAGTATGACTTAAGTTTATGTTACAGTTTGGGATTTTTTTTCATGTCAAGACTGTGTCACATTACACAAATATATGGGTATTTAATGCACCATCCTCAAACCACTTGGATACTGACATGGAGCAATGGAGAGAGAATTACAACTTATAAGAGAAGGAACAAAGAAGTATTCCCCTAATGAGTAATATAAATTCAACACTACTAAGTAGTGGTAAGTATCATGCAAGTAGAGCTGTGTAAATTATGCAGGAATGAGTATTTAAAGATCCATTTGAGTTTCCAAATGAATTACTTTCGCACATGTTATATTGTGCTGGATACTCACTTTCATAAAACTTTAAAGCTGTTGTGTTTTACTACAGAAACATAGATCGTGAAGAGGAAGTTTTTAAGTTTCATTAGACAGAGGTTTTATTGAAAGCAAGTTTTAAATCTACACCAAATATAGTCATGTAGGTGCTTGTGTACCCAAACCAATGAAGGCCTGGGAAGTCCATACAGTTTTCTAAATCAATCATTGCAAGAATCAATCTCAAATTTCCAACATTTACAATAAAGTTTAAGAAAAACATTTCTCAGAAACATTTGAATAATTAATACACAGTTGAGAGAATCTCAAACCATTCTGCAAGCTGGAAAAATTTTTTCTCCATGAATTATTCATTTAGCTCTGCATACCGCTCTTTCTTAACCCAAGAGGATTTACTCTTTTTAGGTGATTATCTTCTACAGTGCCTCTGCTACACTGTAGCTTAAGTGATACTGTGTTTGTAACTTTAGATGGGCTTCCAGGAGTACCTGTACTATAGCCATTAAGTACTTAAAAACACAAAAAAAAACAGAGCAAAGAAGGGCAGATGTTTGGACCACTCTATTCCACGACAACCAGGCTGACTGCCATTAGCTGAAATCAGAAGATGAATTGTACCCTACATTCTCTTACTGAAAAGGTATTTTGACTGAGAGACTGGCTCCAAGCCATTCAAGATACAGCATGAGTTCATTTTGTAAGTATAGAAAAAACCTTGCTATTTTGCCCTTCAGAGCACTTCTGTATATGGATGAAACACACATTGCAAACCTGCTAGGAAGCTTAAACTCCTTCTTTTTTCCTTTTTTTTT
>VYZM01012484.1:54194-80819 GCA_013398915.1 Dromas ardeola
CCAGTTCTGGGCTCCCCAGTTCAAGAGAGACAGGGAACTACTGGAGAGAGTCCAGCGAAGGGCAACAAAGATGATTGAGGGATGGGAGCATCTCCCTTAGGAGGAAAGGCTGAGAGAGCTGGGGCTCTTCAGCCTGGAGAAGAGAAGGCTGAGGGGAGACCTTATGAATGTTTACAAGTATCTAAAGGGTGGGTTTAAGGAGGATGGAGCCAGGTTCTTCTCAGTGGTTCCCAGTAACAGGACGAGGGGTAACGGGCACAAGCTGGAACAAAGGAAGTTCCGATCAAATATGAGGAAAAACTTCTTTACGGTGAGGGTGCCAGAGCACTGGGACAGGCTGCCCAGGGAGGGTGTGGAGGCCCCTTCTCTGGAGACTTTCAAGCCCCGTCTGGATGCAGTCCTGAGTGATGTGCTCTGGGCAATCCTGCTTTAGCAGGGGAGTTGGACTAGATGAGCTCTAGAGGTCCCTTCCAACTCTGAAATTCCGTGATTCTGTGATTATTGATGCAGCATTTCCACTAGGAGGTTGGATGATTTTTGCTCTCTTTTCCAATCTTTTATGAGCTGCTTCCTTAGTCTAATTAAAGCAGAGAACCCAGCTGTCATCCCCTCTACTTCAGAGAGCTAAGGGAAAGACTCCAGGAAATCCACTCTTCAGGGACTCCGCAGGGATAGCCAGGATCTAAGATTTGGGAATTTAATTCTCAGGCTCGAGATTTCTCAGAGCTTAAAAAAGTAGCTAGTTTTGCAAGTTATGTTAGGGCCTGGTCCAAGTCCTGCATTTTGGTCTAATGAGCCTAATAGCACAGCAATGTATTCACAGACAGGTAAGGGTGTCATTTAAAGGAAAGCAATTAACAACACTGCATTCCCTAACTGAGACCGGAGCCTGACTGGACTCCACTTTCATTCAATGCAGCAGCCTCACAGATCAGCTGGACAACCAACTGCACAGTCTCAGAAAGCAGCAGGTACCTGCCTGTTGGGAATGGGGTGGAACAGCAGGAGTTCTCAACTGCTCTGCCATTCAGCTGAAACCAGAATATGACTCACAGGTATGGAGTCATACTGGCTCTTGCTCTTTCTGCTTCACCTGTTGTCCTGCAAATGGGCTGCAATGTTAATTAGGCAGTATCATGACTACGAAGTCCTATACTTTTAACAGGAGACAGCTGCAAACCCATCCATTCACTGCTTGGAGACTACACCTGCACCATCAGTAACCCATGTTTGTCTACTCTTACCTTGCAACACATAGCATGAAGATCATGAATATAATCAGTTTTTTGTGGAATCAACCAAAAAACATTTCAAAATTTCTTTGCAATATAGACAAATTCCATTTTACAGCTTTGGCAAACTGACTTCATCAAGCATTATTTTTGACAGGAAAATTGGAATATGCTGTCTGTCTCTGGAAAATACTATAATCCTGTTGCCTGTAACTTTCTCCATAATCGTCCATGTGAAATGCATTTATCTGCACAACTGAGACTGTAAAAGACAAGCAACAAGGGAAGTGCGGACTGTTACCAGAATCTGCCAGCAAGCCCTGCATCGTATCAGTAGGGATATATTATGTTTGCAACCTCTTGACCTCTAAAGGAGATCGACAGAGCTAGAGAAAGGCACAGAATAGGGCTGGGTGCGTAATGGCCCATCGCAGTGCTCCAAGCATCTCAATTAGGCTGTGGTTGTAGACTTGCTTTACCATCACCGCAGGATGAGGTAAACTGAGGCAGGAAGCCACAGCTGCTGCTGGGAGATGCAGGGAAGTTCCGTCTTGCCTAAAACGGGGATTTTGATACCCTTGTCAGTTTACAACCTTTGGCAACTACCTGCTCAGCTTGTGCCTAAAGCTGGCCCTCCTGGTAAGTTTCCCCGAAGGTGCTGTAGCTCATTAAAGAAAATGCAATAAAGAGTTGGCTGTGGATCTAGGAGAAGTGGCCTCGCTGCATGACAAAAGAACTAAAATGAACTACTGCAAACTGTATATTTATTAATGAATTTCTTTGTAACAGTCATAGGTTAAATACAAATGTCAACAACAGGATCTCAAGCTGTCCTCAATTTCATCAGTTAAATGGTCAGTGCAAGCTACTGACTCGAAAGATAAATATTTAAAATAAAAATAGAAATGTCAGACCAGAGAAATGCGTACTTTCCAAATCCAATTAAATAAAATCCCCAGGACAGATTTTATAGTGATGTTATCCCAGTAGTATTTCTGTACACTTCTGTATTAAATCAGATCAATATAGGAATTTACTTAGAACTGATTTTTAGAGATCTAAGAAATACACAATAGGATAAGTTCCCTAGGAACACAGTGAAAAGCAGTAACTTTAGGTGAGAATGATCAAACAATTATCTTAATTTTACAGTAGTGAAAACTCCCTGTCCTTGAAAGAAACAACACAGCTGTATTAGAAGTAACAGTATTCCTTCACTGGCACCGTGAAGTTGTTACAACAACTTTCTAACATCAAGGTCAAGAGTAGTTAACTACACAAAATACATGTTTATGGATGTACCAAGGCTTAAAGAATAGATATTTGGTACTTATATTGTCATATGCAGGAACTGTGTGATTCTCAGATCTGATCGTGTCAGATTATCTGTTCCTCACATTTTTTAAAAACATTTGGTGCAAAATACGCCAAAATGGACTTCATTGTTTGCATTTTGTTTGGAAATCAGCTAGCCTAGTCAGTTAACTGCTTAAAAGCAGACTGTGTCCCATGTGAAGGGAGGATGCTCACAAGCTAGGGATGATGTGACATATGCAAGGGAAAGTCTCTCCTCCTTTCTATTAGAAGTTCCATTAAATGAGATCATAAATATATTTTGCTTTTAACCAGGTGCATAGCACAATGTGCTTCCCAGTGTAGAAGAATCATCCCCCCTTATATCTCTCAGTTTCTAAGACCTGCAGTGGTGGACTATATCAGAGAAATCTGAACATCTGCCCTCAACGCATCAGTTATCAACACCACACCGCCTGGTCTGGATCAACAGGATTTGGATTAAAAGTCATGTCCTAATCCTTCTCTTTGAGAAGGAAATATCTACACATTTAAAACATCATCTGATTCATTCCTTTAACTTCAAACTCTTCTGCACTTATTAGAAGAGCTTATCTGCAGTCCTAGACAAGCGGTAGAAACATTCAAAGTTATGTGTGAAAGGCAAATTGGAAAGACTGATAAATTTGACAGTGGTCAATATATTCAAAAATTTTAATCAAAATCTGAGTGGTGTAAAGATAAAACACATCCTCATTACACAGTAAGCCAAAATAGTCTTCACGTTGCTTTGGTCTATTTAGTATTTCACATTCATAATTAAAAAGTGCCTAGTAACGTATTTACCTGAGAAGAGTTATGATCTCTCAGGAAATAAGGCTGTTTATTCTCATTTATAAATTTGAAACAACTTGCTTTACTTTTTTTAAGGCAGGAGAATACATATTATACAATGCTTTTATGAAAAATTATCATTTGACCAAGAAAACATTTCTAAAAGAAAATGTAAAATTAGAAGTCTCTCTCTGCTTTCTGTTTACAGAGTAGACTTCAAGTCAGTGAACTGAAAACCCAAACTAATTTTGCCCACAGATAAAAATAAAGTTTCTAAAGACTAAATGAAAAAGAGGAAGTCCATAGAACAGATAATTTACTTGTGGTCAGTTTCTGCTCTTATGTCTTTGAAATGCTTCAGCTTCAAGGTCTGCTTAGTTAATTATTCAAATAATTTTGAATTTTTAAACATGTTTTTTCTTTTCACAAATTTACTCTTATCTGCCCACTTCACACAAAAAAAAAAAAAAAGAAAGAAAGAAAAAAGAAAGAAGTAGCCGCTAAAAAAAGACTTGTTTCTGTCTTTGATTGCCTCATTCAGAATTTTTTTCATTTTCTGTGAGAACTAAGTCAAGAATTGAGCTTGGCTTTTTGGTGAGAAGGTAGTGTAATCCCTTCCCATTGCCAGCTCAAGGAAATGTCTTTCAGAGTCATGGAGCAGCTACTGAAAATACCAGTTTACTGAGTCTAGGAAGTATATTAAAAAGACCACACAGAAAGTCACAGGTACTCGCGAGAGCACTTTTTTTTTTTTTTTTTCCTACAGGATGAGTAAATCCCACAGACAGGCAACTAGAAAAGCCTTACACTTGAGATTCAGCACTGGAGCTGAAGTCAAAGAGAATCCCTGCCATACCATGCTGGTAACTACTGGGGTATGTGGGCACCATTATGGATAACCAGAGCTTTCTTCACTAGTAGAAAAAAAGACTGGGTAACCCGGGCAGCCTGAAAAGCTGACACAGGGATTTATTTTACTAGCCCTCCACTGGTGGAAAAAAAAACACCACCACAACTTGATTTTATGACTGCTTGAGGAGTTTTTCCAAGACAAAAGGCTTTTTTGCTCTTTTATCCCACTGTTCCTACTAGCTGCCTGGGAGATTGTAAACAAGACTAATAATAAGAGGGGAAATAACTTCAATGAAAGGTGGTATTCTATAGTAAAATGACTTCTGGAGTTCTTATTCCTTCCCCCAACCAACATCTCATTCTTATTTGCGCCATGATCTCCAGGGAAAACTTCGATAGCAGCAATCATTATTATAAGTCATTAAAATACCTCACTCACAAATCTATTTTTATTCCCTAAACGAAGTGTGAAATGTTGAAGAAATACCACAAATGAGAATAAGCAGACTAATTTTTAAAATAATTATTTCCATATCTTTCATTTAAAGTGCCATCATTAACCCGAGCATGTTGACATTTGTTTTGTGAACTGCATGACTTTTAACCTGACAGTATTCTTGGTCCACACGCTGCTAAAACCTCTCTGCCTTCAGAAATGACAACCAAAGTGCGACTTAATCCCAGGCACTCTGACCATATATTTAACTATCTTCTACAGTATGCTAGCTCACAACCGTACAAGCAGAGGAATATTTTTTCCCATGAAGAAAAACATCACCAAATTGAATTACTGTGCTAACATGAGCAAATTAAAAAAAAACCCAACACTTAGTGAGATTATCTAATTAAAACTATTCAGACTTGCTTTGCAATATAAATATTTTTGAAGGAGGACAGCAGGTAGGTACAGTATCTAGTCCATGCGAATTTATTAGCTTTGAGCTTTAACCCTACAACTGTCAGCTCTGATTGGAAAAATTACCTTCAAGGTTTTGTAGCAAGAAGTGATTAAGTGCATTTACAAAGTGAGGACATCAGTTCCCAAGCTACCTAACATCAATTAAAGGAGGCCAAATTAAATCGATGTTCTAATTCCACAAAATTAATGGTAACTTTTTTTTAATAGATGTAACAACATTTCCCTCAGGTCCTGTAATAAATTCTTATCACAGCAACTCGTGTAGAAAGTAAATGGTTACCTATCCATGAAAATCCAATGTTTAAAATCAGTTATGGGAATGATGACAATAAGGCTACTAGTGACTTCTGTGTTCTTCTTCTGGGCATTTTCAATTTGATTTATTATTTCAGAGTTCTTCTAAACACTAGGAAAGCACAAAAGAAAAAACATTCTCATTCATTATGGAACTATTCAGGAAATATTCATTTTTCATATTTGTTCATTTTAAACAGAGCATTTATCGAAACTAATGGGATCAGGAGCTAATTAAGGTTACCTGTAATTACTTTTAATCAAAATGCAATCAAATGTCTTTACAACATTTTATGAAAGGAAAAAGGTTTTTTTTCATTATTTTTCATTTTTAACGAGTTGGTGACATAAACCAAATACTTCGATTTTCCCCATGTTCTGTCCTGCTCAAGAGCATGTGACTCTGATGCAACTCTGGTATCTGAATGTCAGTTAGGGGGGTAGAATTAGAACACGGTGCGCATATGGGTGACATATGGAAAATATACCAACAGTTTGCCAGTCTTTTCCACAAAGTTTTTGTTTTGACAACTTCATGTTTTCTAGTGAAAGATTCTATGGTCAGAAATAACAACCAGAAAATTGCCAGTCTCTATACGGACAGTATAAAGACTATGAGATCAGAGAGATTTTAGATGCAATTTTGCAATCTAGAAGCTATTGTGAAGCCACCAACTATTTATAGCAGAGTATCTCAATGAGACTAGCTACTGGTAATAAGGAATTAAGAGCCATATCACCTGTGGGAGAAGCAGCTCAATTAGTGGCTCACATGGTTGCAAAACTTTCATATTCTTGCTACCATAATGCACTTACAATTATCGCAAGAGACACATTTGACTACTCTATATGACTCCTTTAATTTGGTATTTAAATTATTCAGTAAAGAGCCATAAACCTAACTTTCTGTGAGTTACAGCCACATTCAAAAATACTTGTCACCGCCGTTCTAACTCTTCTTGAGTTTTTGGTAACATCTCTCCTAATATACTGTACTGAGCAGTAGAGAATCATAATTTAATACTTCCTCCATATAACAATGAATAACATATTTATTAAAAGTTTAACAGAGACAGGATTAAACTAGTTTGTCTGTTTGGGTTTACTTTCTGTTAATATTAGTTTAGGTCTTAACCTGCTACTATGATTCTCTTCTGAAAAGTGGGCTTCAAAACTAACTTACAAACATTATTAAATTGGTTTCTTGAGTTAAGCCAATGCAAGACAAACTAAACTAATGAACACAATACAGTTCTTAGAACAATGACCTTATAAATTAAGTACATTCTTGTTGTTGATTTAGAAAGACTGTTTTGTAATGCAGGTTTTATAGTGATGCATCATAATTAATTAAACATCACAGGTATTTATTTCCTCCTAGAACATTCTTCTGGTCTCTTGACAATTGGTGGCTTTACCAACATGTAATCATCTATGTTTATCTGTAGATGCCCTTCTGTTATTTGCCAGAATAAATCACCTAGAGCTCAAATACTATGCTGTTTTCAATTTCATTTTTTCAAAAATCATGCTGTATGTGAAGAGCTGTTCAGCTGGGAGCTACTTTGCCTCCCCAGAGAAGCTACAGCATAAACATTCACTGAATCTAGAGCAGGAAAGAAATTCTCTTGTTATGTTTGAAGTCTAAGAACGTAAAGTCTGCAGAAAAAAGTAATTGAGTTGGAAAAAAAAAAGATTGAACTCTGAGCTTCTCTAGATGATTTGGAATCTACTCTGAATTTCTTCAAATCCTATACACTACAACATTCACCGTGTCCTTTGGGGATAAAGGGCACTAAGGAAAAAGAAAATGAGATACAGCAAGGAAGAGTAATTTTCAAACCAACTGCTGTGAGTTAGTCTGTTCTGCTACAGAACCCTGCAAAGACGATTGTGAAGACTTTAGCCTAGTTTCATAACCATAAACTCCCAATCAAACAGGCAGTATCCTTTGGCTAGGAAAACACTTTATTCATTCTGCAAATAATTCATCATAATGTGAATAAAACCCTTTCAGAATACAGGTAACGGGAAGCTCTTCATCAGACCAGAAATTGGACTCATGTTTCAATGGCAAAGAAATGTGGAACTGCTGGGGAAGAAAAAATGTACCTCAGTAGGCTAATACATAACCTGGGCTGCACTCTGTCATTTGCCATTTTATAAGGTGAAAGATCCAGATCTTCCTCTGTATTCCAAAGCACACAGTTGCTTCACCTCCAACAGAAATATTTTAATTATGCCAGCTGAGAAAGCTCAAGATTGAAGGGCTAGAAGACGAAATTCTTTTGCCATGCCACGTTGACCCTTCTTCAAAGTTGTCCTTACTGAAGTGGTGAAGGGTATATTTCACCCATTACTTGTTCAGCTTCCTCATTTTCCTCTACAATATGACAGTCTCTCTCCCAGGTCTATTCATCTATTTTTCTCACCTTTGTAAGACTGGGCAGGAGTTTCTCTCTCCCATTCTCCCTGAAGCAGAGATACCGCAGGTACCCGACCTACAGGTAAACAAATAATACAGGTACTACCGTTCATCAACACCACTTCATTTTCTTGCCTCTGTTATAGTAGTATAAGCATTTTTCCAAACAGCCACTCTACTTTTAAATTGCCTCAAGCTCCACTCTTTTTACAGGAGGATCGGAAACATGGGTAGTGGCGAGTCAAGCATGAATGGGAACGCAAACAATTTTAATACTTCAGTCCAAAGACAAAAACAAACCAAACCAAACACACACACTTTCCCCAAACAACACCTCATAAGTCTGGCTATTCACCTTTGCAGCAAGTATTGCTAGTAAATAAAGTTTTTTGTTTAAAACAGACAACGTGAATGGTCAGCAGCACCCTTCCAAAGCTTCCTAGAGAAGAGAAGAAGTTCCAAAACAAAGTGCCGTTTGGCTCATAATTCGTTTACTTGTGAATTAACTTACATAAAACCTATTTTTTACAAACCTATTACTCCCTCTAAACATAAACCCGTAATACTCTATAACTTCTGCAATCAATGTTTTTGTACTGACAGAAAATTGCATTACTTTTGCACTTCCGTGGGGGTTTTTTGTTTGTTTTTTTTTCAAAACTACTTACGTGTTGTTCATACACATTTGCCAGAGTTACCTGTTTTGCCCATTTTGTGCACGCTGCTAAGTAGCACTACAAGGCTTAATTAATAAGAAATACAGTCCTTTCTATATTTTTATATAATGTCATTTTTAATAACACCTTATGCATCCACTTTAGTGCTACTAGTCTAGTGCCTTTGGAAAATATGACTTACTCTTTCATTGATGGGACAGTCTTATTTCTTTGCATATCAAGTACTGCCTTACTTCTAACACCAGTAGACATGCATCTTTGACCCCTTCAAAGAAAAAGAGTATACTGCTAATACTTGTGTTTGCAGATGTGCACGCACCTAGAAGGCACAACCGTTACATTAACCTCAGCTCACAGACAGTAAATGAGAAAACTGATCACATTTAAAGCTTTAACAGGTGTCAACCCAAGTTAACCAGAATGCAGTGATACGTGCTTAGCTGTGCTTCAGACTGAAAGATCTTTCTTGGCGCTTTTAAGGTAGAAAACTAGCTGACTGAGGAAAAGACCAAAACCAGAGGGGGCTACATTGCAGTGATTCATTCTATTACATTAATTAAAGCATTAAGTTGTTGAACTAAATAACTGCTGGAAAAATATCTTTTTTGACCAGACATTGCAGTCCCGAGGCCAATGGGACTTTTTCCCGTTTAATAGTGAGGTGTGGGGACTGACAGTTAACAATTTAGACTCTTCTTTATATGACTAAGCTTCTACCACGTTCTACCTAAATTAAGATCACACTCACTGCTTTTAAAAACTGGCACAGCTCCATTAAAGTTTATGAAACTCTGCCAATTTACATGGCAGAGAACTTGGCCCATGGTTTGTTTAAAGGTTACAAGCTTTGCCTGCAAAGATTACAATTCCACATGGAATTCATCTGTTCTTTAATTTATACAGCTGCCCATGTCAGACAAAAGGTCTTGTCTTTAGAATACCAATAAAATAGAACAATGAAAATTTACACCACATTTCTCTATTCTTATAGGTACCTAGGAAAGGAAATTTTTTACCATGTTATTTTACATTGTACCTATGAAATTCCATCTTTTTCCCCTGCTGTTAAGAATTATTTTTGTTCAGTATCAAGAGAAAAGAAACCTTTTTTCCCAGTTGTGGAAATAAAATAAAAGAAAAAAAAACTTTATTCACTGTAATTTCCAGTAACAGAATTTCCAGTGTAGTTTTTCAGTGTATAAATTGAATAATCAACTGTACCCTTGAAAACCTGATTTAGAATACTTAGTCAAAAGTAAGAGAACAGTTCCCAAGCAAATTCCACAATGTCTGAGAATGGAAGAAAACTTCTGTAAGCATCAGAAAAAACTTACTTTGAAATGGGTGGCTTCTTATTTTAAATAACCAATGGTGAATACTAATGTATTTTCAACTAAAACTTCCTTTTGATTTTTTTTCTGTGATTACACTTTCTTTGCTAACTATGTACTTCAGAAACATGACAATTGTTGCCAGTGATTTTTCACAGAATATGGCCAAAAGGTACATACAATTTTAATGGAAAGAGGATGCAAAAGCCTTCTTAATGTTAATCCTTGCAGAAGGAAGAGGTTTATCTTCAAACAAAGATCTACTTAAAGATGTTTGTGACAGCTGAGGAATTTATCTCCAATTCGTTTTGCTCGTGGTATGCCACATTGCTATTTTTCCCACAGCAACACGCAAGAAGCAAACTAAGATGTCATATACATAATACAGAGATAAAAAATGACCCTATTTCCATGTCCATGTGATAAATGGAATGAAAGTTCAGTGAACACATATTTGCACATTAATTGAACTGCATGATTCTGTCCTGTTCAATCAAGTCACTACTGTATGTACCACAGGAAATTTTTCCCCAAGAATCATTAAACCAACTTTATCACTCAAACACATACACATTTTCACCTATTTATCTTCTTGCCTTGCCAAGATACAAAAAAAAAGTTACCTCTGCGTATTCGCATGATTGAAAACACATACGCATGAATTTATATATTACTACATCACATTAATATGATGAGAATCTGAACTAAATGTCACCATTTGCTGTAATAATCAGAAAACAAAGGTACTTGATCAACTTTCGTAGCCCATAAATATTTAGGAGACATTCAGGCTTTGAGAATATTAAGTTTTCCCTTAGAAATCAAGTTTCCTTTATCATCAAGATCAATATGGCACATCTACAGTTCTGACAGTATGATCCTCCTGAAATTCACAAGAAAAAGACAAAAGTGTGATTAATACAGCATCTTTAAAATCTTCATCAAAACACGTTAAGATCCTTGTATAGGCAGTGAAAACTTACAACATTTAGCAAGAAGACACAGAATTAAACTAAGAAACAGAAAAAAAAAACCAAGTGCACTTCCAAGTCAACACCGACCCCTTAGCAAGACCAGCTTATATTCATTTCTGTTGCCATCAAATTACTCATGCATGTTGCTGAAACATACACACAGAAAAGGCACACGTGGTGGTTCAGTTGTCATTATTTTATTAAATCTAATTGTCTTCAGAAGCCTCTGTAGGAGTCCTATCCAAACAGATTCTGGGTGGGGGTAGGGGGGCAGTATTGCAATCTCTAGAACGCTGGAGGAAAATTTCCATTTCGGGCTTACTGGTTTATATTAATCTAAACAGCCTCGTCAGAAGTTGTGTAGATCTGGATGAGAACAGATCCCCTTTAATAGCACACTTCCCAAAGCACAATGAAAACCCAATCTGAACAAAAAGCCGGACTTAACGCCACACTATGTTCCATAAACAGCTTCAGAGTCCTGACCAAAGGGACTGAGCAGCATTGAGTGACAAAAGGACAAAAGAAGCCTAGGAAGACTTAACAAACCAGACCTCAAAAGAACACAGGACCATTTTAAAACACACAATTTTAAAAAAAAAAAAAACAAAACCAAAACCTAGTCTGCAACCTGTGTCAGTGATGGAGTCTCAGCTATCAGAGCCACCCATCAGAGTCAACAAATAGCATGATCTTGTTTTGCAATCACTCTCCTAGAAGTACCACGAAGCACTTGGGTACACCTTCAGACTGTGCTGGGACAGCCGGAAAAAAAGCTCATTTTTAAGAGCTTACAAGACAATTTATGTGACCAACTCTTTGCCAAACTGAATGACAGCGAATGCCTAGTACTTATTAAAAGAAATACAAAATGAAGGCTAAAGTTCCAATCGCACCTTTTACAAATGCTCTTTTTAATAATATATAGTCAGCAAATTAGTAAACTCGTTGTGTCTAAACTGATGTATTGCACGATTCAATATATTTATTTTTTTATGAAAGTTCGTAATTTCCATTCATTATCATTTGTTGAACTATTTGCTTTTCAATGGTAGAAGCTTCTACTTCTATGCGTAAAGCAGTCCCCAAACCATAAATTATATCCTACAGTTTTGACATCATTTATTTTCATAGCATTATACATGCCAACCTTTTGACTACTCAAGATCAAAAGAGTTACTCTCCAGGCTCGTATTTCACTATAGCTCTCATATTTTATGCAGCAAATTAGGTTTTACAGTAGCAGCTACAGCAAGACTGTCTCTCACACTGCACAGCTTAAAATTACTGTAGAGGATTTCATATTGAAGGAGCTTGATCCTATAAATTCATACTCAAGTAAAAAATGGATGAAAATTTTCTATAATTCCTTCCCATCCGTTTTGTACAGTTTTTATGTGTATATATGTAACTAATGTGGTGGTTAAACCTCAAAACTATAAAAGGTAGTCAGGATTCTGCCTTTGGTAATAAAAGTTGGAAGGGAATCTAGCAAATACTAATGAAAGCAGGTATTTTAAGTGTTCAGAGGAGGAGGCACTCAAATCACGTTCAAAGGTCATCTACCAGGCATGCACTGCTATGAATTTCTTTTCTGCCACATTTGGAATGTCCATATTAACTTGTCAAGATAATTGCTACAGCTGGGAGTTCCCGTCACTGACAATCAAGAGTTTATTAGATATCTGAAGACACAGGTAGGCGCTCAGCAGGATTTATATGTGACACTGAATTACCCATAGACACCTTTCAGTGGGAGTTCAGACCTTTACTCAGCTTATATGCTTGTAAAATCCTTTTCAGTGGAAATCACTTGTGGGTAAACATCAAAATAACAACTTCTGCACAGTTATAACTGTTCAGTTCTAAAAACTTGACAAGTAAAAATTACTTTGACACATAATTCTTGAATTTACACTTAAAATTATGAATATTCTTAGTAGTAATATAATAAACAATTACCAATTGATTGCAATTTAAAAAAAAAAGTCATACCTATTTATACACAATTTGTGACAGTTTATGACTCAGTCAAATTTGAAGGGATTTCAACAGATCAAGCAAAAAGGACCACCTTACTGTAATAATTATCCTCTTGATAAATTCTTAAGTCCTGCTACAAACTATAGAGATGGTAAAACCCTCAAACTAATCATCATTATGACTATATGGAAAGCATTGGGCTACACTTGTATAGAAATTGCTACTGCTCTTTAAGATGCAAATATTTTCTTGCACTAAATAAATTAAAGATACAAACATTACAAAAATACTAATAGAAAATTCTTTATCAGTCATCATGATTGATCACTCAGTGCCTCATTCCTCTTTTATGGAAGAGGGAATAGAGAGATGCATAGGTTTAATCAAATGCCTCAGCTGATGCAAAGTATTGATGCATTAGAAAAGGGACAAGCTATAATCCATCCATTCATTCTGAGAAAACTATCTGAAAATAGAAATGGAAATATCTTCTGTCCTGAGCATGCACTTACCCTGGAGTGATGGCAGACTAGGTCCTCGCATGTTAAGTGTGCTTTGGAGAATAAAGTAGGACACAGAGGCTAGTAAGACTGAACAACATGTTTTTATCTACCATGGATTTTTAATACAACACCTGCAATTTATCCTAAGAGTGTCCAACCAAATAATCATGCTTCCCCAAATAAAGTTTCCATTGAGATCGTAGTTTGCCTATACAAATAAATCAGCCAGCCAACAGGATTAAAAAATCACTCATATACTAGCAAAAAGAATTATAAGTCTACTAGGAACAGAGCACACTGCAAACTATCAAAACAATAACAGTAGAATAGTATTGATATATCCGTATTTTCTTAGAAAGTTCTGCTATGTGTTTACACACTCTTTTACTGACTCTTTTCCAAAAACAAGTTAGTTCACTTTGGTGTTAAAACTAGGAAAAACAGATAGTATGGTCCTGCTGGCAATGAAAACTCCTAGGTTCTGCTACTGACCTGCTACATGACTTTCTTCATTTCGCTCTTGCCATTTTATGTATTATCTACCTACATGCGTAAGACCTTTGAAATACTGTGTAACACATGCCTGTACACAACCTGAAAGACTCGGATTCCAACTGGGGCCTCTAGGCATTAGTGTAATGCAAAGAGACAATAACACCAGCAAGCACAAACGCTCTGAATGGCTTTCAGACCATATCTGCTTAAGACACCTTGCATATGCATCTCTCACATCATTCATGCAAACGTATTTCCACAACACCACAAGCATACATGATTTTTCATAAACATTTTACAAACAACAAATAAATGAAACAACTGTCTGTCCTGTCAGAGGATTTTTTTCTCCACTCTCCACCCCCCACACAGAGCAGCAAAAGGGCGACTGAAATGTAACACATTTATTGGCATTTTCAGCATCATGCTACTCACCAGGCCTGACCTATTCCGTCCATGTAAGGGAAGTGGGGGGCTTAACAATGACATTTCCTGACAATCAAGGACCTTATGCACTGCAGTATAAATCAGTCACAGTTTTGTTATCGTTAGAGCCATATTCTGCTTACTATTCTGAGGTTTTCCTTAAACTCTGATTTAATAACCCCCTTGGCTTTACACTGATTTTGATTTTCAGTTTTATTGAGACATATTGGCAGCCCTTTCTCTATGAGAGTAAAAAAAGGCTGCCTTGCCATTTCTCACAAAAAAGCGGGCAGAGAGCTTACACACAGCTATACTAAACTTGTATTTCAATCAGGCATGACCTCTAACTTCTCACAAGAAGAAGGGCTTGAGCTGCACTGTATCATTTATTCAAATGTTGGGGAGGAAAATAGGAATCATAAGCAGTTTTCCATTCTCTATTTTGGTAACAACTTTTATCTCAGGAAGAGGAAAAGAAATTATGCTTTCCCCAACGTAACAACTACTTATACTAACAGCTAGTTAGAAAGAAGGACACTCTGGAAAAAGTCATATAGTTTACTGAACGAGATGTCTTTTGAAGGGGACAAATGTGTATTCAAAAAAGCAATAGAAGGACTAGACTGCCATATACCTGCATTAAATAAAGTCAGCAGACCTGAAAAAAGTCATTCCTCAAACTGTGTTGTTCCAGGTAATTACATGAAAATTTTATTATGAAGTATTGTGTATGTTATGGCAATTTACACAGTGTATAGCTGTATATGAGACTGTTCTCAGGCCCATTTTGTAATGACATTAACGCAATTGGTTACGTGTTCTATTATGCAAGAGACCAGAGTAATTTGTGATAAAAAGCTTCATATTTGACTACCTATGCACAAGTTATTCATTTTTAAGATGCTTCTAACTTGCATATTTACAAGACTATGACACCGAAAGACACAGCGTAGCCAGATTTGGCAATTATTCATGGAAGGCTTCGCTGCTGACAGCTTTGACTCTGTCACTATTTGTTGCCCCTTTGCGTTAAAAGATGGAAGAAAGGTCTTTGGGTTACTTGACAGCTTCCTCTAGATGTATCTGTTTCTCTACAGTTGGTACATGGCAACCAGTGTTTGGAAAAAAACCAACCAACCTTGTTTGTGTCTTCCAAAAGCATTCAATAGTAATACAAACATGCTAAGTTTTCATTCACACTTCATACAAAATTCAGTAAGGGAACACAGCTATGCTAAGTAACAGAAAAAGAGGAATAATCAAATTTCAAGACTACTTGGATCAATCTTTCAAGAACAACCAAACAGCAGTTCTAATAAAGATTTTAGAAAGCAAAGATATGTACTGGTTTTTTTTTTTTTCAAAAGTAGACTAGAGATCTTGCGACACAAGCACTATACAGTAGCAAAGAACTGAGGAGCTCAAATGAGTTAAGACATGATGCAAAGTTAAGCCCAAACAAGGCTATTTTGGATTGTATCTTTTTCAGAACTGTTCATGAAGACGAAAGAGGAAAAAAAAAAAACACGCAAAACATGAGGCCATTATTCTCAAACCTGAGGAAATATCTTGTATGTCACCCACACAGTTATTTAAAGTGTGTTAGCCTCAAAATACACAAAAACTGTACCATGTTATGCATAATATACAGTGCACTATGTAGGTCTCAGGAAGAAATCTTGGGAGGTTTGTCATTACGTCAAAGGAGTCATTTCCCTCAAGTTGAAAACTGTCTCTAATTCAAAAACTCTGCAACCAGTTCTGCATGCTTATTAATCTTTTAATTTTTACACTTGTGAGTTATTCCACTGAATTCAGTAGGACTATTTACAAACAACACTGCTGCCCTGATTCAGGAAAGCACTTAATTATCCTTTACCTTCAATCATGATTTTCCCTGGATTTTTATTGGGGAACTTTGGCATTTCTTCTGAGTACCTTCCTCAATGGGAGAAACAGCATTTAATGATAACCACTTACATACAGATTTGTGCCAACTAAGTCAGCTGGTCCATGGGCTGAAGCATGACAGCCAGTTGATAAGCTTTTTTAAAGAACCACCAATGTGTTAACTCTCTTAAGGTTTTCAAATGGCGAAAAGTACTGACAAACAAAGCAACACAACTGATCAACTCAGAAACTTGTAATACTTCAAGAATTTTACACACACAAAAGAAAAACGTATGTGGGAACATTTTACAAATAAATGAGAAAACAGACTTTATAAGAGAGCAGAACTGACAGTAGTACCTGTATACAGTGACAGTTCTAAGCCCCAAAAAAATCCCATTACAAAACAAGAAACTGGAGGTTACTATTTATCAGTGCACTCTATTGATAAAAGAGCAACAGGCATTTAAAACAGTGCACAATGGAAAAAAACCTACAAAACCTACTCCTGAAACTCTCTGAGACACGCCAAGTATGCAATTGAATCAGACCAGCAAAATTGGACACTGATATTACAGTCTTAATCTAAATAAAAATGAATTATGTCATTCTTTTACAGTTTGCAAGTGAACTTGTGTCCTTGTTCTTTAAAGTAACTAGCACAGTTTATCTATTCTCTTTAATAATGCAATTTAATTTAGCAAAGGTTCATATTAAAAATTTATCTGACTACAGCAGTTAGAGTCACCTAGACATTTTGTCATAGTTAAACATTAGCTTTGGAGTACATCACAAATTCCCTACTGCGAGTCCGAGGCCTATTTCATATACAAACACTCTGAGCTTCCAATTGACACTACATTTAAATGAGTCAGTAACTGTGCACTGAATAAAAAAGTCTGTCAGTTATTAAAAGTGCAGTGACCTATTCAACAGCAATGTTCGAAAGAGACAAATACAGTATAACACACGCTAGTGGTCACAAAGGATTGCTATTTTTGCTTTAGCAATCAGTTACTCAAAATATACTCCAATAACCATAATATTTTCACCTCTAAGATTAGTCTTAGACCCATTAAGATCATTTAAAGTACACACGCATTAATAGAAAAGCTGACAAAATAAATGCGAATCCAAGATGATCAATCTAAACTATAGCAATGTCACACACCCAACGCAGGCAACACACAATACAGCTAATGTCATTACAGAATTTAACAAAAATTTGGCTAATAGCATTCTGTCATTAAACTTGTCTCCCATGTCCCAGTCTGTTCAAACATCTCATGTCATATGGTACCAGATAAGTGAGGCAAGCTAGGTATGGACTCGGAAGGAATGCATGCCAACCACCAGAACCGACTTTGGAACAGATACAATACCTTCTTTGCTGTGAAGCACAGTAGAAAAATCAAAGGGCATTGGGAAAAGGTCAGATATGGGAAATTATAATACACATTTAACAAGGCTCTGAACTATGCGGTTTCAATGCCATGGAAATCTTCAGAAAGACCTACATAATGCTAAAACTTTCGTAGACGGGCTTTATCAGCTTAGATACTGTTATAACAAGACAAGAATTCCCAAGATTGGCTCATCAAACACTAGAAGCAGCCCAAGCGCCATAGTGAAGTCTCTTAAATTTTCACCCCAAAATTGTAAGAAAGCTAGCCCCACTATCAAAACTGCAGACAGCTATTTAACATTCCACCAGTATAAGACAAGATTTCCTACCTCAGCTTTGCTGGCAGCCAGCGTTGTCAAAACCTGAAAATTACAGGAAAAACACATTAGTATTGATTGAACAAAACAGGAGTGGGATTAATTTGCTTTTGAGGTAACTGACATCAATTGGTTGTTATGGCTTGAGGGAAAGGGACTGAAGAGAACTGTCTTTCACACTGTGAGGAGACCATTCACCTCTCGCGCACCAGAAGGCAAAACCAGATATAAATTAAGAGTACAATAACATTCAGGAATATTGGGTAAAAATTCAGTAACCATACGAAAACAAAACTGGGAAAATATTTTTCTATTTTTACTAACTTTTGTTTCTGAGCAGAAATGATGAGTAATGCAACTATGAGCTATCCCAACACATCAAGACAATCACCAGGAAATGCTTTGAAAACAATCCAGCTTAGTTTCGTGGTGCTAGAAGCAACAGAGAGTTTGAAGAACACATTCCACATAAAGTGTGACAAAGAAAGGTTTGCCAGCTTCTTCTCACTAGTGACGTACTGTACTGGGTGCAGGTGCGCATGTTTTGGCAGCAAGGGAGCTGGAGGGGCCCCGGTGGGAAGAGGCTGGGCCCTCTTCCAGTTCTGACTTGCAGCAACCAAGGCTGCGCTTAGCACAAACCTACTTGTCTCCTGAACAGCCACGGAACTGCAGCAACTATTTCTCTCTGCCAATCAAGGAATTAAATTGAACTTTGTATCCCTGGCTTTAGACACCAAACCATACCTAAATCAACTACTATCACAAACTTGCAATAAATTCAGTTTCAGGCAACAAAGACTTAATTGCCATTTATATTAAGGAAACTTTAATGCAAACACTTCAAATAGACGCAGTTATACTTTAATATTATAGGTCAAATAACACACACGAAGTTAATAAGCTGTGATTTGACTATGAAGTCTGTTAAACTCTGTTTGTAAAACAAAAATCTTTGTTAGAACTTTATGTCACAATATTGTCACAACTTCACGCGGTTGAAAAACCCTTAATAATCTCCTCACAAATTTAAGACTGACACCTAGCTATAATTCTGTCTACACGAGAATAGATCTTTCTTTATATTGGTGTTAATAATCACTTTTAAAGGATATCACCAATTCCCCCCAGCTTTTAGGAGTAGGAGAGGGAGTGACCAACCGTGACTCAGTCTGAGGGGAGGGGAAGGAGAGCACAGAGTTTATTGAATGGAGCTCAGCCTGTAAAGCAAGAAAGACAATTTGTGTGCAGAGCTGCTATTCAATGGAAGACACCTGTGGATTCACCAAAAAAATATTTAAAAAGAATTTAGGAATGGCAATGAAATCCTGTCACATCACAACAAGGTACCTGCATTCACAAACAGTTATTTAATTTAACCTGATTCAAAAACAGATTCAGCTCCATTTGAAATGTGTACCTTTTGTCACTAATAGGATTTTTGAAGGCGGTTAAAGAATTTCTCTCACGCAAGCAGAACTTACCCTATTTAAATTCCATTTATTTACAAACAACCTATCACCTTTTTTCTTTTTTGTTATTCCTCTTCATCAAGTTTCTTTAGTGTTAGCAGTTATTTTTCCTTTCCAACATGAACCTTACGTAAAGTCATCACATCCATTCTCTGCTAGCATTCCATTAGGCTTAACGTGCCACGCTGTTAGTGTCCCCTCACAAGAAGGTCTTTCTACTGATAAACTCAGTAGAGTTATACTCGACTTACTACATTTCAATTACACCTTTCTTGGAGGCAAATGTCTAAAAAACATATATTGTAGAGAATACAGCCAAAACCTAGCTCAACTTAAAACACCAATATTTGGAGTGGAATTTCCCAAAGCTCTTATAAATCCTGTTCTAAACCATCTTTCAGAGATGCCTATCTCTCTCTATCAACTATGTAAGTAATGTGAATATTACACTGAACAATGTGACTGTTTCAACCAAGGGCTCACTAATGCCTTGCAATATAATTAAATACTCTTCTATTTAATCATTTCAATTTATAGGTCCAAAGACTGTGTTTCTCTTTTATACAGCTGTATCTTCCTATTGCTTTACAGTCATCCAGTGGCCAACTGGACCACTGGATGTATTACGCCCACATCTTTCTTCTCCAAATTATTGTTTGATAAATCCCTGTTCAGCAGTTGAACTCTAGTTAGTTTCTAGAAGCATGACCTTTTACTTGGTTTTACTAACATTAATTCACTTATTTTATTTCAATCTGCTAGACCATCCATCTCTTCCTAGGTAACATAACAGGCTCTTCTACATTAGCAAGTCCTCCCAGCTTTACATTTTTATCAAATTTCATTAGCACATTCTTATGCCAAGCATACTAATGAAAAATTATCAAATTAAATGACAAATAACTCAATACAGTGACACTGCTAAGAAAAGCATTATTTTGAGCAATGTAGTACCGTGCTGACACCTGTACAGCAGGGCAGGTTACCAGGCAGTCACACCAGAGTTATGTTAGTGAAATACTTCACCAGCCCTAGCTATACAGCTGAGAGAACTGTACTGTAACTAGGCTGGACACAGGGATAAGAACACATCCTGAGATATTTCTGAAAACCCTGTGAAGTGATCCATATACCAGAGGGACTATGGTCTTTACCAGGATACTCATCACTATACGAATGGAGACAGAGATGGAGTGTTTCTATTTAAAATAATGACATTCCTCAAGCTAATGCTTAATTAATAAACAATAAAACACATTAATTTAATATTATAGGTCAAATAACACTCATTAAATTAATGAGCTGACTGTTGTTAGTCTGTGAAGACCTGACAATTATCTAAAAGTTTTAAGAGATTTTTATTTAAGTTCATGTATCTTAATGCAGTGAATTATCATTCTATTTGTATGACTGATTTCTCGCCCCCCTCATGCCTACCCCCGCCCCCGGTTCCTGAAACAGAATTTCTAGACCAGCAGCTGTATCTTCTGTCATGTTTGAGAAGTCAGTGAATGAAGACACAAGAGCAGTATAATGCGTATAACAAAGATTAGCAGTTCGGAAGTCATTCTTTGCTGTTGGCTTTTGCAAAAAATGTCTGTATGTCACAGTGTGATTGCTCAATTAAATCCTCTGAGAAGGTACTGCCAGGTATCAAGTCCTTAAGCAGAGCACCCACTGAGATCTATAGCCAAGTCACCCGAGACACGAAACCAATTTATTCATCCCCACCCTGAGCAATCCTTGCTAAGGAGGTACCTATAATTATGTCTCGATAATAAGCTAAATTTTACAGAAGGGGGAGTGTAGGGACAAGCCAAGGGGAGGAGCAGAGTGCGAGAAATGGTCTGTAGACAAGGTGCCTGTCACAACTAGTTGATCTTGCTTTATGTGTAGATTATCCTTCCCACTGTGTAGATTATCCAACCCACGATAGCCTATTTGTCTAACGTTCTTTTACTGTCTCTTGCTTTCCCCTTGACATTTTATGTACTAGGTTAAGAACACAGCAACTTCATCAAGAGAAATCATAGCTGGGTAAGGGATTCCTGTCTTTCTCACAATAATCCCTCTGTGACATAAACAAAACCATGGGTTTATGTCACTTTCTCAGGGAAGCTGCAATTTATTTTTCTTGTGCTAGAAGCTATACATGACTGACAAAAAACATACTTTAAAATGGCTTTCTTGCTACTCATAATAAAAGTTGCACTCAATTCAGAACTTCCCATTTTACATAAGGAAACCCATGAATACTGACAAAAACATAGATGTGGTGATAACACCGCAAATACAGTAAACAGTCTTTCAAACTATATTTACTGTTTTTAGCATTTAGAAAGGTCTTGAAGTGCATGCATACGTAGTTCCTACTCTCCAGAATTAATTAAAAAGGACAGTATTTGGCACTCTAAAACCATATCCAAATAGCTGCTATTTTTTACATATCTTAAGTCAGCACCCTACCACAAAGAAATAAAGGCAACCTTCTTGAACGAAGGAAGCTCCCTAAACATGAAACTGGAAAGCTCATTTAATGTCATTTTTGTATTAAATACATATGGAATTCTCTATGTAAAAACTCAAAGACAAAAAATCAGGAAAAAAATTGTAAGGGATACGTTATGAGCCAGGATTCTTATGTATCACTTGCCTGAAAGTCAGTAACCATTTCACTGAACTGTCTCATCTCATCAACATGTGAAGTCCTTTTTCGGTGTTACTCATTTTTCTAGAGAAGACACTTTCTTCTTAATTTCTTCAACTTCTCACATCAACCTGAATCTTGTACCTAAAATGTACACAGTTTCACCTTTAATAAAAAACAGAGTTTTCACCTTTAATATCTTTCCACCTTCTTAGGCTCCTACAGAGTGAGAGAAGGGTTATTTCAGTCCTAGTCCGGGAAAGAAAATGCATGGAAGTCCTTCACTGTCTGCTCATGTTTAGCTCATCTTGTTCATAAGGCATGCATATGTGCTATGTGACAAGAACTCTCATTGAAAGAGCTGCAACCAAAGGTCCTTCAGTTAAGTGAGCTTAACTGTGAACATCACCTATTTCCAAAGCAGGATTAAAAAACCAATAAAAATGCTACAAATAAACATTTACAGTAAGTTTAAGAAAACCATCCCCTGTACTTTGGGCTTTAGAAATTCTTTTGGAATATTAGGCAAAGAGGATTTTGAGAATGAAGAAAAAGAAATTAACAAGACTGGAACTGTCAATGATAAGATGGAATTGGTTTTATTTCTTTTTCTTCCACCACTGACGTTAATAAAGTGACCTGAGAGCTGTTTGCTTCAACAGACAAATATTGTGGAAAGTAATTTTATTAGAATACAGCTTTTGATTTATGTAAGCCACCTCTCATGTTTCTGCAGGGTGGTTAGAGGGCAAACATGAGTATCATTCATGTCATATAGTATGACTGAACTTTTGTGTAGCAATGAGGGGAACACATGGCTGAATGCGCAGGTCATGTTTCATTCAAAGTCTGCCAGGAGAACTAGGAAAGTAGGGGACAGTGAGTCAGATTACATTTAATTTTAGAGACAGAGTTTCATTTCTTAGACATAAAATACCTGACCAACAAACAATTCTGGAAGAGACTCTGTCAAACTCTCTCACTGTTAACCAATACCCCCATTGCTTAGGTAGTCCTGAAACTACTGCAGTAAACACGCCTACAAGATAACTAATTAAGGTTTGCACTGACAAGGAGATGAAGGGCAGAAATTTGACAAGTTTTTGTGAATGGCTTGGCATTTATCTAAACAAATGTGAATACTACTTTTAAACGTTTGTCTCACCGAGCTTAGGTTGTTTTAAAAATTACAGTTTGATAATCACGGTGCTGCAACCTTTTATTAATTTCTGAATTCACCTGTGGGTTGGGACAGCAGTAAGATTGATTGCCCATTGGTTTTTACGCTTTTTCATTTGCCTGGAGCAGCCCCTAGTCTGGCTTCTCAAGATTGAGAACATATTTCTGATTGCCACAGAACAGAATTGGAGCTGTTGGAGCTATTTTGTGAAAGGTGTGCAAAGAAACCAGCCTTATGCTGAGTATTCTTCACTACCTCTGCACTCCATTATCTGAACAATTACCTGCAATATCACTGGTTCACTGTGATAAACAGCAGTGGAACAGGAAAAAAAAAAGAAAAAACAAACCAACCAACCAACAAGCCTCCCCCATTAGTAATATCACAATGTAATGTCTGACACCTTTAGTGTTGGCAAAATTTTAAAAATAAGCAAAACCATACTTCCTAAAGCACTATGCCTACGAAACGTAAAAATTCTAATGCGTCTATACAAATTCAGTGAAGTAATCATGATAAACAGAGCTATAAATCTAAGCTGGTCTTTTAACACATTTAAATACCTCCATCATAAGTATACAAAAATACGCATTCAAGAGATACGACCTTCTTGCTAAGTCAATTATGGTTCATTAGTTTTCATTCACCTCCTCCTTACTTTCTAAAAGCAATGCTAGAAAGGAAAGTAAAATCCACTTTCGCATCCCCGTTCCTTAGACTGCCAAGATACCCTGCACGTCCAGATATAAATCTGATCCTTAATGGTCCCAAAAGTGGCTGAATATCAGGAAGGTGGAACATGATCCAAAAACATTAACTCATGTAGGTTGTTTTTTTTCATTTGTGTTCTTAATATTGTACTGATCTGTGCTCAGATAAAGCACTAAACTAAAACACTATTTTTTTTTAAAATTAAATTAACTGGCTGTGAAGGCTTTAGGAGGTCTATTTATAGCAACTGCTCCTTTCACAAACGTAAGCAAGCTGGACAAAATGAGACTGTCTAGAAAAGAGAAATGTTGTAGTCTCAGACAGACTATCACCTGGGCAATGCGAATAAACAACCAGATTTTTAAAAGGTGAAGTTTAATTTTAAAAAGTCATCTGTAGATTAAGCCAGATAATTAAATATACATGCGCGCGCACACACACACACACACACAAAAGTGCATAAACCTCACACTCAACTGGGGCTGTTGGGCCATGGGCAGGTGAGACTGCTCAGAGCAATTAAGGCTCATTAGTGCCCCCAGGTGTAGCCCAAAGCTGTGATTGCTGCTCAAGTGAACTGCACTGAAGCCAGTCAATTCATGGCTGTATCATGTGTCTCTCATGCCACAGTCCCAGAGACGTTTTACGCTATTGTAAAGTAGCTCTGCTTCAGCAAGCTGCCATCCCATTTTCCTCCTGTCCTTGGGACATTTTTCCTATGACTTAGGAAAAGGGTAAAGGTTCTCTCCTTACCCACAAATATTATGCAGAGCTTATTCTGCTTGAATATTAAAGAGCTTAATTCTGCTTGAATGAGTGGTGGCGTGGGTATACACCAAATGGGGCAGGGAACTCCCTTGACTTAAAACTAGCAAAGTCCTCAGTCCCACAGAAGTTGTTGGTGTAAAATGCTCTTCTTCAGCACTTGCTCCTGAAAGCACATTTGTGAAGTTACTTGAATATCCTGCAGGGCCAGCTCTCTGGGTCTTCCAAAATGCTAAACATAATATTTTATCTATGGCTGTCACATATGACTGCCCATTAAAAAAATCCAATATATTAAAGACATACATGGGTGGAATATGCTGAATTGAGAATAGGTGGAATCAAGACTCGTATTTCATAGATATGTATCTTTAATTAAATTTTGCTCAGTTTACTTACCACTATGGACAACAGCATTAGATTACTTCAAATTTATGGAAACTCAGTAAGTATCCAGGCAATGATTTTAGCAGTTGGTAAAAACTATATCCACCCTTAACTACTTCATAGTAGGGTTTGTGATGCCCAGTTACTATCGGTTAACTGTTTTAAGATCTTTCAACAAAATATGCCATATAAATCAGTGTGCAAAGTGTGGAGTAGTTATGGATAATTCACTTCATGTGTGAAGTCTCAGTTATAATGTCTTTTTTTTTTTCTTCAACTTCTGTAGGGTAATATGAGTAAACTCTGCCAATAAGTAAATAAACAGAAAACAAGCCCCCAAACATTTGTTCTAACTAACATATACAATGTTCTTCATTAAATATGCTGTATATTTGTGTGTCTGTTACAAAGCATTTTGAAAATGACATGGTTTTCTCTTTGAAACTTGAATTCACTTTTACAAAGAAACCTGCACCGGACAGAACTTGCCAAATGGTTCCTCTTTAATATTGGGAATCAATCCCGTTACTCTCATGAGAGAAATGTCAGAGCATAGTAAGCCGACCATAAAAAGTACCGAGTTTTTTATGTAGTGAAAATAGACTTTGTTAGCTGTCCTTTTAAAAGTAAACCTAAGCCTACTTTACCCATACCTTTAGCAAAATATCTACATACACTGCTGCATTATAACTTATGATAATCTTTGCAGTTTCTAGAAATTAACCAAAACCAGGACTTCATACTTCTTAGACAGTAGAAGTTTAGGAAAAATATAGAGCATAATTGCAATAAACTATATCGTAATTTCAAGGTAAACAAAGCATTTTCAAGTAAGATGTTGAGCCACTACAGCTTCTCCATGGATTGTGGTAAAAATTACATGAATATTCCCTGCTTCACTTTCTTAACTTAGCAAGAAGGAAATTAACTCCAATATAAACACAAAGATCTCCGGTGATTTTTTTTTATATACGTCTCAACAATTTTGTAAGGCCACAGAGTACTGAGGCAAGAGGACAGTGAGAAAAGCTAGCTATGAAACAACTCCCCCACTACGCCAGCCTCACCACAGCCCAGCAGCGCTATTAGCACTATTCGTTTCACCTAGGAGCAATAAACTCGAATTTTTTGGAATGTCCACGTTATGCTGGAATAATATAAAAATAGCTGATGAAGCAAAAAATGAGACAGATTTAGCCCCAGTGTCCTGCAGTAGCTGCCACAATCGCACAGCTAGCTCATTATATAAGGTCAGTCCCTCGAGCCCGCCATGTCCCAGTTAAGCGACAGTAATAGAAAGCAGCTGTACGAGGACATTAGGTCAGCAGAATCATTAGCCCCTAAAATTGCATCACCATCACTCCTCGCTGGCAGCCGGGTGTTCACACACCATCAGGCTCCTAAACAGCAGGTCAAACATTACGGCGAATTTAACCCGGTAACTCCATTAACAATGACCCGTGGCTCCAAGGAAGCCCACGCTTCTGGAGACTTCCAGGGCCTGCCGCTCCCCTCACCTCCTGCGCCCGGCGGCGGCTCTGAGAACGCGGCAGCGCTCGAGGGAACGTCCCGATACCTTCTGCTTCCTCCAGGTTTGTCCCCAAACCAGCGCGAGC
>VYZM01012484.1:81026-122418 GCA_013398915.1 Dromas ardeola
GGGCGCGAGGCCGCCGGGCGGCGGCGGGGCGGAGAGAGGGCCGGGGGGCGGGGGGGCCGCCACAGGAGCGGTGCCGGCGGCCCCGCGGGTCGTTCCAACCAGGGCAGACGGGTCTGGGGCAACAGGGTCCCTTTGAAGTTAGCCCACCAGAGACGGCCTCAGAGTAAATTTTTATCAGAGTAAATTGTTTTACGCTTACAGTATCCTGACTGAGAACAGCAGCCGTATCATCACGAGTTACCAGTTTTAAGTGGATTGCTTGAAAGATGCTTCCCGTTTTGAGGGACAATAACGGGAAGCAGCACCAAGTACTTGGGCCAGATCCTCAAGTGACAGAAATCAGCAGGGCTGGGCTGACGCCCATTTCCACTAGTTGAAACACTGGCCTAGTACGTACATAAATGCCCATATTCCAGAGGGACGCGTTGCCTCCTATATAATTTATACCGCCGTGCTTCGAGGCTGTGAGGCACAGAAATGAAGACAGAGTTCTTTGTCAATGCTCACACGTATTCTGATTAAAAAGGAAGCCTGTGAAGTTAGCCAAGGTTTTCAAAAGTCTGGATGCTCATTTCCACCTTTTACCAGGGTGAGTCAAATTGTCCCCAGCGGGCCCAAGGCTTCAGCAGCACGTAGGTAAAGCAAAGGCCCGGCCTTTGGGGTCGTGATGAGCTTCAGTCAGAAAAGCAACAACCCTTCTATCAATGTCAAAGACTAAATAAGTTTGACTATATGCTGATGTTCTTCAAATTGTTTCTACTAGCAATAGTTCTGGATGGTTTGTTTTGGGGAAATTAATGATGATACACCAAGGTCGTTGTACCTCTGCTGTAGTGAACAGATGTTAACATATTAGTGCCACCTTCCTGTGCCGCACTAAGCGAGAGCTGCTCCTGGTTGTCACTGTAGGAGCTGAGGCAAAACCAGCCGAACAAAAAGCCCGGTCTAATAAATTCAGTCTAAAACGCAAACATTTAAAGAAAAGAGCCACTGCACTTTCAAAAGCCATTACTCTGTATCGTTCTCATCAAAACACACCACACTTTTTTTTTTTTTTTTTAAATCAAACCAAAGCTAGCAGAACAATAAGAAACCAAATCTTTTTTTCTCTCAGCAATATAGACCATTTTCAATGCCATTTGTAAGCTGCCTGTTTATTCCTGGCATTCACAGCTTGAGTATATCTCCAGTTCATGTCGCTCTGTTACACTGAGGTAGAAAGAATCAAGTATTTTTCCATCTTTTTGCTGGGAGGATTCAGAGCTGGTTGTGGTTACCCATAGCTCTGTTAAAGTGGTATGAGATTATTATGGTAAACTCTGTATAGGAGTAAGACATAAATACTTCCAAAGACTACAGTTAGTAGAGAAGTCAGTAGCTTGCTGACTGGGAGGGAGGAAGACTGGTATAAGTTGATGTACAAAGGTAAAATCGAAGATATTTTCACCCACAAATCCCTGTTGTTCGGGTCATCTTTAAACCAAATTTCTTTCCTCCTCTCCACCTTATGTCACACCATGGCAGTCCCAGACTGTCAAGGTCGATGCTCTAAGCTTCCCGTTTTTGTTGTCAGGATATTCTTCACAAGGCAACATTTCCTATCTAGTCCACTGGAGCCTGTTCTTGGCGATCTTTGGGATACGCTACAAAAGATGACTTCTCCCCTCAAGCTGTTCTGGGGAAGAGGACAGGGGTCTCGTTTATGTAGAGAACATTTCACCTAGCGTGCCTGATTGTGGCTCTCTCTGGAGACAACCAAATTTTACAGCTGACGCTATGGACTACTTAAGTGGTAAAAATGTGCATAACCTAAAGGAAAGACATGAATGCTAAACTGAAATAAATACTTTCTTCTTAATAATTTCATAGCAACAACACGTTTGGCAGTGCATTAAAAGAAGGGCTGGGGATAGATCAGTATGAGGAAAACAGTGAGGTACTTCAACAAGATAAAGCAATACACAGGCCCTTTACTTCACAGGGAAGTTTAAGATTTTTGGTCAGTATTGGTTAAGTTTTAACTACTTAAAGCACTTTCTTTCAACAAGTTTTAATGTATTTGGGGGATATTACTAGAAATTGAATTACATAGAAGACCTCAGTACCGTAAGAGTTATCTAGAGAGAACTTAGGTTCCATATGTCAGAAAATTCAATATTTTGAATCCTATTTTTAAATATCTAACCCCTGACAAAAAGACAGTCACTGTAGCCAGGAAATGAATAGCAATTCTTCCATCATTCTGGCCCCAAACAGGGGACTTAACCTCAGCACAGCTTGAAAGTCCATTTAAACTGTGACAGGGCTGTACAAAGCTCTTAGCATAAGCACTTCCTAAGAGAAATTCTCATCTGTTTCTAAGCTACAGCTGTTGTTTATTCAATACTGATAGGCATACAAAATAAGAGCTATATCACTCAGTGTCTCAAACCTATACGTAAAGCTATTTAAAATCCTTTACTCTGTATTTCTCCTCATTAGTAGGTTTATACCTGTTTCTCTGGCTGTATGTTTAATAGTGGTAATCTTTCTTTTCTGTGAACCATGACAGTCAATAGATTTGAAAGTTTACCCATAAACGCCCCCTCCATGCAGTTATACTACCAGTGGTGGTGTATGAGCTATCTGCACAGCCTCCTCTGTCACTTCTCACCGTTATCCAGAGCTCATTGGCACAACAGTTACTAGAATTCTTAAAATTTATGAATATTAGAATAGTCTTAATCCTTGGAGTGAAAGATCACAGCAAGAGATGCTTATAATTTCCTAGAGTAGTAAGAAAATAGTGCAATGAATTATGTAAAATACTTTAAATATGGACACTACTGAAGGCCTTCATTAAGAAGCAGAAACTGTCAGTAAGCAATACCTATTCTCTTCATGAGGTGATCCTCTCACTTTAAACATATGATTAAAAAGCAGGATATTTAATGTTCTGTAGATTTTAGAATTTAAATCTAAAAAATGTAATAAAATCCATTAACCAGTGGTGTCACTCAAGGGTCCTGCAGAAATGGCTTTGTCTCTTGGAATCTTCCCGGTTTACAAAAAAAAATCAAAAATAAATGAGCTTTTCTTTAAGCTCTCTGCTCCAGGATTTATGTACAGTGAATGATTAAAAAAAAAAATTAAGAAGTCCATGTGGAAGCTTTTCAATTACAACGTACCTCTTAAACACCCTTAATCAGAACCTCCAATGCTTCACAGTTTCTCTAATACTAAAGTCAGGCCTTGTTGAAAAGCACTTGCAGATTGGACTGCTTATCCAGAGAAAAATAAGGATCGTGGAATAGCATCTTCTGACAATAATTTTTTCATTTTGACAAAAGAAAAAAAATGTGAGGTTTCTGAAGGAGTACCAGTACCAAAGGTGACCCGCTTGCACCTCAGTTTCCACTCCTGTTCTTCACAAAGTACTTCTGTTACTGTATAAACAAAATTCTAGCAGATAAATGAAGACTCTTCACTTACTTGTTTAAGCCAACTCTGCCTGACTTCTCAATCCAGGTATGACTCTTTCAAAACAGATGAAAGTTCTCCTGCCTGCAAACCTAAAATCAGACCCTTACATCTGTTTAGACCAAGGGAACATTACAGGGTTCCATCAGTTCATGATGATAACCCAGAAAAAAAAAAACAAACAAACAACCAGATTCTGTAGAGAGAAGTCCCATCAATTTAAAACAAATGCAAATTCAGTTTCACTTAAAGGAGATTTTAATGGTTAATTACCATTTTAAAAGAAAAAGAAAACAAAAGCATCTCTGAAGCAACAAAGAATGCACAAAACTATACTAAACTGGATGCAGGAGCACACAGGACTACACAAGTATGCACTGATGTGGAAAGCATGGTGTGCTTTGGCCCTTGGAAAGCTACGTGGTACATAACTTGTGTGTATACATACTGTCAGCTCAGTTTCTTCCTCTGATATTTATTTAATTATAAGGGAGGTAACTGGTTTAAATGATGGCCAAGTAATCAGGTGATGTTTCAGGAGAAAACACAACACTAAAGCAAAACCTGTGACAAAGCAAACAAGGCTGAGGTCACCAGACTAAAGGAAGTAGTTTAAAAAACAGTAGTAATGTTTAGTAGAAGTCTTGGAATCATAGGCAATTTCTACTTTAGCTGTTACTAAGAAACAAACCATGCAAGAGTTCTGGTTTTCACTTTTGTTCTTCTGAATAATCACCATCATTATTCCACAGTCTAATAAAATGAGGCTGTCACCTGTGATTTGATTTTACTGATTCTAGTCTGTTTGTTCTCCCTGCAGTGCTCTGGATGCCCACTTTGGCTGATTTATTCGGGCACCCCTATACCCCACAAAGCCAGGCATAGGTAAGTGGACCCCTCACCCAAAGCCGGGGGGCGGCACAGGGCAAAAGCAGCTGCTAGGGCTGCCTGGCTGGTCTCTCTCTAACAGGCAAAGTGGTACTACCTGGTAGAGGTAAATTGTAGCTCAAATATTAATCCAAATCTCGTTTCCATGGCTGAGGGAAGTTTAGACAACATAGCAAATCTAGAAATCCAGGAAACCCATAAGCTACTCTCAAGTCTTAGCACTGTGGGTAGGTGTGAAGGGCAGGGGGTTGCATGCGATTAGGTCTCTGTGGAAATCCTACAGCATTAAATGTTACTCTGAGATTTTTGTGTGCGTGTATTTGCGTTACTGGCAGCCTTCTTACACTCTGATTGTTTTAAAATTACTTATCTCTATATACCAGTGTTCCCATCAGTCCATATTGTTAATTTTTTATTTCTCAATCAAGAATTCATGGAGGTTAGTGTAACATTGCTGCAAATATCCTCAAGCCTAGCAATGTAAATAATGGATACGACTCCAGAAATACCAACCAGCCTCTTATTGCTCTGGGAAACTTAAATCATGGCTGCCTGAACTCGCCTACTAGTAAACAAATGGGCTTCTCTCTGCACTGCAGTAAATCCCTCATCTTTCAAGAAAATTAAGTATGTCATTGAAATGACTGTAGTTTTGGTAAGTGCACACAGATATTTAACTGTGACAAAGCTTGCAAAGATGCACTAAATGCAACTATTTTTTTCTCTTTAAAAAACAAATTTAAAAATGCTAACAAATTTTCAGAAGCTCTAATGAAGTTTAACATATAGTTAATGCATTTCATACCACATCTCAGTAAACTACATATCCGTCTTTTACATTTCTCCTAATTTCTGTCATTTATTTAAAAGTCCTATAACAAACAGCTATAATTGCTGACCTATTTGTTCCTCCCATTTTCCACTTAACCTCAATGATTCTAGCCTCTCTTATTTCCTTTGGCACTAAAAAGTATTTTTACAGTATTACCAACACAACATATTTGCTAGATTTCCACTAATTAATTTTCTATGAATCTTTCAGCCTGAAAAACACCCACATTTCTGCATGAAAAATGAATTATATTTTCTCCCTTTCCTTAAAAATTTACATTCTGAGCTCATCTGTGCCACATATTCTTTATGGATAATGAGCAAGGCATCTTCACTTAGCTGTCACCGTAGAAGTGAAATGTTTACAGTGTGCACTTTGGAGATTCTGGCAGCTTAGATTCTAAGAATACTTTCTTATTCATGACAATAAGCATTGCCCTAAATTTCTCTTACACATGAACAGAAAAAGAGTGATTTGAAAAATCCTTGAACTTTGTTTACCCCTAATAATGCTGTTCTAAGAAATGTTAGTTTAGATACATCATGCTGATGACATGTTTCATGAAATGTGACAAAAACTGTTAGCCACCTTAATGCCTTGCAGAACTTCTTGGGAAACGGCAAATACCTCTTAATGGAGAGATAAATATCTTCATTATGAACCTTATGAGCAAAATATTCATCATATAACTTTTAAACATCTTTTTCCACCATATGTATTCTATAACATTTTGGGGATACACTATTGACGTAAAAAAGAAACCTCAGGCACGAATCTCCTGCCAGTTTTCAGCAAGAGACTTCGCTAATTAATGAAAAATATTTCTCTTTAATTAACTCTCTGAAGTCATTCTTTAGCAAAATACTTAAGAATATACCTGTTGTATTTTAAGATTTCATTTATGTGCACATGTCCAGTCAGAGGCTTACAATGACATGCTTAAGCCTACGGGCTTTATTGAACCAGGTCCTGGAAAAAGAAATATCTTTTATCCTTTGTTCTTAGAAATCCTCATATAGTTTGAATAAATCTTTGAAATGTGACCAAAAGAATCTCACACAAGATCAGCTATCATTGAAGTCATAACGTATGATTCATGTAGATACAGTTCAAAGGTTATTACTGTCAGGTTTTGAACTTGTGCTATAAAAGACTTTAAAAAGTGACAGATTATTCTGACCAGAAAGGAAAAAAGTGCTTTTATACAGCCTTCTGTAAATCTTTCCACCCTAAATTTAGCTCTTCAATTAACCTGAGCATACTCGAACCTACTGGGATTGTTTTCTGTAATCAATCAAATTTCCAAGTGTCATTATTAATATAGTCTTTAATTAAATGGATTAGATCATTTGGACACATTCTAAAGAAAAGACAGTTATTGAATGTTGACGATTCAAATATTTCTGATACCTTTCGAGTTCTTATTTAAAAAAATCTGGATTAATTCTCAAAGGTCTTTTGGATTTCTTTTAGCTTCTGTAACAGTATCATTGTGCAAACACATCAGTCAGAACTCCCATTTTCCTATAAACAACAATTTGCAGATGTACACATTCCTGTATAAAATTAGTCAGAAATTTTCTTCTCTATAGTAACTATTTCTAAATGGATTTTTAAAATATATTTAAAACTACATTTTCAGTATATTATTACTCTAAAATGACCATTGGAAGTAATCGCATTCTGTCGAATGTAGCAACTTTTGCCACTCTAGGTATGCTGGTGGAGTGACTTTTTTGAATTTTCAACGGTTTTATTGCTTATATTATTTCCCTTAAAAAATTGTATCAGGAAAAAAATATTTTTGTTGTATAAAATGCTGGTACAGTGGGCATCAAAATCCCAGTCTGAAGTAAAGTCGTTATCAGACAAGTAACAACACAAATTAACCTGTGATTCAGTAACATGTTTAGTATTTTCTCAATCTTAATAGTAAATGAGATAATTTAAAACTCTTTCTTGCCAATGATATAGCCCCACAGCCTTTTTAAATTTTCATATTAGCTTCTTGTTGTAAGTGACTCTCATATATCTGAAATGGTAATTCTGCATACACAAACTCTGAATTCCAGTATTCTCTCCAATATCATTGGTTTTGTTCTTTGACACATTGTATAGTGAATGGAAAAGTACTTTCAGAATAACACCATCCAAGGGCGAGAGAAGGAAGTTCTCCATTCTGTGGCAACCTCTAAACTTCTGAAGGTTAAATACAATACAACTAATCAGCAGCAAAGGAAAAAAACCAAGGGTTTTGTGTGAGCAATAGAAAATGGTACATAGTATTTCTTTTTGTAAACCTAATGTCCCTCTCCCTGTTGTGGAACACAATTTAGAGTAATTATAGCAACAGTCAGGAGAAAAATTATTATAATAGATTCTCATACAATAGCGTTAGATCTTCAGAACTGTTAAGAACCCTGACAAATACGACAAAATCAAAGCAAGCAAGCAACTAGCAGGAGATCCAGTAAAGCTAAAAAGGTTATACAAGGCAACAAATTATTATCTTTAGCCTTAGTTTTTGCGGTCTGTGTTCCCTATTTGCAAATAATAGAGATGCAAATATCTTGAATCACATGCGAAGAAATCAAGTAGTCCATTTTTCCACTCAAGTAAGTCCAAAATCAAAAGAAAAAGTGTATGTTCCAAATTCTAAGTTCAGTTGGAGTGCCTGATTCAGGTCAAACCTATGCAGCAAAATTAATAACCTTCTGCATTGTGTTTTAATTAAGATCCATATATTTTACCCCGGAAATTTAGCTTCTCTCCTCTGAGTCTCTGAGACTCCAGATCTTCCCATACCTCCATATAGGAAAACTCAGTGCTGCTGATATACAAGAGACTGCCATAACGAGTCACAACTAAAAGAGATCCAATAGAACACCTGAGAGAAATTTGAAACAAAAATTAGGCTTTAAATTACATTAAAAACATGAGAAAAAAATTAATGACCACCCTCACACCGCAACTCCCAGCAAATTACAGTACAATAAGTGAGGCATTTTCTGTTTTCTGGTGACTGAGAATTTTCTATAGAAAAATGTGGGATAAATAACTTCTACAAGAAACCGATTCAATCTGAATTCTGTCTGCATTTAGAGAATTATACAAATTCCAGCCTTTTTTTTTTTTTTTTTAAATCACATCCCTCCCTACCTGGGAGAAGATTTAAAAGACATATTTCATAGAAAGTATTACACAATTAAATTAGTTTTTACTGCTGTGTATGCTACAGAAGACCTGTTGTGAGAGAAACACGTCACATTTTTCTCCACAGTTCTTTTCCTATGCAAAGAGAATTTAAAATAATTAAAACATTTTCCTTGATTTCCCCACTGTAAAGGATAAAGCCTGACTAGTAGAAAACATGTATTATTGATTTTTCTGGTATTCTTACTTGCAAAGAGGCATATTCAATTTATTCTTTTAAGGAGGAGATCATTGATAGCTATTATCTTGTTGTCGGAAAGGGAGGTAGTTTTGTCTTCTCTTATTCCCCTGGACTCACACTTAACATGTTACTTGCTATTGTGGAAGCCTTATAAGGCGGCTCATAATACAGGAATGAGAAAACCAGAAAACTGTCATCATTACCAAAATAATTATGCCTATCCAAATGCTGTCAACAGACACAATTCCAAATGCTCATGTAAATAAAGATGTTAATTTGGAAGAATGAGGTGACATAAAAAGGAACAATCTTAAGGCTGGCTATCAGAAAACTTCCTTATTGTAATTGTGACTTAAATATCGTGGACATAGTCCTGAACAAATCCATCAATTACATATCAGTTTGTCTCGAAAAAAACCTGCTTATTTCCAACCCCTAACTTTTTAAACATTATCTAAGTCTCCCCTTGCCCCACCCCCAAAAGGACTGAACTACCTCCACTAGATGTGTATTGTTTCTTTTCCCCTCTTAAATCCAGCTTACTTCACATCACCAGTTTAGAGAATAATCAGGCAGAAGATCTTCCTAGTGTAAGTGAAGAGCAAGAGGAGCCCCAGCTGTTAGGTGAGCTGGAGGCAGAAATTATTTAAACCATACATGCCACCATTAGAATAAGTCCTGAAACCACAGTCACCTCACAGCATCATGAAGTAATTCTGTTCTGGAATAACTACGCTTATATGATGAAGGAAGTCAGCTATAGCAATTCAGCTAGGTATCTAAACTAGTAAGTAAAGTTACACACTTCCTTGAATAACTTTGAGAACTGAAGACTTCAACAAAGTGCTTTTTTCTGCCATCAGCCTTGGATTAGCTTTCCTCTTAATGCTGTCAAATTACCTTCTTTTCGTCTGTGGAGTTTACACCATTTTCAACAGTTGCACTTGCATATCAATGAGCTGTCACACAGCTATTATAATTACTTTGCAGAGGTGGTTGTGCTATCTCCTGCATGCATTCTGTTTCTATGAATCTCTCCTGACTTTGCAAGGAGAGAATTCACTATGAAAGCGCAAGTGCAGCAGCAGAAAACCTGAAAACAGAAAGAGGGATTATACAAACCCATTTTACACTGGTCTTTTAAAAAACAGAATCTGTCCTTTTGCCCCCCTCGTGTATTCTGCAGTTTACTACTGCCTGCACGTTCTCTGAAGCCTGTCTGGAGTCCTTTGCTCTGGTCTCCTCCTGATAGACAGTCTCCTGACACAGTCTCCTGGCCTTGTACTTTCCAGAATTAACAGACCAGGGTACTTAAGTTAACCAGTGCACACAGTATGAAAACTGTAGTTCAGCAATGCCTTTATCTTAAGTGGTAGTAGTATCTCTTGGTCAGACAGACAGCTGTAGTTGGTAACGGTTTCAGCAGTCCAAGTCTGGTCTTCTTCCAGGCTTGTCAGATATTACTTTGGGAAATTCATTACTTTTTGTGCATTTGCTTTCCACAAACTGTCTAAAAAATAAGGCAATTACATGCTTTAAGAGTTGCGGGTTGTCCATCACATTGTTTTGGTCAGGGTTGCCTTTGTTAGTGTTATGATTTTTGAATTTGCATCAATATAGAAAATGAGCTCCACCATCCCTATCATCCAACCTGTGTCAGTCTTTACAAGTAATGGTGAACAACACTCAGTTTTGCACGTACAGATTCATAAATCAAGAAGAGTAAGAATAGTATAGCATCAAAATATACGTTTGCAACAACTCTGTTATCTGAAACAGCTGAATATAAAGGTCACTTTCAACCAGAAGTAAATAACATTCAGTTTTGGGGAATCACTGTAGGTGAAGGGGAAAGAAATTAACTATTTGATTTGGGAGGAAATTGGTTAGACAGAAGGTGTTTCAAACTACAATCAAAAATTAATTAGCAAAAGGAACAAGCCAAAGGACAAACATCTGTGACAGAAGGATGTGAAGAGATAAACAAATCCTATGTATGACAGTTAATTTCAGTTAAAACCAGAACCCTGCTGGGCTACATTTGGAGTAGTCTGTAAACGCTTTGGGAAAAAAAGCTTATGTTGATTTCAGTGTGAATGGCGGCAGTATCAACAACTGAAAGACTGAAAAACCAAACCAAAGACACTGCAAATATCAAATTGCAACAAAACCACACAAACTGGGGATAACAAATAATAATAAAGGGAAACTACAGTGATGAACACGCAAAGAGTTGTTCAGCAGTCATGAGGCAAGAAGACAGAGAAACAAAGACAGTGCACTTGGGTTTCCAACGTACCACAGATGAGGGAGAGAAAGGCCAGTTGACATAACTCCAGCAAGACAAATTACTCTTGTAAGCCAGATGCCATTGGGGTCTACATATTTTTCTCGCTTGCTAGCTGAGAAGGATTGTAGTTTGATAGCACTGAGATAAGACTACATGGAGCTAAAAAGGGAACTGCAGTGATGGCTAGAGAGGAGTGACATTAATTACGCTCCCTCGCTGGGGGTTACGTGCTGATCTTCTACCTCACGGGATGTTCCCGTAGATTCCCAGTGCCCATAGGGAACGTGTCTACCATGCCTAAAGAGACTACGGCATGAAGTCCCCCTCAGTGGGCCAGAAAGTGCAGAGAAGTGAGATGGGGCCTTCAAAGGACTGCAGCTGTACACTGCACAAAGCACTCAAACCTAGGAAACAGTTCTTGTGACTTCCATTTCCCTTCTCTCCCATTCATGAGTAAAGTCTAGTAGAGCAGTTGGTAAATACAAAATTCGCTGTGGACAAAAAGAGAGAAGGATTCATACAGTCCAAAGTCTCTTAATATGCTTATCACCCTGTTTTGTTTACATTTTGTTTAGCAACAAGATGCTCACCTGTATGGACTATAGCCTATGGATATGCTGTGTGCAAATACATTATTGCAAATAGTAATCAAGGCATGAGAGTGTTGTAATTTCAGCTGTTGGGTTAATGTGTTTAATTTACATCATAAAGGTCGTTAAATAATTCTTAATGCATATTTTGTTCAATGGACTTTGCAGAGAAAAGCAGCAGCAAGATGCAGAGAAACACTGCAATCTTCCTAATTGAGTTAGTTACTGAAACAAATGTCTCAACATGTTTTGTGATTAATTCTTCAGCTGAGTTGAAGCTTGTTTGTAAGCAGTCTCAGTTAAATATACAAATCAAATATATGACTGCCTTGCCATAAAATAAGTGTTCTTATTACCCATATATGGATAATCAAAGTTAAAATTCTTTTCCTGCAAATATTCTGAAATATTTGTTTAAAACTTGTTGCCAGCATGCTCCCCGAATACCAGTAAAGTCATCTGCTAGAGTGTTTGTGAAAAGCAAACACAAGGCAGGAGCAAATGAACTCTGATCAAATTTATTCAAAACTTCAAACAAATTCTAATGTTACAAGATGGGGAGAAATGAGTTTTCCGTATTTGTCCAACTGTAACTGCAATATTTCTCTAGTCAAACTAGGAGAATTAAGCAAAAGACAAAAAAAATGGCAGCAGGCTGTAGCAAAGTGACTATTGTTAAACAGAAAGAACAAGGTTCTAGTGGTAATATAAACAGAATTAATAATGTAATGTTACTACAACACTAAAACTCCAAATAAAGAAATCCAGAGCAATTTATTATTATGAAAACTTCATAAGCACAACTGATAAATTACTAATAAAATTATGTTAATAATAGGATTCAACCATAACTTAAGTACTAAACTTAGTAATTGAACACTAGCTCTCAGAACATGAATTTATTTTGAGCAGAAACAAAACAGGATTCTGGGTGAAGTAGATAATATTGTGGTTTGGGTTTTCAGCACCGTGCACCAGCTGATAGCAGTTAAACTACTATCTATTCCAAAATTTTCTAGGGGTTTCATAGTATATATAAAAATTAGGTTAAAGTTCGCTGTCATTTCAATTGCATTCCCTTTTGACAAATACGTGGTTATTTGCTAACATTTGCTAAACCTAAAATGAATTAAGTTGAACATAAAGGAAGAAAAACCAGAGACTACAACTGATAAGAATGTTGGGTTTGGAGCTAGCAAAGAGAACATGAAGAAGAAAAGCCACTGCGAATTTAACAGAGTGGCTACTTTACCTTGGAACACTTCCAGGATGATAAGCAATCCTATTTAAGGAACACAGTTAGCTCCTGATTGCCAACTTATGCAAATGACAGAAGCAGCAGAAGAATTAAGGGTAGAATAGTGAAAGCTATTTCCAGAAGAGATGAGTACCCTTTCTTAAGAAGGACAATACTTTACTAAGAATAAAACACTTTTCTCCATGAACATATTAGCAGTATATTCCTTATGGGTCCTGTGTATTTGATTTTACTTTATCAATAAATGATTTGATTTGACTCAAACTTTATAAAGGTTGTTTAAATTTTCTCCAGTATTAAGATATCTTTGACTAGTGTATTTGACTGAAAATATGTTTCAACCAGACCTTCAGCTAGATTCTTAACAATCCAATGGCTATTTCCAAGGAACTCACAGGTGTGCAAAGAGGAACTGACATGTCAGAGGCAACAGCGTCTTCGTTGCATTCTCTGAACAGGTCGAGCCTTTGAGGCATACTGGTTAACCCAGGCACACCACTCCCATGTAGCAGGCACAACAGGCACTCGGATGGACAGTTACTCAACAGACTGAAGAAAAAAATTGCTAGGTAGTTAAAATCGATTAAAAGCCTTCACAGTAAGTTAATAGAATTAGTAATGTCTTCACAGGATTTTGTGATGGGCATTATAAGAGCTTCCAGTCAGGTTAGTATACGGCACTTTTTTGCTACAGAACGCGTCACCCTATTTTGAGAGGGGGAAGAAAGAGGCAGGGGTGTCTTTGCTCAACACAGTATATATCTTTCCTCTGTAGTAAATGTATACTGCTATCAGCTTAATAAGCTGAAAAATATGGAAAAAAGCTGCTGGTGCTGACAAATTTTCAGATTAAATGAATTCTTTCTTTACTAAATTCGTGGATTTCACTCAATGGTGACTTTCAGAAAACATCTACTGAACCTTTGCAATCCCTTTTATTTTTCTTTTAGCCAGTAGTTAAAGCTTAAGGGATTTTGGGAGCAGAGTACTAAAATTTAGCTAGACCTTCCTTACTAAAAGAAGGAATGTCTCCAATAATTAGCAATTCCCCTAAATGCTTTTTGGCTCTCATTACAACCAAAGTGCTATGCTAATATACCTTGTGTTGCAAATGTCTCACAATTCCTGCTAATCAAATTAAACTCAATTCTCAGCAAATAAACTCTCAATGCAGTTAATGGAAAACAGTGAACAGCACTACTTTGTCTGAGAATGGGTCATTACCACAAGTTCCTAATTACAAGTACCTTAATGCATAATGTAAAGCACAGTCTTATATAGGCTCATAAGAATTAAAGCTGTTACAAGATCAAAGATTTGATGTGTCCTTGAATTTTTTTATATGTACATTTGAATACATATAAAGAAAAGCAACAAAGAGAGAAAGAGCAAACCTGCAAAATAGAAAGATTCATTCACTCACCCACCCTTTGAAATGTATAATAATTGCTGCAGTTTATGAGACTGCAGAGAAAGGCCAATTCTGACTCAGGACACATTCCAAAACCAATTTTAATTTGCCTCCTCCTCTACCCTCTTGATAGAGGATGTTTCACACCTACCAGTTAATGAAGGATTATTACTTTCCCCTGGAGTAAGTTGCAAATACAACCAAGGTTAAAGCAAAGGACATTCATTCTGAATTAGTTTATATGATGCCATCAAACATGAACACAGGTGATTGATGACATATTGCTATTACTGCACCAAGCATTTATCAATACTACACTACGAATTATTTTCTCTATCAGTTCTCTTATTGTCATGTGATGGTACATTTTATCGGATTTACTTAACTGAAAAAAATGCATAGAGAAGAGCACTGGAAACATCAGAAGGTATAATAAATCACAGTAAACAAATTACAAAATACAGGATCTGGTATTACTTGCCAGTCAGGGTTCTGCTGTTCTGAATGACTTCATAACAGTTGCATTTTTTTGCTGAGATTTCAGAAACAATCTGCAAGAATGGGTTTTGCAGTTAATGCAGCCCATACTGCAGGGTTCTTCTGCAAGCCAAAGTATTGGACTACACATTAACCAAGTCCTGCAGAGCTGATTAGTTAAAATGCTATTATGACTTTAAAAGACCAAATCAAAATTTTTTCAATTTTTCTGAAAATAGTTTGCATATATTTTTTCCAGGACAATTATTACCCAAAACTTCGAAAATTTTGGTAAACAGGCTGAAAGAATTGGGGTTGTTCAGCCTGGAGAAGAGAAGGCTCCAGGGAGATCTTATGGCAGCCTTCCAGTACCTAAAAAGGGTCTACAGGAAAGATGGGGAGGGACTCTTTGGCAGGGAGTGTAATGATAGAAAGAGGGGAGATTTAGATTGGCTATCAGGAAGAAATTCTTTCCTGTGAGGGTGGTGAGCCCCTGGCCCACGTTGCCCAGGGAAGGTGTGGATGCCCCATCCCTGGAGGGGTTCAAGGCCAGGCTGGATGAGGCTTTGAGCAGCCTGGTCTGGTGGGAGATGTCCCTGCCCAGGGCAGGGGGGTTGGAACTAGATGGTCTCTAAGGTCCCTTCCAACCCAAACCATTCTGTGATTCTGTGATTCTATGAAATTTTTCTGCTCTGGCTAACTCTGGATATAAAGAATTTATATTAAATTATAACTGGTGCAATTGTAAAGCTTTATGATGTTACATTTGCAAAATTGCTGAATGTTGTTGTTAGATTCATACTGTCCTTGTTCTCATTATTATTAATACAATATGTGTCTGCCTTCCCCTATCCCCCTGACACCATAGATTCTGTAAAAGCTAAGCTTTTATTTCTGTAACTTTGTAGTTGTCCTCTCCCTGAAGGGCGTGCAAGCACAGAGTGGGAATTAAGGCTATTTGAAAGAAAATTAGTTCCTATTTGGATATCTATGGCATTGTGTAGAAGGCAGGCTCTGGAGAATCCCATCTCTCACACTGATCTTGTCCGGGGCCTCATGAAACAAAAATTATTATTGTCAATTTATGAACAGCAGTCAATAAAGAGCAGTTCCTCCTCCACGTCGCCCACCTACACACACACTTTTGCTCACCTTGACAACAAAAAGGTAAAAGCAAACCTTATAACTAATAATGGAAGGGTTTTCCACTGCGGATTAGTACATAGAAACATTTAAAATTCAGTCAGGTTGAGAAGTATTTACTTCCTGCACAAAGTTCCTGCACAAAGAAAACAAGAATTGAGATAGACACCCCATCCTCTAATGAAGATAGAGAAGGATGGGAATGGTTCTCTAGAGGAAAAGGTCTCAGGATCAGGGACTGAATCAATAAATATGAGGAGTAACCAAGCTTAACAACATAAGACCTTCCCAAGTTGAGCCCTAAAAGTTCAAGTAGCAGAAGGCAAGCCCAAAGAACACAAACACCACTATTTTCAAAGTCTCCTAGTCTTCCTCTACTTGTGCTAAATTACAGACCCTGAGTTATCACCTTTAAATGCCCAGTTATAGCTGTGCGTTTGTGCCACGTGCAAGTGTTGCTGACCATCCCTTTAGTCCCCCTCACTGTGTGACTTCATTAAAAGGGTGTTTCCTTATCAACATGTACCATCATATTGACTGCATTGGTTTTTCAGTCTCACTACATTCACATACTTTAGAGTTGGAATCTGGAACAAGAGAAATAAAAGGAAATTAAGAGATCAGAGAAGACAGATTCTGTATTTAACATAAAAGGATCTACTTTTTCTACTATTCCTAATGATCCTTTCTAACTAGTTTAAAAACAGTCAAAATATTTGCTGGAGTGCTGCTGAACTAGAGTTATCATAAAGCCCCAGACAGCAAACACTGTGGAAGCAGCAGAACTTCATTATTGATGAGGTTTTTCAAGTTAAATACACCATACTGTTATTTTTGGTCAGATCTACTAACAAGATTAGACGTGTGTGCCAAGCTCTTCTGGAAATACTGAAATTGTAAGAAGACAGAGACAACCCTAACACCGAGGCTTTCCTGCCTTCCAAATCCTTCAAAAAACACCAAAAAAAAAAAAGGATGGAAAATTTCAAGATATTCTTGTGGCACTTCTCTAGATTCTTCTGATGTTAACGCTTGGTATCGTCTCATTTTGCTTTAGAAATATAATCACAGTGAATCTTTTCAATTTCTCTTCTTTTTTTGGTCTATCAATCAGTGAACATTTTTAATTTCTGGTCTAGACAGCTAAGGCATTACAATATTCCAAAGATCAATTTATGAAAAAAAGGAGAACTTTTTTTTTCCCCAAGATACCAGTAAGATAAAATACGGAAAGCTTGTTTCTTCAGAATCAGCAGACCAGTCAGTTCTGCTTTCTTTTAAAATTATCTCTCTCTGGAGTATTTGACTATAAAATGTATTATTATGAAGAGCATTAAAAGCAATCAGTTTCTAACAAGGTTTGATAAGATGTTGTAATAGAAGCCTCTTTTAGAAGTTTGTGAATACATACTGTTTCTGATAAATATATTGCTGTGCCTGGAGATAAATTCTCCTAAGTTACAGAACTTTAAGCTTCTGATATTAGCTAAAGGGACCACCTATTTTAAATTTGCTGAAGAATTTTTCATTTTATCCAGATTTTATACCTTTTTTATGCTACTTTGTTCCAAAGTAATACTTCGCATTTCTGGAACTTTTGTCCCTCAGTCATAACAAGAGTCACCCTCTCTCACCTTTCTCCTTCTTTTCACTAACTTGCATCCTGTGGGAATATTTTCTGCTTTAGTTTCTGCAGAAAGCCAGTGTTGATAGCATGGAGAGAAAAAACACCCTCTCATATCAAAACCAGATAGGGTTTCAGTAAGGAGTAGAAAGCTTTTCATTTGCACTGGCCATTTCTCTCTAGACAGCACTCACTGTTTCCTCATTCCTCAATACTGTTTTATTCACAACAAAAATACTAAGCATCTTATCTCACCAAACTACATTTAAGATATTACACAAATAGTTAGCAGACTACTTGTAAAATACCCTCTATCCATCATCAAAACAGGTCTAACTTTCACCTTCTTTACTTATTTAAAGCTCGTAGTAGGTTTATGAATATTTTTGGTAAAAGAGACTGAACTGAAATTCCAACTTGCAAATAAATAAAGACCAAGGTTTTTTTCTGAATCATCTTCAAAATCAAAGACAAACCTTAATAGGCAAGACAAGGCAATTCACATGATCCAAAACTCCCCAGAAAGCTTGTTTGCAATTGCTTCAGTAGCAACTGCAAATGTTTTTTAGTTCTAATTTTAAACATCTGATCTGCCATTTGCATTTTAGATTACGTGGAGAACCATCCAAAGAAAGCAATTAAAAACTTAAACAGATTCTTAATATTAAATATAATTCAGATTGTGCAAATAAATACCCAAATCCTCCTTCCTTTCAACCCCCACCAGAACTTACAAAATAATAAGTTACGTGGGTATAGTTACATTTGTTCCTAATTATTAATATTAGCTCAGGTTTGTAGGTAGGTTTTGGCAACATAAGTATCATAATACTAACTGAAAAGAATTTCACTTGGAGACATTACAAAAGTATATTCTTTCTGTAGCAGGAACAATGATTTTTCATGCCTAAACCTTGTACTCTCAGCAAAAAAAAGGACTACAGAAAAAATATAATAATTTACCACACCCCTCTAGGAGAATCATTCTCATTATTTTATCTTCTTTTCTCTTTGTATGTTTTCATCTAGGACTTACATGTATGAAATATTTTTTTTAAAGCATGAAACTATATAAATGAAACCACTTCTTAATCTTATAATTTATAAACTATGCCATTTGCTGATATGTTGGTGATCTGCTTTTTTAACCAAATCTTAATTTTTAAAACTTGAAGTACTTCATATTTCATGTCTCAAAGTATTTATTTTCTGTTCCTGCAAGTTACAACAAACAGAAATGCAAAGAGTGAACTGTCCACTGCTTCGGCTTTTTGTACTTTATCCCTGGAATATAAAGGGTAACTTTTCTACCAAGACTGCACTGACTACAGTTTAGTGTTTGTTTACTATTCTGCTCAATTCCATATTTCTGCTTTCCAAATAATACAACCTTCTGTCCTACTTCCTATCAGAAGTGCCAGAGCATTACCAAACCCAGTTTTGCTGGAAAATTTTAGGTTCAGCTTTACAGCTTTGTTGGGTACTGGATATATCCATGTCTGAGGAGGGGAACCAAAAAATTATACTTAATAAAAACTTGACTCCAAGTATTTATTTGTGTTCCCTCCAGCTGCTGCGTAACAAAAGCTTACAGTAGATCAGCAGAATTATAACATTAAATTATTATCTGCCTTTACAGGGAAGTAGATGTATATAGTCACTGATGGCTTCAGATCCCTTTCAAAAAAATATCTGTTTTCAGTTTACCTGCCATCAGTCCGTAGCCCTAATGTTCTTTTGGGTAAATTGTTCCAGCTGCAATATCTTCTATTCCCACTAGCATTAATAAATAAGATCTGTATAATTTTAATTACTTCCCTTGAAACAGACTGAAGCCACTATAAGAAAGATAATTTCAATGAATTATTTATACGCAAACAAAAAGAATTTCAACACAGCACCTTTCCCTCTTCCCAGACTTCGAATGAATGACTCTCCAACTCCTGCAATGCATTCATTCCTCAGGGGCGGATTCCTGGCCTACAAATTGTTTGACTTAAATGCTGTAGTATTACCTGGAGACTGAGTGATTTCCATGAGTGGTCCTGAACTCTGCAGTTCATTCCCAAACATGATATAATTGAGCTCAGACTTTGTAACCCACAGGAGAAAGCTCATCTTGTTTCTCAGACACCTGAGAAAGAAGCGAAGTGAGAATTACAGGTTGATTTCTGTAAGTTACTTCAGAGTGAGTGCCAACCAATATTGGAATGTCGTTTGATTGCAATTCATTTTCTAACACAAACAAATAGTGATATAATTCGCATTAAGTCATTGCTAATTACATACAATAAATCAGTGATAAAATCTCACTGACATATTAATAGACGGAGACACGTTGCAAATATTGGGCTGACGTGCAACTGACAGCGTAAAGGAGATGTATTAATTTGGTGTGTACCATGTAATAACACAAGCTTGATTTTCAAAGTCACTCTCACTTTTGATGACAATAGACAATCATAAACAGTGAAGTTTGCTTGCAGGTAATTCCAAAACAAAAAAGGGATCAAATTATTAAGCTAAAAGTAGAAACTGCACATGTTGTTTTCAGCGAAGAAGCAAAAATATGCACACACAAAGGCTGTATTTGTGGAAATTGTCAGAAAATAACATTCTCCCCTTTTAATCTCATCAGAAGGAGAGTGCCGCTGTTCTCCATCACCATTTCTAATATATGAAGATACTTTAAATCTAAATAAATAATAGCTAAATCTGTAAACTTATCAAGGAAAACCTCAGAAGAAAATAACCTCCCTTTTTCATATCTTAACACCTTAAACAAACCTTGAGTTGTCTGCTTGGCAATTCCACGTGGACTTTCATCTTTGCTGTCACTGTTTTACCATTGAAGTGTCTTGTTGTAAAGCACTGGAGACTTCAGAGACTTAAGCCAATATAAAAATGTCTGCAGTATGAAGTAATTTTATGTCACTACTCTGGTTATTTCAGAATTGGCTGCAAATAAGAGCCTGAGGATGATTTAATGTGTCCTCGACCCATCACGGCCATGGTTAAACAAAGTAAACACATCAGTCTTCAGCAGTTATTTATAACTGGAAGAAAAGCACAAAACGGCCACGATAAACACAGCGCTGGAAAATATTCTGAGGGGAAACAACCAGAAGTATCTGAAAATGTCTTTCTTCACATATTGCTGTATTCCATTTCTCAGTAAAATAAAATCCCAGTGACCATCCACAAGAGAAATTGTTAGAACTAAAATCATCACTTCCAAATAAGATCCCAAGATACCACTGCTGAAGTGGAAATTTAGGAATTCAGATCTGATTACACACCAGCAACTGGTACTTCTACTGCTTTTTAAAAATAGAATAACCAGCCTTCAGAGCTCACAGAAAAGATTCACTACTTTAAAATGGAAAAACACAAATACTGGTAACTCATTTGTGATAATTTGGCCCCTGCAGTGGTAACTATCTCAGCAACCCAAGCTCTGCAACACTGATGCCATTCTCTTTGAAATCTGCTCAAAGAGATGATATTTACCGTGCTGTCTAAACCCAATTCCTTCAGCAGACACTGCTTCTTGACCTCTGTCCTGGGGACTTTCTCTAGAGTCTAGACTGAGGACTTGCTGTCAATGAGATGTGTATCCCCCAGATACAGATATTCAAGAAGGTCGCCTTCTGTCTTGCATAAATAAGCTGTTTGTTTGCAATAAGGCCAAACAAAAAGACCTGTTTACATAACTGTAAGGAGAAATTGATTCAGGAGAAGCCATCCTAACACAGGACTGGGTGGCAGCTTGATAAACTGGACTGATGTCATGGTCTTTCATATGCTTTTCACTGATCTGCGTTTGCAGTGAGAGGAGGAAAAGACTGGGTGTCCTGGTTTGAGGTACAACAGAACCAATTTTCTGATTTGTAATTTTACTTTTTCGCTGGGCCTCTTCTAACTGACCAAAGTCTGACATTAACAGCATATTGTTCAGGAACTGTTCACTCTCAGAGTGATGAGACCTGACTATACCAAGGAATGGTATGCACAGAGGCTCTTGCTTATACTTATTGCTATAACAACCAAGGTCAGCTCACTTTGCTGTTTGCCCCGTTAGAGGGTTGGAAGCGGAGAAGCGTAGAGGGGTCACACCTATAGGGAGAAGCGGAGAGGACAGGTGACCCAAAACTGACCAACAGGGTATTCCATCCCATCTGCATCACGCTCAGTATAAAAGCTGAGGGATCAAGGGGGCAAGGGGGCTCTGGCTCGCGTTTTCTTCAATGGCCGACGTCTGAGGAGGACCCTGTCTGTTCGTCTGCCTTCAATCGCGATCCCAGCACTCCTGACTCTAGTTCCGGAATTGAGCTCCTGTCCGTCGCTGACTCCAGTCTGGGACTTTCCCTCTGTCTGCTGGTGACGCGATCGTCATCCTGGGAGCTGGATACGGTTTTGTATATATTGTATACTTTTTTTTTTAATTTTCTTATTATTTCTTATTTCCTTATTTATTATTATTTTCATTAAAGTAGTTTAGTTCTTTTTCTAAACTCGTAAATCTCCTTATCTCTTCCTCTCCCCTCTGAGGAGAAGAGGGGGAGAGGGCCATCTGTCGTTCTGATTGGCCAGTCCGGCCAAAAGCACGACACTGGGATAAATGAAATGATAGAAACTGGTTGAAAAATTATAGAATCTCACACTAAAGGACTATGAGATGCCACTATAACCTACAGGACACGACTTCAATTAAGTCTTCTTGTTAGAATATAGAACTGGAAATTTCAGTATAGAGGCTTGTGGTTGCTAGACAATATTGCAGTGGCCCTTACAGACATCTATAGAGGCAAACACAGTTTCTTGGTAAGGTAGTTTCCCTGGGGACACGCCAGGAAGTGATCTTCTGAGGAAGAATCACCTTTTCATGAATTCCTAGTCTCAGGATTTGTTTAAGAGCTTAGGGGTGGTCCACATATGGCCAAAACGAACAATTACATTCTTAACTACTAAGTTAATACCAGGTATTCATCTAATTGAAGAATGTAGCCAGATAGTCCTGCATTGTAATGCCTGTCATCTAGTAAACCTGAAAAAAAATCCCAAAAACCAAACCAACCCCAAAAACTACAACCCCCCCTCCCCCAAAAAAACTAATTAAAAAAAAAAAAATCCTTTTGGATTTCTTCTCTTTTGGGAAGGGTGGGTTTTTTTTGCCTTTTTACCCTGAACCTCTATAGAGCTGGAAAGAGACAATTTGGCTAATATCGTGGAGTTCCATTTTTCTCTTGAATGTCACTGTTACCTTTAATTTAGAGATCAGGACAACTTTACCCTTCTTCAGGTAATCCTTGCATACTATACTTCAGTACTGGCCATGGTGGGAATTCTGGAAGAACTCTTCTTTGCAGAAGTAGTAGACAAAATTGTCTTCTGCGTGGTACTATTACATGCTTAGAATTGCCAAGTATTAAGATGAGGAAGTCATAATGAGCTGAAAAAAATGATTATTCCCATGCATGAAAAATAAGATACTGGAAACAATTTTCCCAAATTCTGTCTGTGGTTCTGTTGTAATTTTCTGGCTGTGAGAGATGTTTGGAAACCAGTACTGCTTCTCCTGTGTTAGCTTTAAGATTGCTGTACTCAACCTGAGGACAGGAGGTCTTATTTTAGTATTAATGAAGCAGATTGTAATATTGGAAATCATGCCTATGGCAGCACAACATTTATTTAAAGTTTAACTTACATTTCTCTTGTTATCTGCACTGGGCAGCCTCAAATCATAAATATAATCTTTAACAATTTTCCACAATAAACATGTTCCTTCCATAATGCTAGCTTTGCTGTTTCCCCTCTGATCCCCTTTTCCTCTTTCTTGGGGCAGAAGATGCCTGTTATTTTCATCAGTGAGAGATAAGAGATGTCAGCACAGAATTGAGCTTTTGCTGTACTTAATCACAATCCTATCACTTAAAAAAGCAACTGGAGATTTCTTTCAATAAAGCTATCGACTGGGATTCAAACATAAACACTGGATTTAGGCACATAAGCTTAATTGACTTTCAAAAAGAGATGAGTGTCTATTCCATTTAGGCTCTTCTGATAACACCACCTGTAGTAGCTCAGGTATATGTATGCAATGTTTAACTTGGGGGGCAGGGAGGAAGGCTAAAACTAGGAATATATAAAAATCACTATCTTACCCTGTCCTTTATAGGAAAGTTAAAAAAATAAAAAGTTAACACATTCTTCCTGCAAAACTATTTTAAATTTAAGAATTCTCAGAAGAACCTGAATTCTATATACTGTTATCTTTGTATTGATTTTTCTGCAGTATCACATTGAACTGCAAAGGAGACTTGTGATTTAATTACAATTACATTTCATATGAACATCTAGCATGAGTTCTGTACCATCCTTTATAACTTTTTCTCTCCCTTTTTTTTAGCTTATATTTTAATTTGATCTTTCTCCTCACAGCCCCATTTTATCTGTCCTCCTTTTCTTGTAGTCCAAGGCTTACAAGGTCATGACAGTGACGCCCATATTGAACGAGCCACTGAAAGCAGGTAACACACAGTGCAATTGATCCCTGATGAGCAGGGGGATATTTCCATCTAAATGAGCAGACTGAGCTTTGTGGTTCCCATCAAGGTTAATGGGGATTATATAGCTCAGTCCTGGTGTATCACAACAAACATTTGCCCCCTTAGCTAATCCATTCCCATCTTTTACTTTTGATGGAGGAAAAAATATTTTCAAAGAAAAAAAAATAAGGATCGTAACTTAGAAGCAAAATTCAGAGTTGTTCCATGTTTCTTCACTAACTTTCAAAGGTGTTAAAGCAGCACATTTCACCACTTTCCACTTCATCTGCAGAAGTGTTCAAGTTAGTGAGAGTTCTATAAGAGCGATTAAAAATCTGTCAGAGAAGTACTAGTCATGGCAAAAACATTTTTCAGAAGCTGTCAATTTCCCCAAATATCCATCAGTGCTACCAGGCACAACAAGGGATTCCTCATTTAGAACGTGTCAATTCTTATTATTAATGTCATGATGAAAACACCTGCTAAGTGTATGTGTCTGGCAACGTGAGGCTCAGTCACAGAAATGAGACGGTGAATGCCACTCAGATCAGTGAGCAAAGAGCTGGAGACATTTTTTTACCCTTACCTGAAGACAAACACCGTGTCTTTATCCTAAGCCGGGGAATGTAAAGGTAGGTTACAGAGAATGCAGCAAGGTATAACTGATGAAAGATAATGTTTACTGCTTGTAAAACTATGCATTTGGAGAACTTAGGTTCTTGGTCATTTGTTTTGTTCGCAAGCTCCAGGTATAAGGTGTATGAGAAGTACTATAGAGTTCAAGTTACGCTACAGATGTTGGTTGTTGTCAGAAATGCGACTGCAGCTTGTAATGGCATCCCAAACGAGTCCGTTTGGCTCCTGCTCGGAGCAACACTACAGCTACGGGGAGTTCAGCCAAGATGCCAACACAATCATAACACAAGTTATGAGATATTTTGAGGCAGAAGAGAATACTGTAAACAACAAGCTAATCCAGCTGGCCATATGCTGACCAACAGGAAAGTTGCTCACTACAAATCAAGGTTCCTTCCAAAGCCATTGCTATGACAACATCTCGGCTGGCACTGGGCAGCTCTGCATTCTGATGCCGATACCACAAGGCACTTAAATACCTGCTTAACTTTAAGCTCATGTCTTTATGCACACAGAATTAACTGTAATGAGCGATCTTGTATTCTTAATCACATACTTGGATTCATTGCTAGAGCAGGCATGAAGAAATAATGGGCCATATCTTCAGTTTGTGTAAATTGGTGTGACTTAATTGAAATTAATAGAGTTGTGTCAATTTATACCAGCTGATACCAGATCCCAGGGGTTCAAAATCTTGCAGAGTGTAAGTCATCCTCCAGTGCAGCTGTTACTGCAAAGTTGTCTCTCAGACAAACTATCAGACTCCTCTCTGCCTTTCCACCAAGCAGGGGTTAATGACCATATATCTCTTTTTTGAGACACTGAGAAAGATAACCCCAGTGTCTTAGCCAGCACACTTGTTCTCTCAGTAAAAGATTCTACTATCAAGGCCGTGTGTGAGTCATTACCGAGAGCACTTTGGCTGTCATATTTCACTGCAGAGCTTGTAAAGTCTAACTTACTGTTTTGCTGAGCGCCTTGTAAGCTTTTGCACGTGACATTTCAAATAGAAAACAGATTAATTTGCTCTTAAACAACTTCATTTAATTATTTAAATCTTATCGTTCTTTTTCTCTTGTTGGCTAATTAAACACTCTCTCCAATAGAATCGATGTCTTTTTGTTAGTCAAACTTGTTCTGTTTTGCAGAACACAGTTTGGCACATATGACTCCTGTCCATCCTACTAGCACACTGATCTGTATTTCTGGAAGAAAAGTAGGATTTCAAAGTTTTACAAACCTGGATGTTACAAATACTCTTTTGCAAACATCCTTATGGGGCAAAAGAAAAAAGCAAACTATTTTTTGAACCATGCCACAGGACAAAAGTTTATAAAGAAGTTTATAAAGATCAAGAATTATTGTATCTAACCAAAACCTTATTAAAGGATGGCCGTTTTTAAATATTCTATTTTTACTGTGTTTTTTCAGGCACTCTCTCAAGTAAAGATTCTAAACCTTGTTTCCCCTAATATTAAAATCTGATTAATCTATTTCCCCATGAATTTCACAATTAGAAAGGTTGCTGTTTAGCAAAGGACTGAACCCTATGCCTAAATCCATCTCATAGCAACATAACACATCAATAGGAAAACACGGCGCTTTGGTAGGATTTAATTTCATAACTTGAAGTGCTTGGTAGGCATCACTGCATTTTGGCCACAGAGATGGGATGTGCTGGGGGTTTCATACCAAGGCTATGTTATTCAGTCTGCAGTACTACCTTATATTTGCTTTTGATGGAAAAATTAGATCTCACCTATATCAAACGTTGCAATTAAAATAACCATGACCTGAAATATGCACAACTGAATGTTAAAATAAATTTTGAAAATTTACTTATGAGCCATGCAAACTGTTCATTGCTGGATCATTTCTACCAAACAATCGCATCTGACAGCAGTCTGGAGTATGTTTAATAGATTTTCCTTTTTTTCAGAGAAAAGCTTTCACTTAAAAAAGTTCACTTAAAAATTGATCGTACAACAATATATAATTTTTATGGGAATATGCACATTTCCAAAGTTTTTATTTTTTAACTGTAATAAGTGTCACTACATAAACATTTTATTAAATACAGATACTTGGTTTTGGGTTACGAATAACCTTAAAGCAAAACATTTCAAATATTGCAGGTCCTGTCACACAATCCTAAATATGGAGCAAGAGTTTGCAAAAACCTCCAGCAATCCTGCTTACATATATAATCCTTAGCCAAAGGGACACCAAAACGCTGTTCTGTTCTATTGTTTCAAGCAGAAAAATGGTACCAGTGAATACTTTTTAGGTAATAACTAGGTTTGTAATACCTACAGGAACCATGGGGCTTGCAAATTGTTTCTTCTGAGCATGGTATGATAGTATTAATTGAGAACGTAATGCTGCTGAGAGAGAGGACTGTTTCCAAGTTTTTAAGCTGTAAGAGGCACTTCCAGCCTAAATGTTGATCTGAACTAAGTAGGGTTTGGGATGTGCTGGCACTTTCTTCCAGGAGAGTCCTTGCTGTTGTACATAGCAACGTTTTATGACTCCTGGTAAGTGGCTACCCACAGAAACCAGAACAAGGATCTTCTGTTAAGGTGTAGCAGTGGCCATGCTCCAGAACAGGAGCTGCTGCTTTCCCAAAAATAACATCTGCTCTGAGAGAGGCAAGAGCTCCTAGCTGTCCTGCGTTCCAGTTCCCACATGATCAGTATTGCAAGTGCAGTGGACGCATATTTCCTTTTAGAGGGTGATTTAAAGTTAGGTGCATTTCTTGCTCCACTCACCGGTGCAGAGAACCTAGATTTATTATAACATGGGCATCAAGTAAAGGTCTGAAGTTAAATAGTACAATTCTGCCATCGTAAGCTATTTACTTGACTTCAAAATAGCTATTAGATATTGAGTTAATGAGCTACATATGCTGCTAGAACAAGGGGAGAAAGCTTAGAATTTTAAATGTCCAAAATTCCTCACGGAAATCATCCATGGTCCTCTCATGGAAGCAGAGACAAGAAGACGGCACTGTGTTACAATGCGGGGAGGGGGGTGGGAGTGGAATCCTTACAATTTCAAATTTTATAAACAAATCAGTTCACATGCCTTCCTATTCCTTTAAATTCTCAGTCTCTTCTAGGTCTAAGAGGTAATCCCTAAGAAAGTACCATCACAGTGCTTCCTGTGGTACCACCTTTTAGATGTTTAAAAAATAACCACCAATAATGAGCAAAGCATTATTCTGACTTTTCTACTTTCATGTTGGGTGTGTGAGACCCAAACTCAATAAACGCAAACCAAAAACAACAAAAAAAAAAAAAAGCAGAAAAAACGTATGGTCTTAATGCAAGATATTTAGCATGAAACAAACACTGAATTTGTTCATTTACTCTAATCTATTTATACTTCAGGTTTTCTTCCTGTCCACTTACTTGTTTAGGGAAGGGATAGAATAGGACAAAAAAACCTGAGGCACTTTTGCTTCCTTTTTTTAGTGACAAACTGGAGAATTTTCATTAAAAAGCACATGTATTAGAAATTAATCCTTTATTACAGAAAGGGTTTAACGATAAACAACATGGACTAAAATGCCTGCATAGCTCTACAAATTTTCCTACTTTCAGATTGGTTCTCTCTATCTGTGTTCAGCACTTAGTGCTACCCTCTGTTTCTGCAGCCCATCTGAAATGAGATCATAAGCTCTTCAGGGTAAGGATTGTTTTTTTATGTTCTCAGCGCAGTGCCTAACATCATTTAAATGCTTGACAAAAATAATAATGAAATGTTGTTATTTTTCTATTTTCATGTCTACAACTCTAAAATACTATGAAAGTATTACCAAAAATAGTGTAGATGGCAGAGATGAGAGTCAGCCTGTTTGAATGACTGAACACACCAGATGTTTTGCGTGTATTATCTGCACACTGCTTTTGCTGCTTCTTTATTGTTTATAATTCTCTGTTGTTTTTGACCGTTTACCAGTATTTCTTTCCTAGTTAGCCTCTGAACCCAATTCCCATAAGCAAACACTGAGACGTACACACCCAGTATACTAACCACCGCTGCATCCAATGCACATATGGGTTCCATTGTATGAGTCACTACCCTAATGATAGCTAAGCATATTACTGCCTAGAAAATTAACTCACACACTGTGAATAATCACGGAAAAGAAATTTGTTTTGCTACAAGGTTGTTCTCCAGCTGTTTTCATGCAGACAATTTTTCCTGAAACACAAACTGGGGGTGGGGGGGGGAAGGAAAGAAAGAAAGAAAAAGACTTTGAAAATCTGCATAATTTGAAAGTGCTTAATGTAAATTAGATAGATCAGCCTAATTTTATTTCAGTACTTTTTAATTGCATTTATAATTAGTAAAATACATTAATGTGCTACACAGAAGGTCAGGAGTTCTGGTGAAAGAATCTAATTAAAATGCTCTACTGCATTTGTGTCACACATGCGCTTAGTAACCTTGAGGCCTTCCTGCAGCAGCAATGGAGTTTTTTGTACTTCTGTTATTTATAACTTTCGTCTTCAACAGAAAAGACATGACTGTATGAGTAGCTCATGTGATATAAGTTTTCTCATCTCTCACCCTATCTGCACAACATGCTAATTATGATGGTTTGGGTCATTTCATATTGTACTTTTTCATAACAGACTAATAAATAAAAACAAGTTGGTTCCCTTTATAATGAGGACTCTCAGATGCCCACCTGCTGCCCAGCCTTTCCCTCTTAGTCGCCTGGAATCAAATTCTGCAACATATAATTGACAGACAGAGAAAGATCCGAACTTGGTGCCAGGCAGAAATTTGAGTACATGTGGAGTCAGGTATTTATCCTGACACCTGTATCCACTAGCAGCATGTATATAAAAAAAAAAAAAAAAAATTGAGGAAAAGCTTACAGCAATAATCAGCAAGCAATAATTAGCGATGCTAATTTTTCTACTTAGAACTCATATTGTGATTTTATTACATTTAAATTATACATGCTCAAGTGTTCAAATGCTCTCCTTTCATCACCCTCTTAAGTGGTAAAACATCATTAACATCCTTCCTGCACCGGAGTGATTGCTGAGTAAGATCAGAGATCTCTGCCTCCCCGAGTTTTACATGTCCTCCTGCCACAGGCCTGAGCAAAGCCCGAGGGAAACAAAAAAGGAAGGGCACACTTCAGTATTACACATACGCTGTTCTCCCAGCTTTTGTCTTTCTACAAGTAACAGAACTTTCAAGTTTTCGAATAATCCCTGGAATTATAAATTCCTGAGATGTCAGCTCTGTCTGCAGCAGAAGAAAAGTTACCTCAGCCTTCAATAGGAAGGATTAACATGAGAAGAACGATTGCTCCTTCTCAGGATGAAACACCGAAGCTTTCAAAGATTTGTTGCTTCGTACCAGCCATAAAGGTTGGTCAGTGTCTGCGATCACTGTTTATTGGCCTGAACATCACAGGAAAGAAAACAAGCTATGAGGTATACAGGTTAGTAGGCTAAAACTTATGTAAAAACGAACAACATTCATTCCTTTCTTTTATTACCTTTCCCACCAGTTGTAAAGCAGACATCAGCTCCTGTGGAAATATCTCTAATAGTTTTGAAATAGAACGAAAATGATTCAGTTCACTCACTCTCTGCATTTACCTACTGGGACTGAGGGGATTGAAGTCTTTTCTGAAATAAAAGAATGACAAAAACCAGCAGGGCTGTAGGCTTGCTTAGCCTGACGGGGCTGAACTATTAGAAAAGCTGCCTGCCTATGGGAGAGAGTTGGCTCAGATGGCCAGCTAGTTGGACACAAACTTTTAAGAACTGGCAGCCATGAATGCAGAACATGCGAATTGGCAACAGAGTGTGAAGAGAATATAGTATAAGCACTGCGTTTGCAGAGCAGCAAGAGAGGAAGATAAGAAACCTTGGAAGCTGTGAACCAGGGAGAGAAGTGACATTCACTCACCTAAGTTTTGCTTTGCCACTCTAATGTAACTCTAAATATTGTATTAGAGCTGGCAGATAAACACTGGCTTGCTTTGCGATGTCCTGAATTGCTGGCAGTACTGTCAACCGTATCGCTTCCTCTTGGCGTCCAGCATCTACCAGGGGACCAAACTCATTTGGATTCTACAAAGAAAAGAAGAGATATTGAAGCCAGATGGCCCAAACCCAAAATAGTTCAGCTTCATGGCTTGCACCTTCAGAGACATGGAGAGCTCGGCTCTAGTGCAGAGGAGGAACACTGCCAGGAGAACCACAGGAAGGCTGGGAGCAAAGCCTGCTACCCCAAACCATGAAAGCCATCCACTCCATTAACCTCACCCCAGGACCAGTCTCCCCTTCACATGAGAACTCTGGCAGAAGTTCCATACAGTTCCCACCATCACTGCACGATGCACGAAGAATCTCGACTCCATGCCCCTTAATGAAAACCTCCCCTAATCCTAATTCACCAGAGAATCAGACAGCTACCAAAAGGAATTAGCAGCGTGGAGGACCCATGGCTCATAGGCAGCAGAAAGTTGTTGCTCAAACTAATGGCTCATTTTCTCTGAGCCAAATATTTTTGGTTGCTGCCTGCGTTGCAAGACAGTTAATATGCGAACGGGGTGAAGCTGGTGCCAATGACCAATATACTAATGTGCTGGAAATTAAATGTATTTGGACAATAGCAACAGAAAACTTCCCAGCACTGTACAACTTATCTTTAATTGCTTACATCATCTAAAATAGCAGAGGAATTTATTTTTTTTACATGCATGTTCATTTGGCCATGAGTAACTAAACTGTACTGAGAACACTGTTAATCCTTATTCTTGTCCGTAGACTACAGAACAACAAATCACCAATGCCATTCCTAAACTTATTTGTAAAGTACAGTATATAAATTGAGCATTGCATACATTTGTGAAAGACACAAATGATCAGGTTGGCAAGTACAGGTCATCTCATTTTCCAGTATTCAGAATTACTGTATCTTCCAAGTCAGTCCTATGCAGAAGTCACTGTTGTTCATGCTTGCAATTCCAAGACAGAAAAATAGTTTAAAAATAATTGAACTTCAATTACATAATCTTCTTTAAAGTGCTGAACAGTACTCTCGGGTGAACTAATCCCAAATGCACACATATATTCCTAGTAAAAATTGCTAAAGTAGCTTCTCTGAAAGCAAAAACTAACCTCAAGGAAGTCATCCATGAGCTCTATGGAGGTTTTAAAAAGTCACGTAATTAAAAAAAAAAGGGGGGGCAAGGGGGATAATTTTCATTAGATTTAAAAATATCAACATAAGGCAGACAGAGATTATCAGGAAGCCTTAATTGTGCTAAACCCCATGAACAATGTGCTGAAATATTGCAAGGATCTGTTTTCATGGTAATCTAACTCAGAAAGACTGATACAGTTAGGGAAAAACACAATTAGCTTCTCAACACTCACCAAGCTGATCACTTTCCAAAAATGCTATAAAAATAAATGCATAAATAAAATTCATTCTTATAGCAAGAGTGTATAGAGATTTACAGAACAGAGAAGGAAGCAAAAATCCTAGATTAGGCAAACATAACCCTCCAAACCTTGACTTTGCAGTCCATAATATACACAGAGGGATTCATATGAAAAATAAAATCTGACACATGTATAATATTAGTCTTTTTTTCCCCCCTAACGATTCAAACTCATATTATTAGCACTATTGTCTCCCTTTGAATCTAGATGTCAATTTCTCATTACACACGCAGGCACCAGGTCAATGTTACAGCTAATGAATATCTGCTGGTGCAAATGCTTATTGTGTCTTAGCCTAATTCTAGTAAAATTTAAATGGTCTATTAATTTTCTTAATAAATTTAGATATGGCTCCTGACTGCAATCTGTCTTTGATTAGCTAACAAAAGTGGATGAAGATCCTGCCAAGCTGACGGTTCAGAATATTTCAAGCAAATCATCATCTACATTTAAAAAAAAATAAAAAAAATTATGCGTTTCGCTTTAATACAGGCTTTAAAAATGGTACAGATCCTCAGACATAGCCTGCCGAGGCCTTCTCAGTCCTGCTTCATCTGGACTTGTTAGAAATAAATCATTTTACCACTGTTGGAAAGTCTCAAATGTGCATGTACTTTCTGGACTAAGTTCAGTAGTGCATTTGGGCATGTGGATAACTTTTAAAGTTTTTTTCATCGTTAGTCTCCAGAAGGCTTAACCATTTGCTCCAAACAAATGTGTTGCACCCTGACCCGCCAAACAGCCCGCGGGTCCAGCACCGCACGGAGCACAGCGCAGCGGGCAGGCACGAAACAGAAGATTCACTTCTGCTTACTGAAGACTTCCACAGTGTTTAGCATCCCTCCATACTCAAAAGAGAAGAGGCACATTTAAAGAACAATTCACCTGACCTGTTTTAGACACATACCTCAAGGAAGATTGTATTTATGGAAAAGCTACTTCCAGACTGACTCTGGTAAAAGGCAGTACAACCAGATTTAGACGTATACAGAAGGAGTTATCCAGAGAGATGAATTTTTCTCATGATTTATACAGCACAGGACTGAAGTAACAATTGCGTCCATGTAAAAGTATTGCAAATATACCTTGTTATCTGGGGCTTTGTGCTATTTCTAAGTGGCAATACAGGAAAAAAAAAGGGAAAAAAATAGTATTATCATCATCTTGAATCATCAGGAGAAGGAGGTCTTCCTTGTGAGACCGTTATGAGTTTAAGCCTGGGGACTGTATCTACTGAGAAGATATATCTGAAAAACACCTAAGAAAACTGCTGACCAGAGAAGAAGAAGAGCTATTTGAACTAAATAGCATGGTGTAAAAACAGATAAACAGTCCAAGAAGAAGTTCAGGGTTCCTAATAAGAGGTTTCCAACTGCCAAACGAGCAAGCCTCTGACACAGCCTTCCAAAAGCAGCAACTGGTGGAGTTTTACAAGTTTATAAATATATGACCTTTACCTGAGAGTACAGGGCTAGACCCTTCTTAACTCTACCTTTTCATTTCAGACAGATTCTAAAGATGATAAAACACAAATCCGAGGTAGTAGAAGCCAGGAAGGTAAATCTACTAGTTGTACAAGACAGTGGTGTTATCTTTTTGGTCCCAAATGTGCACCTAGTGGGAGAAAAGTCCAGTGGTACCTGTAAAGAGGCCACCGCAAAATTTTTATCTTTGCTTGTAAAGCACCTAAGGTTCATTTAAACATGACCAGAACCACAATAAAGTATTCCTGGCTTGTATTGCAACACTGAAAAGTCCCATAACTATTAATACAAATTATTCAAACGTTATCTGTGTTATTCATTGAGAAAAATCGTCACTAAGATGGAAATAATGATCTAACCTCAGCTCCAAACAACTCATGGCAGTGGATGTTTAACGACAGATAATCTCCAGCTTTCCTCAGCACAGTAGTACAAAAGTTCATAGGAAAATAAATGTTTCTCAGCCTTAATTATCTCTGAACTGTTTTTTGTTTCTTGGATTGTTTTTTTTTTTTGTTTTTTAACATTTTAATTACAGTCGGCAACTCTGAGCCTCCTGCTGGTAGCTGTAATCAAAACTGAAAAGTGATTAAATGATGTAATCTGTGCCACTGGACAGCATTGTTACATCCCAGTACAAAAGACAATAAACCAACACAACATTTTCATTTACAAACAATACTGCAGCTCTCTTTACAGTATCTAGTTCAGAACACCCAAACCAGGTCTCTCTCACTCCCCAGTCTTGTATGAATAGAACATGGTACCACGTCAGCCATCTCTGAGGTCAATCAGTTGCTGCCATCACATCTGCATATTTCTGTCCACGAGCAGGGATGAAAGCGGCTGTGCGTGGTACGCAAAGCGGCAAGCTGCGTTTGTCCTAGAAAGCCCCATATGGAACAACATTATAGATTCCTGAGTGCCATCTACTGGCACTTTAACTGTTAACTAAACCTCACAGAAAATTTTAAATTCCCTATCAAAATTTCTGATATGTGTATATTCATTTTCACCCTTTCCGTTCCATATGAAGTTTAGGTGAATTTTAATGTATACTTTTCATTTTGGTGTACTCACTGGCAAAGAAATGTTATGACATTATCTCTTCAGACATACATCTCAATGTCAAAATCAACAAAACATTTTACTTACTCTTAGTTCAAGAGTGAAATGTGTCTGGCCGAACTGATTTGGTGCCTTACCGAAGTGAATCGTACGCCCATTCTCCTACATAAACAACTGTTCCCCACTGAGCCTATGTACGCCATGATGTGTCCTGACAACATCGTCAGAGGACAGTTTGATACTTTTTGTAAAGCCTAGTCCAGATAAGGAGCCTGAGGAGTCAAATGGAGATAGCAATAGTAGAAATTACAAGCCATGTGGATCAATATTTAGGCAAATACCATTTGCCTTATTCAGGGAATTGGTAGAGAGGATCTCAGGCATTTCTGAAGGGCTGAGGAGCTCAAAGCTGCTGGCAGGTCTTCCAGGACAAACCCCTCCAAGCACAACAGTCCATCTTGGGACGTGGGAAAAGAAATAGATAGAGCAGGACACTGACTTGGCTGAGCAGAGAAGTCATGATTGGTCTCCAACAAAATAGGATGTGCACTGGAGATGGAAGCAAACACAAGCTACAAAGGAGAAAGACAGATAAGCCCATTGCTCAAGTGTGCAGGGAGGGTGGCAGCAAAGCCAAAACCAGGAAATGTTATGGATTTACAAAGATAAATCACATCTGACCACATTCACCGCCTTCTGAGCTAAAATGACTAAGAGGTTAAGCTAGAGACTTCCCATGGTGCCTTCCAACCTGAATGAGTCTATACCACTATGATATTCATTTTGAGAAAGCACACTACAGGGTACAAAACAACAACACCACCACCACAAAAAAAACACCAAAACCCCCAAGCAACCCCAAAAAACCCCAAGCAACCCCCAAACATCTCCACTGTTTTTAAATTTAAAAAAAAAAAAATAAATTTCAAATCCCGCAAAAAAGGAAAAATCTGAATAACTCTCTGACTAGCAGTAACTAGAGAACGCAATGGAGAATCTCCTGCCAAGCATTTCTTAGGATTATGCCAAGTTATTGCTCTGCTCACCAGAATGATGAAAATGTCTCATTTGGCGAAAGTCTTTCTTTTCTAAGCTGATCCAACATCAGCAGCCTTTTCCACAATTTCTTATGTCAAAATGGCAGATTAGCAGATGGATTAGGGAAAAATCCTTGAAGAGAGAAACCAGTTTACTTAAAAGATTATTGGTGGTTCCTTCTCCATTCAAGCACAACACTGAATGGGCACCTTTCTCAATAACACTGTATTTGTTACAAATAGAATTGAATAATTTTAGTGATTTCTTCAAATTTTCTTAATCATTAGAAATGTTTGACATCTTTCTCCTCCCTTGTTCCATACAGAGTACATCTATTAACTAGGTAAAAAGTGTCCGACGCTTGAATTTCAGGAACTGTACTTTTACTTGGGATTCTTGAATGCCACCAGTAATGAGGCGCTAGTTCATCAACGATGTTAGTTAATAACTGTGGTAAATAACCAGTAATTTCACCGGACTGAAGTAAAGCAACTTCAAAAGACAGCTATGAGGTACTTCCAAAGAAGTGCTGGTGATTCAGGAGTTTGTGGATTCTCAGGAATTTTAGGCCAAGTTTGTCTGAAACGAATCATCTCCTCAGTCTCAGTCATGATACTAACATCTCAGCATCTGCTGACCAAAACGTTTCTCATTTGCTCACCCTCGCACATAAAGAATTCACTCTATGTGGAGTTTGAGGACACCCGAAACACCAAGAACACCAAGTTTTCGATGTAATTGCACGGCCTCTTAATAACTAATAAAATCAATCAATTAACAGGCAGAAAGGAAAATTGGAAAAAAAAAGAAACATTTTGCTCCACACATTGGAAACCAAAAAAGCTACAAAAAGCGGCTGCTGAAATGCTTGTAAGACCTATCATACAAGTCTGATTTTGTTAAATACACGGGAATAGAAATTTGATGATACGTGTTTCATATTTTGTAAGATATATTTTAATTAGAATACTTGAAGTTAGAAAGCCTCAGGAAAAAAACCCTCTTAAGTCTTGTCAGGAAAAAAAATGAAACCGAGAACAAGATTAATACAAACCCTAGGGCTGCTTAAAAGTTTTTCCTTAGAAATATCTTTCTCACATCTGGTTTACTGATGGAGCAAAAAATTTTAAAGGAAGCATTTACTTTCAGTGAAACATTTAGTCTTTGGTTATTGAGGTTCAAAAATGAAATGCCCTAAAACTGGAATATTTCAATGTAACAATATTCTAAATCCCCTGAACTCTGTAGCATGAAAATTCCTACTTTGGTTCTGTTCCTTTCCCTCTAAAGTAAGAGAAGCAACCAAAACCTCTTCACCAGGAAATCTAAACAAACTTACAACACGTGATCTTCTGCCCAACTTTGTCTCTAACCTTCCATTTCTGGAAGACAACAGGATTACTCAAATTATGATTTTTAATTTTTTTAATCGTATTTCTCTTTACAAGGCCGAGAATTATGGCATTTTATTGTGCTACCTATTAGCAATTGATATTTAACACATGGCTTTTAAAAATACCTTTTTAACAGTTTATTTAACCAAACAGTTTTATAATACAAGCATATTCTGTATCAAAGCATCTCCAAAGCAAAGTCTAGTAATCTGTAAATAATTTGGTCCTAGTTACTCATTATTAGCAGCACTGCCTACTTTCTCAGAGACCTTTTAGCGTTGCTTTTGATTATTTTTCCCCTTTAGTTGGGTATCAGGATACTTATAAGCATAATTAATTCATACTTTGGACTCTCAGGATTATGAAGTATTATAGGATGGCAGCGCTAAGACAAAATGCTCTAATTCACCAGCTGTCATGTATTTAATTAGAGATTTTGATGAATCTTTCCTACTTAGATGAGCTTTCATACTTTGTGTTCTATAAAAAAAAAAAAAGGAAAGACAGAAAGAAAGAAAGAAAGAAAGAAAAAGACTTCTTTTGTACAAGGACTCTAGGACTCTGATAAACTTTTGGTTAGCATGGCAGACTTGTCTATCGCATTAATGTTAGACCTGGAGTCAAACAACTTGTCAGGTCCCAACAGTGACATTTTCAGAGAAGCAGGAGTGAGGGCGTGGGCTCAAGAAATGAGCCTTCTATAATGCAGAGAGACAGAAAGAGCACGGACAGAGGTCCTTTCAAAAAGCTCTCAAACTTCATGCATTCCCACCCTCTCTGTGTTTCGTGTCATCCACACGTTCACAAAGGTTAAACAACAAACTTCTTCCCCCCAAAAAATCTAAACTGACTTTCCTTTAAGATCTCAATAACAGTTTATATTTTTTATTTTCTATGTGAAGTAAGAATATTCATCAAGAAGTAAAGCTAGAAATATGTTTACATGGATCTGAGAGTCAAAAGCAATCTTTGTGTACCTCATATTAGCTGCAGCAACAGAACAGAAAGCGTGAAAGATGAGGTTATAAAACTGATTCTTATTCTATTGTGAGACATGCTTTAAACATTTTTGCATGAAAATTTCTCTTCTTATAACGGTAGAATATAACGCATGGGCTACATTGTAATATTTTCAATATCACTGTCTATGGTAATAAATAAGGAACTTCTCTGACAACGGAATGCGGTTAGCATTGCATAAATATTTTAATTTTTAGATTTTTTTTAAAACAGGTTATATTGTATCTAAAGTATATAATAAATCGTTGCAGTAGAAAAAACATCCTGCTGCAATTCTATCTTGAATCTTATTTCTTTCTCTCAGCGTGCATATTAACGAACTGATTCAATGATTCACCTTTCTAAAATTCTTCTGTTTTATTTAGGTTTGGCAAGCCTGACTCCTCCATGAAAATAAAAGCAAAGTTCTTGATACCCATTTCAGTTAGGTGGCCTAATGGCAAATCTGAAACACTGATGGAAGGAAAATGGAGAGGGCAGAAAGACGATAGGGATAGTTTTTAGAGATAAATTTAAACGTTGTGCTCATTTTAGTTTTCCTCTATTAAATAGCCCTACCAATACGAGGTGGTCCTTGATGTACTGCCTATTCTTATCTTAGGTTAGGCTAGGAATTATTTAGTATTAATTATTAATTAATTAGCATTATCCATCTCTTCTCCCATTAAAGTCAGTGTGTGATACAATATTTAAAAGGAGAAAAAAATTCAAACCTGGAGTGTTTCCTCGTTAAGGGACTGTAAGGGGAAAAAACAAACAACAAAGGGGTATAAGAATTGTTCTTTAGTGTGTCCCTCTGCAGTAAAAGTGTAATGATTGTGGAGCTCCAAGCGCAAATAGGTACTATTTTTCTGGTTGCTGCCTGAAATAGGATGTCTTATGGGGGCGGGAAGAACGAGCTTAAAGGAGATCTTAAGTTTACGATCATTATGAAAGAAACTCCCTGGAAAAATTACTCACCCAATTACCAAGGCTTTGTATGTAAGACTGGCAGCACACTACATGCTGTGTAGAAATAAGATTTCTAGTTCTGTAAACAATTTGAGGTTTTAATTTGGGCATTCTGTCACCCCAGATTGGAACACCATTTACTCCTTCCTTTTCGCCTTCTCTCCCCTCTCCCCATAGGGTTCAGTGGCACAGAAAGGCTCGAATACTCATTTTGCAGAAGAACTGAAGATGACAGCTTCGCAGTTATCTACATAACAGTCATGCAGACAAACCGCTGGATTTTCCAGCACCTTGGTGCCCGAGGCTGCTTGTCATACAGGTATTGGACCGCTAGCAGTCCCTAGGCCCAGCCAATGAGGAATCCCACAACGTATAAATTTTAGAAGGTGGTGGCTGACTGAGCTCTCCAAACCCACCAGCTGCAGAGGAGAATAGGTGTTTGGCTAGAAAGACAGTCAGCCTGGAGCCCTTCGTGTGGGATGCAGGGATATGAGACCTCAAGGGTCCTAAAATCTTCTTTATTTCAATTGTATAATGCAGGAGAGGGGTGGAACTGGACAGAGCAAGGGAGATGATAAAGGAGCAAACTATTTTCCTGTTTGGTTTCTCTGAAATGTTTTAGTGGAAACACCTTCCCAGCTCTTGTATGAGATTAAGAGCACTACTACATCATTGTATCTCATAGCTGACGGCCTCTAAAACAGAACAAAGCTCAGGGAGTGATGTTAAAACCCGCTCTCTCCTGTAGGCCACCCCAGAGCATTCTGCCCAGCCCCTGACTGCACAACACCTTACGTGCTGCAGCCCAGCCTGTGCCCACCACAGCCGTGGGGGGACAGGGCTCCATCGCTACATCAGCAGCAGGCACACAAGGGGCTTGCTGCAGCAGCACCCTCAGCAAGGGGGTGCAAGCCGTTGCAATTAATTTATTACATGCTTGAGCAATTGCTGGAACAAGAATCTGGTTGGGGCCAAACTATTTTGACACCAGGGACAGAGGTGATGGCCAAGGAGAGCAGTTGAGGCGTCGGCATAGAAGGGATGTTATGCTCTGCTGAAGAAAAAGACTTACCGTCATTTCTGACTGATGTGAAAGAAATATCTTTGTCGGGCTTTAATTCAGGAAAACAGCTTTACCAAAGCTAGAGTCTAGTTGCACACAGTAACTTAGAATCATTTATTGTACTTAGGTAAATGCAGAAAGATTTTTCAAACCTGCTTTTGTTTTACCAATGAAAAGGGTTTCAGGTATCTGTGAGCACAGTATGATCATGGGAAACCCTTGGATATTGCAATTTAAATAATGCAACAGGTCTACTAATTAGCTAGTGCGATACTTATATTTTTGCCACTGGAAGACTAATCCATGGGCCCCATGGTCCATGCCCCACTCATAACACAAACACTCACTTGTAGTAACGGAGAAATTATATATTATCATATAACTATGTCACTGAATATTACAGACTGGTCCATCTCAAGTATTAACACATGAATTCATCTGCTTTATGAAAACCTGAATTACCCTTTTGTTCCCATGGATCCAACGGATGATAGAATCAATGGCAAAGTGTAGCCCAACTATCCCCTAACTAGGATTAGGCTTCAGGAAGATTTATTGCAGACAGAAAAATGCTACTCAACGATATTCCACAGAGTTTCCAAGGGACATCTGATATTCTTGTCCCATGTAATAGAGCCTGATTATTACTGCTACAGTTTTTCCTGCAGTCATACCACATGCAACGTTCTTTCACAGATCACCATATCACATTTAGTAATATATTTAAATACTGTCCTAAAATATTTATTCTCAAAACATCTTTTGATCTTACAGGCAGACAGTTGATGAGCTGGAGAGAAATCATCTGAGGGCAATGAAGAAAGATTTCAGGGCCTTGGGACGGCTGGTCGAGGGTTCGGGAGCACAGATTGTGTTCTCCTCTGTTCCTCCAGTTTTGGGGACTGATGAATGGGTTAACAAGAAAATCAGACAGATCAATACCTGGATCCAAAACTAGTGCTACCAGCAGGGCTTTGGGTTCTATGATCACAGTTTGATCTACAGGACACCGCGCCGGCTCGCTAAGAATGGGAAAACCCTATCCCGAAAGGGGAAAAGGGTACTAGGCCAAGAGTTAGCCAGGCTCACGGACAGGGCTTGAAACTAGAATCGCAGGGGGAAGGGGATAAAACCAGGCCCACTAGTAATGAGCCTAGGGATAAAGGGCCAAGGATGGGGGTGAAATTGGTAGCCCAGCTCAAGTGCCTCTACATGAATGCATGTAGCGTGGGCAACAAACAGGATGAGCTGGAAGCCACTGTGCAGCAGGACAGCTATGATGTAGTCGCCATCACGGAAACGTGGTGGGATGACTGTCATGACTGGAATGCTGCGATGAA
>VYZM01012485.1:0-42508 GCA_013398915.1 Dromas ardeola
TGCCAGGCACAGAGGTGAAACTGGCAAGCCTGCAGTTCCCCGGGTCTTCCTTTTTTCCCCTTTTTAAAAATGGGGGTTTTGTTTCCCCTTTTCCAGTCAGCGGTAACTTCACTGGACTGCAACAACTTCTCAAAAGTGATGGATAGTGGCTTAGCAACTCCATCCACCAGTTCCCTCAGGACTCACAGATGCACCTCATCACGTCCCACAGACTTGGGCACCTGCAGGTTCCTTAGATGGACTCAAACCTGGTCTTCTCCTACAGTGGGTGGTTTTTCATTCGCCCGGTCCCTGCCTTTTTCCTTTGTGACGTGGACGGTTTAGCTAGAGCCCTTGTCAGTGAAGACCAAGGCAAAAAAGTCATTGAGTACCAAAGCCTTGTCCATATCCTGTGTGATGAGGTGTCCCATTTCCTTTCAGAGATAGGGCCCACATTTTCCCTAGCCTTCCTTTTATCACTGACTTACCTGTAGAAGCTTTTCTTGTTGCCCTTGCTGTTCCTGGCCTGATTGAAAGTGATCTGGGCTTTAGCTTTCCTAACTTGATCCCTGGCTGCTCGGACAATTTCTCTGTATGCTTCCCAGGCTACCTGTCCTTGCTTCCACCCTCTGTAGGCTTCCTTTTTATGTTTGAGCATTTTCTAAATACAAGTAGTAGCCACTGCAAGTCTCACTAGCAAGGGACTCTGCCTCATATCCTTGCTGAGGGCCATAAGAAGCCTTATGTTTCTTGGAGTGGTACTAACCAAAGTAAAGGTGCATATATGCTTATATACTGCTAGCAGTATAACATAAACCTGAGACTTGACACTGCTTGGATATCCCACGAGAGCTCTCCTTTGAATAAGCTTGTCCAAAAAAACCTGCCAAGCTGTCCAAAAAAAGCTTTATCCATCACTACTGAAGTTAACAGAAAATTTGCAGTGAGCTTCACCTGGACTAACACCTGAATTCCAGCCTAAAAAAGATGTAAGACAGGTGTGCTCTGTAATGCACCCAGCAGTCTTGTTTCTAGAGGGTGCATCACAAGTCCATCCTTGATGGAGTTTGCAGTTTCTTTCCAACTGAAAAAAAAAAAAAAAAAAAAAAAAAAAAAGTGGGGGGAAGGAAAAGGATGGAGGATGAGGATGGAGTGTGGTTTTCTGACAGGATGCAGTAAGGATCCACCTCAGTGTGTGCCTGGACTCAGCAACTGGTGAGTGTTCCCATGTCCTGCAGGTTAGGAGTAACAACAGTGAAGAATCTAAGGGAGAAAATTCAGGCAGAAATTTATAGTTTTAATTCATCAAGCAGACTATTTATGATTTCAGCTGTGGACATGAATTTTGAATACTACAGGTAGGTTTTCATTCCTTCTCTGTATCCATGAGGCATTCTTCTTTCATGTTATGATTTTCTATTGAAAACATAAAATTAAATTAGTAGTCTTTGCTAGTGGACAGTAAGAAACGTTCCTGATTCTGAGGCCTGAAATCGGACTTTATTTGATAATATTGTAATTCAGATAATTTGCTAAAGTTCTGAATGACTAAACTGGTAAGAAGAGAGGAATATTGGTGATGAACTAGCAGTAATTCAGTCAATAGGTTTTAATGAAAATGAAGTAGTATGAACTGCCATGGTAGGGTTAAAACAGCATTAAGAAGTATTACATAGAATGTGTAGAGACCTAACAGTGTGACTGCAACAGCCAGGACAATGCTATAAATAAAGCACGCCAACAAGTCAAAATGCTGACAATATATCAGAGCTCTATAAATTGCTCTACTCAATAAATAGATTGATTTGCTAAATAAAATGTTATTATTACATCATCCCTGCTTCATCTTTGGTTTCTGTTCTTCCCACTTCGAAATTCATTGCCACCTTGGGTTAAGATTTGTAGCATCACCGACAAACGTAAACAGTCATTGCAAAGACTGAGGAGATCTACTAACAGGTGTTATGACCTAGCATTTAAGAAATGTTTTCCTTCTTTGGTGCAAATAATCTTGTACAAACATTCTTTGTGCAGGGCCATGGGTTTTTCATTCAACTTTGATACCTGTGAAATTGTTTTAAAGCTCCTGTCATGTTAGAAAATAGTTATGCATGAGGAAAGCAGCCATCTGTAGGCTTCAGATAAAAAGTAGTAATATGCAGGTAATGACAATGTTAAGAAGCTGGACTATCCTGTCAAATACAGTCACACAATTGCAATTATAGTCGTATTGTGATATGCATTTGTTGCATAGCCATTATTATATGAGTTTAACTTCTACACAAGGCCTGTATTGGTGCACCCTCTTTGAATGCTACTGAAAACAAACCAGAATGCAATAAACTGTGGGCAGTAGAATTAGAGCTTCGAAGAGGAGAATTTATCGCCATTTCTATTGATTAATTTAACTGACAACTAGGAGACAGAAAACAGATTGAGAGCTAGGGAGAAGCTGTAACTATATGAGGGAATTTAACTGTAGCTGGAAATTCAGGAGGAAGCTATGCTGTGAGGGTTTATACAGGTCTCTGGGAAAGGATCAGACAGCCAAAACAGAATTTAAAGAACAGCTTATTATGATCCACTAACATTACTTTGTTTTTGTGAATATCATCACAGCTAACATATTACTTTAGAACAGATTTCAAAGTACACTGTAAGTTGCTGATAAATGCAAGTAAGGTGAAATAGGACTGTTCAGGAATTGGTACAAAATTACAAAAATTCTAATCCAGTGTTCTTGGTCAATAGAGATCCAGTTAAATCAAACAAATTCCATCAAACTTCCAAATGCATGTACTGGGAGAAAAAGAATTTTCTCCATAATGGTCTAACAGGGTATTTTTACAATTGCAAATTAAAAAAAAAAAAAAAATAAAGATGTGGAATTTATTTTTTTCTTATTCTTAAAACTTTAGTTTTACAACACTTTTTTTTTTTTTTAAGAAGGTTGAAGCCAAGGAAATACTTGTAAATAACATTTTTACTCATAAAATACATGAAGAATAAATGATTACTTAGTTTTATTGCTAAAGAGTAAGTTATGGCATTTAAAATTATCTTAACATCTATAAAGTTTCACAAGAAGTAAACACCTGCATTTATTTTTCTAATAGACTATATATTCAGTATTTTTGCAGCTGCTTCAGTGGTGGACTGTAGGTTTCAAGTAAAAAAGCATGTCATAATAAAGCCTTCTACATTATGTCATAATTTTTATTTGTTTTCATTGTTACCAATAAATTGGTTAGCATTACATGAGAGAGTGAAAAACTTTGCATACATGTACGCACACTCTCTCTATCTCTTTAATTCTCTTCCACTCTCTTCTCTGGATAAAATCTTTGCCACCATATACCTGAATTTTCAGAATTGGGAAATCAAACATGTTTGATACCTGAGAGCCGTATGCAATGTAATTAAAGCCATTAATTACTGGCATCTTTTGGAAAGGCATAAAGTTGGAAATAATATTTTAGTCATGGGAGAACTTCTAAATTAATTTCATTATTGTGCAAACAGTAGTATACATGTCCTATGAAGATCTGTTTGTTTCATTCTCATTTTTACCCTTTTTAGGGTCTGTGGGGCAGGAAGTTATTGTTGGGTTTTTTGGTTTCACTTTGTCAACAGAAAAAAAAAAAAAAATCCTAGCATTTTTGCTTCCCATTCCAAGACAGAAGGAGTAATGGAAATTTTTTAAGCAATGTGACTGAATTTCACTTTCCAGTTTACAAAAAAAAGCCATCACTGACGTTATGGTTTTTCTCAAAACAAATTCTTTTACTGTTATTTTTTAATGCTCCCAGTAAAACTGTAAACAACGAATAAGTCCTATGTCTTATGTAAGTTTAATTGGTGAATCAAACCAGGCTGTGCAGCTTGTCACATTAAATTATATTCTGGATCAATATTCCCTTGCACAATTGGACATTTGTATATTTGACATTTTTAAGGCTGAATTTTCATACAAGTCTATATGTTCTTTGGCATCTGAGTGGGAAGTGAGATTTCACAAAGGACCTGGAATATACTTATTGAAATGAACTGTGTAAAGCATTGAAATGACAGGTTTTGTTTGAGAGTGGTGAGGCAATTTTAACAGTAGAGTTAACAAAGGAAATACATGTGGCTTGCTAGCTCAGAACCTTATTAATAATAACAAATAATATATTATTTTACTGTTTTGTGCTTGTATAAAAATAGAGAGATGTGCCTAGCCTTTCAGATAGACTTGGCTTGAAATGTCAAGAAAACTTTCTCAATAGGAACGGAGTATAGGAAATTAATATTAGATGTTAAAGCTTTTGGGAAAATAACACTTTTAAAAATATTCGCAGAAAGTTTTATCAAGTTTTGAAGTGTACATAACTAAAGGACAGGCAACAATTGAGAACAAGCCTTGTGTTTTATGAGCAAGCATGCAATTAATACAGTTCAATCCTGCTTTGCAATAAGGTTCAAAGTATTATGAGTTAAGTTTCTAGTGGAAGGTACCATGACCTGATGTGAACAATAATTTGGAAGAACTGGTCACAGTGATCATTTAGTATCAATGTAAACAGACTTTCTATTCACAAATCATTAATAAACAGTGTAACGATTTCAGAACTGTCAGCCTAAGGGGAGTGTGGCTGAGGGGGAGGAGGTGATGAGTTGTTATTTGGCTTTTCAGTGTTTACTATTGGCACATCATTATGTACTCAGTCACCTAAATCTCATGTTATTGTTCTACTTACTAATCTATTGGGAAAATAAGTTTTGCAACTAAAGCATGATGAAAACTCCTTTTGCCATAGGGACAGTGTTTCATGTGGTAATATGGATATTTTTACTTAACAGCAGGCTTTTTTTATTAAAACATTTATGCAAGCAGTAATCCATTCACTCCAATGCGTTCAAATAGCAGGAAATAAAGGTCATAAATAAATCAAACTGCCATGTGGTTATAAAAGAAGTTTTATTTTTCAGTGTTCTGCTCTACTTAAGGGTTACTAATCCAAGTTTTGCGATTTATTTGTCCCGTGTCACTGATAAATTGTTTATGACTCAAATTTCAGAAGTGCTGTGCAAATTAAAATACAGCTCCTATTGACTTGGGAAGCTGTGTACACTCAACTTCACTGAGCCACCCCCATAGCCTAACTGTATCTGTAAAATGAAGGTAATAATTCCTAACTTTCCTAGAGGGTGCCATAATGAATAAGCTATTAATATTATATGCAGATATGAGAATGTGTAAATCTGCCTAGGCATCAGATTTTGCCGAGGGAATGAAAAAAAAATATCTCCAACCTAGTATCTCTTTAAATGTACCATTTTGGTTCAGTAGGTAAGACACTATACAAAGTACTTCAGAGATAGAGCAGAGTAATTGAGGTACGAAGTTAAGTACTTTGGTTTTGATATACTGAAAGTATTCCGAATGGCGATATTAATGGTTTTGCTTGTCTCTTTTACTCTCTGTGCACACTGTCAAAAGCTGAAGAAGATCACTGTTTTCCTATGACAGAGAATGGGATAAAGCTGAGCCAAATACAGCTTGTATACAAAACATTTTTGTCATCTTTACTGTATCTCTGGCTTCTAGTCCATGCTGTGCTTTCAGAAGGGTTGCTCAGGCTATTTGACATGCAGATGAATCATGTATCACGTGTGACAAAAGCTTTGTCACACCAATGACACACCATTGAACTTTCACAAACTTGTTTTATTTGCTTAAATTTTAACTTATGTTTGGATTTTCTTATGAAACCGGACTGTAGTATTTTGTCTTCTCAACTATACTTGGCATTTTTCTCTATTTGTCAAATTCATTGCTCAAATCATTCTTCAAGCAGTGGTCAGAACTAGCACTGCCTATAGTAACACCCATCCTTCAAAGATGAATGGATTACAATTCAACAGCGTGTATTCTTTCAGTGATGTAGCATGATGATATTAAGCCATTATTGCACTTTCTTCTTCTGCTCTTTTTTATTTTTTCTTATTTGTAGTGGCTATTAAGTCACCACAGAAATTTGAGTCACCCACCTGTAGATCTCTGTGAAGAGCTTGTGTTGTTTTGTAGAGCTAAATCAAGGAACAAAAAAAGCACACGTACCTAAGTTCTCACTGTCTTAATTTCATACTGGATAGAGACTGTCATGGAATTCGTTCATATGAACAGGCATGTTGAGTGATTGATAGATCCTTGAATAAAACAGACTCTGAAATTTTTGCTGTTTGCAGACAACACAGCTACTTTCTGTAGGGAAGAATAGACTTGTCATGGAGCTAGGTAACCACATAACTTCAGTTCCCCATTTTGTACGTCAGCAAAACAATACTTCTCAAAGCTGTTGTGTGAAAAAGTTACTTGATATCTTTGTTTACTTTAATGAAGGTGATATGTAAGTAAGTCTGAGTCTGCACGTTTCCTTGGTCTGATTTTGATGACAGGCAGTTCTGACAAGTTCTGTCATGAGCTGGAGAACAAGGAGCTCCCAAAGTAGTCCATTCTCCTGCTCTCTTGGTTGTTTTTGTGGTTTATTCCCTCACAAGAACCACAGAATATGACTGTAGATATTGCTGCTGTTGCACTTTCTTACAGCAGTCATCACTCGACATCATCTGAGAATGGACCCTGTGATCATGTTTTCCTAGTATTTTCCTACTGAAAAATCAATCAACTGTTTTCTAACTTTCACACTGTAAACTCTATTACAGGTAGAATGATGGATAACTTCTCATTACACAGACAATTAAATATTTCACCCTGAGGCAAATCTTCATGTTGACATTCTTAATACAATTCAAGGTGTTTTCGTGACCTTTAAAGCTCTGGGTAGACCACAACCCTGTTACTGCAGCTGAGATAAGCTGGAAGAAAACTCATGTCCGTGTCTCAGTTTGAGCATGCCATTCAGAGGACTGCCTCTGGAATCTGCCTCCTTTGGCAGTTTATCAGAACTCAATTCTAGTGACCTTCAGCTTAAAAAAAATAAATCAAATGCTAAACATTAAAAAGAAAGCAAGCCGTATCTACTTTTTCTTCTTATCTTTTTAGCTCAACTCTTGTCTGCCATAACAAAGGCCAGAGCTGATATTAAAAAAAATACAAAGGGCCTCCTCTCTTTGGATTATTTCTTTTGCATGTATTTTCAAAACTGAACTTGTTTCACAAAATAAGTTATCACAAAATATTTTAGTTTCTCTATGCAAGATAATGTTAATTAACTTGTTTTCTCAGTAGCTTTGTATTTTTCTTCCAGTGGCTGAATATGTTTATTCTCCTGTTTTCCCAGTAGGAGAGTAGCACACGTATTTTAATATATTGTACTATTAGAGCCATACAGAATGTCTGTCTTAAATAGCACTAGAAAAGACATTGTTCTTGCTTTCCCAGGGAATTAGGTTAGTGAATACTGCATGTCAATAATTAATGAACGACCAAGTGACTTTATCGCTTCCGGGAATTTTGACAATTTCATTTTTATATTTTTCAATCCAAGTTTATCACACTTATTGCTAGAGTTTCAGTGGTCAAAAAAGTTTAAACATCAGAGAAAAGAAACATGAGACCATCACAACAAAGCTCATAGTAAATATTTGTAACATACGCACTTTTGAAGACATGCATCAAAAGCAGATAATACCATGTAAGTCTTAGGACCCAAAGGAGCTCTTATCCAAACTGTTAAACTGTCAACTGCTTTGTGGCCCTCTGTTTGTGTGCATTAAATGTTTTAATGCTATTGGAAAAGGTCAGAGTCCTTAAAAAAACCCCAACAAACCACACAGAAGATTTATCTCCTTCTCAGAAAAGCAGAAGGATGATAAAGGAGGGCTGCTTCTGTCCTTGGGGCTTTGGAAAAACTCTAAGGATACAGTACATTTATAGTAATAAGATCCTGAAGTTTTTTATACAGTCAAATCACCTCTTGCCTTTGACAATGATCCCTCAAAAGCTACTTCAGCTTCCTCTGAGTCAGTGGAAAACCTTCTAGTGATTTCAAGAGAATTGGATGAGCTTTTAAATGCAGTTATCCAGCTGCACAATTAACAGCCAGAAAAGCACATTCTATAAATTATTTTGCTATTTAGGGATACATTTAGCATGTCCTAGCAATATCAATTAACTGGGAGAAGAATGACTCATCCAAGCCTTCTCCAAATCCATTAAGTCAATATCTGACTCACTTTTTGTGGTATGAAAAATGGTCTGTTCACTAAATTCACTCTGGATTTTTAGCAGATCATCCAAACTGTATTAAACTGAACTGCAATTGAGGCAAAAAATTGTGGCCAGAAAGCACTGAGTTACAGTACAAAAACAACAGGGGTTAAGCTGCCATACTGCTAGATTTTGCCATTTGGCTGAAGATGCCTTGGCCCTAAGCGGTGTGGGAGCTTTAGGAGGATCCCTAAGGGCCAGGTCGTGCAGCACCGCCTGCGTGTCACGGCTGCTGGAGACACAGGATGCTTATCCTCACAGCCAGGACCCTCAGCCCCTCTCTGACAGCCAGAGTGGGTTCCTTGCAGCGATGGATTTATGGGCTGTTTCCAAATTCCTAGCAGCAATGTCCCTATCCTCCTTTTGAGGAAAAGTTTTTTGTAGCCTACAAGCGCCAGGAGACATCCAGATGTCTTTTTCGTGCTGTTTAGGTGGACGAAGAACAGCTTGTTATCTTGCATTAGGGGACATCTGGGTATGAGTTTAAGAAAGCAAGTGGTCAGGGAGAATGAACTCCCTGCAGCATGGCTTTTGGAGAGGGGACAATAGTGGAGGACACACTGGAGGCAAGTTTTCAACATGTGGCTTAGAAAACAACTTTTAACATTGGTCCAACAAAATCAGTTGCTAAAAACCTGAAATGTTTTCAGTACAGTCCTTATCCTCCCAGTTTCATGTTGTGCTTGGAGAATGTGACCATGGGTTGAATATATTTCACATTTTCAAATTACTGAGTGCAGAAACAACATAACATTAATGTCAAAACATGCAGGGGCACTATTTTGTTGGTCAGCTGAAAGGTGATCGTTAAAGAAGTAGGTTTACACATCATAATTCACTGAAACTAATCTATAAGGCAGCACTTTAATAAATTAAATGCACAGCCAAAGTGAAGTTCATAATGTACAGTTATACCAATGAAGTTTTCTTGGGTAACTATTACAATGTTTTCCCCAAAGCATACTGTGGTAATTCCTATAGTATCAGAGTTTAGTTAACTTTTCCCCTGAAACTATAAAGGTGCCTAAAATCATTCACTAAGGACTATGATAACGCTCAGACAGGATTCTTAACCATTTAACCAAAGTTTAACCAAGTTTTTGCTTTATCACAAACTCTTTGTAATTCTAACTTATTTCAAAAAACAAGATTTCTTCTTCAGTCCAAGTATAGATTTCACGTTACACAGGAAAATCGGACATAGGTGCTCTCATTTTCATTTGTAGTTCTTTCTTCCACAAAACTTTTCTCTGCTTTTGTTATCTTCCTTTCTCTCTGCAGAAACTTTATCTTTTGTGACCATTTAGGTCTAAAATTCTGCTTCAGATACTGCCTTTTCACATATTTCTTAGAGAACACTTTCTTTCCTATATGTGCTAGAAAAAAATACATTTTATTCTCTACATTTGTGATTGTATGTGATCTTATTGAGGAATGTTTTTGTTTTGGTTTGGTTTTTTTTTTATTTGATAGAGCAAGCCCACAGTTTTTGGCAAAGGCTACTTGGCCCCATTTTCTGCGGTTGCTCTTGCTGGGCAATGATGTGTCTGTTTTCCTGGCTCCCTGGACTACTTACATCACTAATTATACCACTTATATTTCCCTTATATCAGTGACGGAAATGAGAGAGTGACTTAGAAGAACAATGGTCTGATTAGTCAGGAAAGGCCACGGGCTGCTTTTTCATTTGTTCTGTTTTGATTTACTTTTGGAAATAAATAATATCTTAAGATATGGACATGTCTGGATTATAGGAAATAGAGGGTCTAAGAACTCCAAAGGGACTCTTCCCTGCTACTGCACCCCTTTCCTTTCTAGATAGGAAACAGAAGTTCATCCAGCCTTTTCAAGAAAATCTTCAATGATATGGTGATTTTACACTCTTTCTGCGCAAAAAATTTCACTGCTTTATTCTGCCTTATTATCTAATCTTTACAAAGATTTTTCTGATGTCTAGCGTCTTTTTTGGTGTAATTTCTTTATTTATGGACAGGAAGAACCAACTAGTCCCTTCCTTGTGGAAGCAACCTTTGCACATCTGAAAACAGATATAATGTTTCCTTTTTTTCTTCACCCCCTCCACCCAACCCCACCCCACCCCACCCTTAGGTTAACAACTCCATTTCAGTCATTATTTGTTAATGATATACTTACTGGTTTCCTCTGAATTCATTACAATGGGTCCACTTTTTCTTGGGCTTTGGAGTCCAAAAGCCTACAACATTTTTATCTACTCCAATTCTATTTCATGCTCTGAGATCTTACCAATGCAAAATAAAGTAGTATTAATACAAGTTTATATGTCTGACAGCCTATGCTTTTTTTTGTTGTCCCTAGTTTACCTTTTCTCAAGTGGCCTGAGACTGCTGATGATAAATTGCAACTACAAATCCTTAGCTTCTTTCCTAGAAAGCTAAGAGCTGACATCTTGTACTCAAGTTATATTCTTTCAGCTTAACACTGAAACTTTTTTTTTATACTTCCATTATTTTTTATTTTCTTTACAGACCACTTCTTCAGTTTGCCAACATCATCTCGAATTCTAATCCCAGTCCCAAAAATCTTGCAATCCCTGTGATGGCACGTGCTCTGAGGTCCATCAAAAGAGCTGGTAACTTGAGATCAAGTTCATTCCACCTTGGTATGGAAAGCAGCATCCACTCAAAATGTCACAGAATGCCCTGAAATTGGGGCCATAGTTTGCATAATATGAAGATGAGGAAATTCATTCTTTGCCTTTGAGCAGAGCAATTTGCAGCCTGTCTGTCTAGCAGCAGCAGCAACATTATTCTCAGTCTGACCATTAGCTCATCTATGATAATGTGTGGTTCTGTATGCAGTTCATTTCCATCAGAAGCAGGACGGATATGTGTGAAGCATTATATATTTTTATGTGTGTTAATGTATTTATACACATGTACCTATGTGTGTGTGTGTTAATACACAGATTGGTCTCCTGCCATGTGTCAGACACTCCCAGTTCTCTTCAGCTCATTAAAACTCCATAGAAGCCTGCAGCATAGCGTTTTCCTGGGAGCCAGAATGAAAGTGGCATGCGTCTCAGCCTGGCTACCACTTTATTGTTTGGCAAGCAGAGAAACATGAATGTAAGCCATAAATTGGTCTGCTAACATTTCTATGAAAATAACCTCCTGCTGCTTTGAAACAGATTTTGTTTGCAAACAGAACTTGCTACTGTTTGGTTGCTGATTACTTCTAGTCCCTCTGCTCTCCCCTTTTTTTCTGTGTTGTATTTCATTGGTAAAGAACTGTGAGTGCTGAAAATCACAGCCTACTTAAGCAACATTTAAATCCCAGCCTCTCTATATGTGTTGTTTTTTTTTCTTATATAATACAAAATATGAACATAGAAAATTCAGTACTGTATCAGATATCTTGGCCTTTAGGTTTATGATAAAGTCGGTGAGGAATGCATCAAAACAAAACTAAATAATACTATTCCACTTCCTTTAACATACACATTCTATATTCACTAAAAAGACCACACTAGCACCTGAACTATGAATGTGTCACATTATAATCATTCTAATGTCTTACTTGCCTTGCCAGGATTAAAGTACTGGCACAATCCCATTCTGAATCAGTTTCAGAATTAAAAGATGACTTTCAGGCTTAAATTGAGAACACTCTTATAATTTGATCCTTTTAGATCAAAAATCTAAATCTAAAATATTTCAACTTGAGAAAATATAGGGTAAAAACCATAATCCTTTTTCTTTAATCACCCTTGGTTCCAAAGTGGTGCTTTCAAGATTTCTGGACACTAATACAATACTTTTCTTTTTTCTTTCTTTTTTTGGTAATATATTGTAATTATGAAAGATAAGGATGTAAAAACTACTTGGAAAAATGTCTCCAGCAAAGATGTTTTAATCCAGCTGGAAGAGAAATCTGGCGCTATGCTTAGAGAATTAAACTTTTAAGTGCCTTGAAAGAAAGTAGAATTGGATTTCTGTGATTAATGTTTGTTCTGCCCCCTTGTGGTTATGGAGTCCAGTAGGGCATAGGTATGATTACCTATTTTTTAAATATTTGTGACTATTTTAAAAAATAAGCCTTTTGTGTAGTTCAAGTGATGCACTTTTCCCAGAATCTGCATAGACCAAGAACACAAGGAAAAAAGTTCTGATAGATAGGAGTCTTCACATACCAATGGACAGATGAATGGTTATAATTCAAAGTAGTTTTCCAAAAGGATATGTTTTTAGGTTGTGAAAGGAAGCAAAGAAACTTTAAATATCAGCCATAATTTATTCAGAAAATAATACTAATGGTAACAAGGCAGAAATAAAGAATAATTTCAACTTTAAGCACAGCTTTTCCACTGTGGTTTTACTGCTACAACTCAGTAGTGGGGATGCTTTTCTTTCCCACAAGAAAAAAAAACATTACCTTTGCAGTTTAATTCACCAAAAGCCAAAATTCATAATTTAATTCTATTATGTTTGTAAGAGTGCACCTCTATACGCCAAGTTTTCATTTATATAGACAAATTGTGGAAATATTTCACTTAATTTTGGAAAGGTCCTAGAATTAGTTTGTCACAGATTAATTTTCAGACAGCAGGTCAGATTTTTGAATCAAGAGATAATGTAGTAGACAAAGTCAGTGACTCTCCTGTCAATGATGACTCATTGTCTTTTAAAGACTAAGAATCATCTGGTTTTAAAGAGAAATTTTCTTAGCCTTTTCTGGTTTCTGCTACACAGAGGAAATAAGGTAATATTACTACTTAATTTACCTGCAAACTTTTACTAGAAAAAAAATTTAAATACTTTACTTTTATAGGGTAATCATTGTTCAATTCCAGTTTACAGAATCAATCATTAAACGGTATTCTTTAAATTTTTATTTGAAGTAAATATTTTTATTAGTCTTCAATATTTCCCAAAATTCTGCCCCCTTGCCCCCAAAATTCACATTCTATTTCAATATAGCTTCAAAATAACGAAGTCCTCTCCTCCCCTCTTTTCTTATGGGGTTCTAAGTTCTATGATTTTATGTAAGAGGAATTTCAATACATACAGAAAGTTAAGCCAAGCCCCTCTTATCCATATGCACACATCCACGGGGCGTATAATATTAAAGTATGTATAACTGATTTTTTTGTATGTGACACACATGTCTCTGTACATTTTGTAGTCCAAACCAAGTCCTGATCTGTACAACCATAAAAGGTACTGTAGCAACTGAACTATACAAAAAAGCACGGATAGGTATCACACCGTAGTCTGTAACCTGACTAAGCTCAAATACCAACATGGAGTTTCTGCAAGCCATTATGTTTTCAGCTTGATTGCCAAAACAAACGCATCCTCTGGGATCAAACTCTTTCTCGCTGGTGTCCCCTTCAACCCAAGTTAGGAACCTATTGGCTTAATACAATCACAGCTGTCTAGAGGAAAAAGTTTGAAAGATAATTAAACATGTAAGAAATAGACAGCCTGACCAAAGGAGAGATTTCTGGTGGTGTCATAAGTGTAAAGAAAAGTTACAACATAATCTAGCATGTCATTAGACTGGATAGTCAAAGTCTTGTTCAGTATTGATTAAGAAGTAGATGCTGATCTTTTATCACAGGATATTCCTGTGACCTTGTATACAGAAGGGACCTCTTCCAGGTCCTTATTCTGGAAATGATTGTCCATGGTGACTGCACCTGTGAAAAAAATTATCTTCAAAAAGTACCCCTGTAATGGCCCTTGGAGGCAGCTTATGACGATGTGAGGCACCAAGGCTTTGGGGAGACTTGGAAATGTGCCTCTGTGTCTGCTACTAATGTTTTTTTAATACACTGTCTTATGTTAATGAACTTTCATAAAGATAGGTAGTAGGCCAGCAGAGTAAACAAAACTTGAAGAGTCACAAGTTCACTGCTAATAGCTTTTATTAGCCCAAATGCTAACAAGATATTTTGCATAGCATCAAAGGAAGTCTGCTACTAATGGAAATGGCACTCATATAGGCACGAAAGTACTCTGTAGGAGATTATAAAGCACATGCAGAAAGAGCAGAAAATGTTAGTCTGTCCCAGTTAAATAGTTAATTGTTTAGGAAATGTGAATCTGTTGGAAATGAGACCTCAACAGTTCTTTTTTTTCATGAAAATTGTAATTTTATGTCCATCACCTGCACCTCTGATGATTCATGCCTGTTAAAATAGCGTTCCTTGGAATAACTCTGCAGATAAATCTCATTGTAGGGTGACTTGCAAAGAATCTGAAGTAGGGAGATCAGGAACATTTGGAAAGAAGTGGTGTCTAGAGAAATTTGTGTAACACGAATGCATTTATAATAAGAACTGCTGCTGAACTGGGGGCAGGGGGAGAGTAATTTATGGGATATACACGTTACAGTATGGTACTTTTTCATCTTTCATGTAGAAAGCGAGTTGAGGTTACGAGGTTTCATAGCCACTGCAACTATTGGGCTGTTGTGAGGCTTATGAAGCAGCTGTACAACTTTCTTCTCTTCTTTTCTAACTGCTCATCTGCCACAATAGAGCATAATGGTGCCAGGCTTTTTACAGAGCATGTAGTTATTTGTATAGTTTTGTATTCATTTAATCTAATGCATTTCTAATGACCTCTTCACTGTGAAATTGGTGCTTTCTTGAATATGAAAAGAGTAAATCCTTGGAATTCCTGCCTGCTTTTCAGCCTAAACTGACACCATGTGCCATTAAACATTTGTATTCATGAATATTTAAGCTTATTTGCTCTTGTGTTGATTTTGTACAATGCCTTTGGGCGTTCCCTAGCAGGACTCCCTATGTAGACCTAAGCAAGCGAGTGACTTATGGGGGGGCAAGGCTTGAGAAATCCGTAAATACGTATTTACAGAAGTAAAGGATATAGTCAGTGTGTTAACATTTCATTTTCTTGCTGTGCTTCCATTCTGTGTCAAAATCTTAATGTTAAACAAGTACTAGAGTTCTTTTTTTCATGTTCTTGAACAGTCTGATCTACTCAAAGATATCTAATATTCTACACTGCATAAAATACATATTCTTCTTACTATCTTAAATCCTCTCTTCCCAGGCTATTAGTGGGGGTTTTGTGTTTTTTTTTTTCTTGAATAATTCATCTGCTATTTTTATTGCGCGTTAACCTTGTAAGATGTTTTAACAGATGCCTGTACAATAGCAAATACTATAGACTCTCAATTTGCTTGGCTAGAACCAGTGATTGGGGAGCACCTTCGTCCACTTTAGTATTGAGATAAAGTTATGTAGCTAGCTCTGTGTTATGCTTCTCTTTTCATTTGGAATAGATGGCTTGTATTCATCTCTTTGTTATTATGTAGGATAACCTGATTACATTCCTATTCTTGAAAAATTTTGGTGAAACATACAATATTATTTGTAGTTGTGAGATCACAAGATATTCCAGGGCCTGTATGCTATGTGCCTATTGTAAGTGAACTAATTTACTAGTATTTTGTTTCCAGTGGTTAACACACAACCTCCACTGATATGCTGGGTGGATTCAGCAAAGCATTTTAACAGATGGTAAAATGGAGGGTTGCCCTCTGGTGTCACTGTATGTGATGAGTGCTTAGCTGCATCTCAGCACCACATAACAGATGCTCTAGAAACAACTGGCAAGAAAGAATCAGAGAAACAAAGAAACATTGCAATGCTACACGGCATTTTCTTGATTAGTAGGGGCCATTGGCATGAAATATCCAGATAATGATATGTATTTAAGCACATCATTCTGAAGTCTCTATCATCTGCAGCATAAACTCAGATGGGTCTCAAAAGAAGACAGCTCCACTAGCTCCATTGCTTGATAATAGAATTGATGGAAATTATTTTTAGAAAGTTGAACTGTCAGTGGTGTCACCAGCTACCATATATAATCTCTCCTCAAGTAGTGTATCAGAAGATCTCTGAATTCAACTTTCTCTGCAAAGGTCTTCTATGCTGTCTTACATATTGGAAAGGTAACAGCTTACTTCTTGGGGTAAAAGATAATAGTCTTCAGTACTGAAGGAAAATATGGAATATTTTGGAAAACATGGAATTGTTTATTTTTACAGCCTGCTGTAAAAATCAGCTCACTGATATTACTGAGATGTTCATCTTTTACATGTTCAAAAGAGAGACCAAGAGAATCAGAGTCAGATTCACAGTCTAAGCACTGTGGAAATCTCTTCAACTCTTTGCTAAAATAATCTGTTAAGAAACATCACATGATCTTTTCTACAAGAAGTAGGAAATTATTAAGTTGACATGAGTTTGAACAGTAATAAGGAAAGACTATCTTCATTTCCATATGCTTTCAGATCTTCCTTATCCTTGAAATTTAGCTGTTTCGAAACTAAAGTTTTAACAAGCAAAATTTGTTATTACAGTACCTTCTATAGAAAAGCATTGCTTTTACTGAATTTCCTGGGCCTAGTGCTGTATTTATGTCTAATGGTTGAAGATGCAACTGTAGAGAAGTCAAATTTTCTTAGCCAGCCATGAGAACCATATCCCTTTCTTGAAATCAGTATTTTCTGAGCTATATTTGGAATGAGCTATCTTCGGAATACCACTTCACACTATCCACATTATGCTGCCACTAGAATGTTAAGCAAGAGTCACAATTTATGACGTACTCCAACCAACTCTCTTCAGACTCAGCTATGACCCCTGAACATCTAGTTCAAATCTTATTGAGTTGCAATGATCCCAAAGTATGAGGCTGCTTAGTGCACAGCAGCTAAAGCATCTGACGACTATTTTAATCCTATCTGCAGCTAAGATAAAAATCGTCCTTGCCTCGTTAGATGCACATCTAAGTAAGTGCATCTAAGATGCACTTATTTAACTAAATTTCATTACAGAAATTGCATAATTACTCTCCTATTTCTTCTCCTTTCTTAATTGTTTTTCTCATGATAGTGCACTGTCCTTACTCAGATGATAAAGGTATTATCATTTACAATAGAGCAACTGCATTTTTATTTTGAACTTTCAAGGTTTTAACTGTAAATAAAACTCTCCAGAAAAGCTGGGAAGAGTGTTTCTTCGGGACTATATGCAGCACTAAATCTAATGGGTATCGGTTGTCATCATCTGATGTTAGTGAATAACTTAACTCAGTAAATACAAACTGACTCAGTGTGTTAGTATTTGCCAAGTCAGGGCCTTACATTTGAAAGAATCTTGCAGATGTAGGATTGTGAAACTCTACTCATTAGTTTCCTGAGAGCTTGAAACGTGTTCACCTTTTATAATGTATTTTAAACTCCATTAAAAACAAAGTGCTGTGAGCAACAGTCTGGGAAGTACTCCTGCTTTGGCAGGGAGACTAGCAAAATAATCTAATAGGCTTTCTTCACCAGTAATTTCTGTGATTCAGTTCACTGTGATAATGTGGCTAATTATATAATCTTAAACTAATTAAACCTGTAAACATTCCCTTCTCAAAAAGCTTATGTGCTTATGTACTCTCTGACAAATTAAACAGGCTACTGATAATAGAAAATGAACCAACTACTTAAGTAAAATCTATACTTATATGTTTTGTTCAACAATTTCATCAGTAGTTCTTGAAATCAGTCAGAAATTTACATTAAAAATTCAGGTTTTGAAAGAAGGACACCTTTTTTCTGTTTCTGAACTTTTGGGAGGGTTTTGCTTTCAGGAGAGGTCTTGATGCCATAAAGAAAAAAAAAAAACAAACTGTTTTTTGGTTAGATATTGGCACAGTATCTCAAAATCTAACTCAGTATGTCATAACCTACAGAACTGAGTAGATTATTTCCCTTAGCATATATCAAATATGTCAGCATACAAGACTAAAAGGTTTAATAATTACAACTGGCTAGAAAGCAAAGTTCCTTCCTGGAGAATGAACCATAAATGAACTACATCTGATATGGATTTAGATGGACTTTAACACCCAAAAAACTCCTTATCTTTAGCCCCTTAGGAAGAAATATCGTCCCATATCTGCACATAGCCTATAGTTTTCTCATTGTTGAAAGAAACAGGTAATAAATGGGGTGTTTTAAGAAGTCCGTACCATTTTCCTTACAATCTACAGTACCTCCAGACAGCTCTAATTTAGGTTAAAATGTGATGAGAGTTGAAATCCAGATGGTTTGTAGGAAGGCTAGTTTCACAAACCTGACTATATTTTGGATATTAGTTTACTATCTTTATATATTATATGTAATATTTTATTTATATATTTTACTAATATTTTGGTTTAGTTGCTTATTTGTTGTCTTCTATTGATATTTATATTGATTAAAGGCAATTTTATCTTTTTAGTACTATCCAAAAGGATACTTTTTGTGCAAATATTGTTTTAAATACTACTCAGTTCTTTAAATTTAAGTAATCTACAAGATTTGTGCTCAAGTTAATTTATTATTTTATTTCACAAGATAATTTTAAGCAAATTTATATTCACTCTAACTTTGTTACTCTAACATACTTCTTCATAATGAATATCACACATCTAATGATTTGAAAGCTTCAAAGGCTTTCACAGAATATTTTAAAAGTGAATTTGCAATGATTGCTGGTATTGAACATTTTAAATACAGAATCACAGAATGGTTGAGGCAGGAAGGCATCACCTACTCCAACCCCATGCTTAAAGCAGGGTCAGCCAGAGCAGGTTGCTTAGGATCATGTCCAGTCAAGTTGTGAATACCTAAGGATGGGGAGTCAAGAAGTATTCTGGGAAACCTGCTACAGTGTTTTGCCACCCTCACAATAAAAGGTTGTTCTTAATTTTAAATGGAATTTCCTGTATTTTAACTTGTGCCTGTTGCCTTTTGTCCTCTCACTGGGCACCACTGAGAACAGTCTGGTCGCACGTGCACTAGACTTGGGTCCTCCTGAGCCTTCTCTGCTCCAGGATGAACTGTTCCATCTTTCCTAACCTCTCCTTGTATGACAGATGATCCAAGCTCTTAATCATCTTTGTGTCACTTTGCTGGTCTCACTCCAGTAGATCTCTGTCTCACTTTTACTGGGGAGTTTCAGGACTGGAAGGAGCACTCCGGATGTGTCTCGCCAGGGCTGGGTAGAAGGGAAAGACCTTCCTTAACTTGCTGGCAATGCTCTGCCTAATGCAGCCCAGGAGGCTGTTGGCTTTGTTTGCTGCACAGGAGCATTGCTGGGTCATGGTCCACTTGGTGCCAACCAGGACACCCTGGGTTTTCTCTGCAAAGCTGCTTTCCAGCCAGTAGACGATCAGCCTGTACTGGTTGTTCCTCCCCAAGTGCAGAACTTTGTTGAACATGACAAGGTTCCTGTCAGACCATTTCTTTATCCTGTTGAGGTCCATCTGAATGGTAGCACAACCCTCTGTTTCATCCACTACTCCTCTCAGTCTTATATGACATGAAAACTTGCTGAGGATGAACTCTGTCATCCAGGTTAGTGAAGATGTTAAACAGAATTGGCTCCAGTATTAACTTTTGGGGTACATCACTAGAGTCCGTCTTCCAGCTTGATTTCATGGTGCTCATCGCAGCCCATTTTCAATCCACTTTGCTGTCCACTTCTCTAGCTCATACTTCACCAGCTTGTCTATGAGGATATTATGGAAGACAGTGCCAAAAGCCTTACTAAGGTGAAGATAAATAACATTCGCTTCTCTACCCTCACCCACCAAACCAGTCATCTCGTCATAGAAACCTATCAGGTTTGCCATGCATGATTTTCCCTTCATAAATCCATGCTAACTACTCCCAGTTACCTTACTGTCCTTTGTGTGTTTGGAAATGGTTACCAGGATTACTTACTCCATTACCTTCCTGGGGACCGAGGTGAGGTTGACTAGCCCGCAGTTCCCTGGCCCTGCCCTTCTTGAAGATAGAGGTGATATTTCCTTTCTTCTAGTCTTCAGCAACTTCCACAGATTACCACAGTCTTTCGCAGATAATTGCAAGTGGCCTCACGGTGTCATTGGCTAGTTCCTTCAGCATTTGTGAGTCCATTCCAATAGGCCTGAGAGACTTGGGAACGTTCAGTCAGTTTAAGTGTACCCTAAATTGATCCTCCTCCACAGATGGTAAGTTTTCCTTGCTACAGGATTTCCCATGAGTTTCTGGGCCTGGGATTCATGAAGAAATTAAGGAGTACCTCAGCCTTCTCCACATCCTTTGTCACCAGGAGTCTGCCCCATTCAGCAGTGGGCCCACATTGTCCCTAGTCTTCCTTTCCTGCCTGTTTCTCTTATTTCTTAACTACCTGTGTTAGGAAGTTCAAGGCATCAGTGTACTCCAGAAATCCATTCAAAGTATCAATACACTCCAGAAAGCTCCCGAACTGCTCATGCTCTGCTGTGTTGCCCATCCAGCAGATAAAAGAGTAGTTCAAGGTCCCCATGAGGACCAGGGCTTGTGAATGTGAAGTTTCTTCCAGTTGTCTGAAGAAGGCCTCAGCTGCTTCTTCCAGATCAGGCAGTCTGTAGCAGACACCCACCACAGTGTTGCCCACATTGGTCTGCCCTCTAAGCCTGACCCATCACCTCTCAGCTGGATCACCACCCTTCCCAAGGCAGAGCTCAGTGCATCCCTCCTGCTCTCTCGCATAAAATGCAACTTCCTCTCTTCACCTCCTTGGCCCATCCGCTTAAAGAGCCTGTATCCATCCATGGCAGCACTCCATTTGTGTGAGCTATCCCACCACATTGCTGCCGTGCCAATTAGATGGTAGCCCTGCAGCTGCACATGCACCCCTAATTCCTCCTGTTTGTTCCCCATGCTCCATCCTTGAGTGTACAGGCACTTCAGAGAGGCACCCAGTTGTGCTGATTTCCCAGAAAAGGCACGAGACCTTCCCCCATCATGCTCTCCCCTCAGTACCTATTAATACACATATGCTTGGACTGGGTCCCTCTCAGCCTTGATTTGTTGTTTCAAAGTTTCTCTTTGAACATCATCTTGTTCCTTTCACTTGTCAGCCTGGTCTACCACTTCCCCACTTGAACTGGGGTGCTCATCTTCCACCTTTGTAATTTCTAGCTTAAAGATCTCCTGAGCAGGCTGGTGAGCCTGTTGGTTAAGATGTTTTTGCCCAACTTGGTCAGGTGGATCCCATCTCTTTCTTGGTCCTCCATCCCCAGAGATGGTCCCATGGTCATAAAAGAGAAACCCCTGTCATCAAAACCATCTACATACCCAGGCATTGACCTGCAAAATCTGTTCACTCCTCCTCAGGCCTCTCTGCCTCACTGTCAGGATCAAAATGACACCACCTGGCAGCCATGCCCTAGACCTTCTACCCCAGAGCCATGCATTTACTATTGCTATACTCCGTCTCTCCCCTGGCCACATGGGAAAGCAGTGGGAGTAACTGGACAAGGGCTGGACAAGCTTCAGCAGCCTCTCTGTGACATCCTGGCTCCAAGACCCTGGCAAGCAGCAAACCTCCCTGGAGAGCAGGCTAGGTTGGCAGGTGGAAACCTTTGTCCCCTTCAGAAGGGGATCTTGTGTCACAATCCCTTGGTGCTGCTGTCTCAGGCGCTCTGTTGGAAACAGCTCCCAGCCTCTCATCTGCAACCCAGGGAGGGTTGGAGCCATCCTGGTGCTAAAGCTCTCCAGCTTCTGCAGTCAGGGAATCTCCATCTTCCAATCCCATAAACACAAGTGTACCCACCTCTGTGGGGACTTGAGGCTCACCTCGTACCTCCGTGTTCTCAAAGACGACAGACATCAGATGGAGGTCCATCTCGTCTGTGCCACCCCTGGTGCTGTGCAGGCTGCTGCCCTCCTCCTGCAGCCCCTTTGCCTGGGGACACAGACCCGCTGCCAGCAACCACCTCTTGCAGGCAAGGACACATCTCCCCCAGGCCCAGTGGGAGGCCCCTGCTGTCCCCACAGTCCCAAACGTGCAGAGCTGCATCCTCTCATGGAGCTGGATTGAGCAGAGTCCCCCAACACACTAGGTAGATGGGGTAAGGGGCTTCTGGGGGCTGTGCCCCAAAGGGCTTCACCACCACTGCTGCATATGGGGACATGGGGAGACTGCCCTCTGCAGAGCTTCCTCCTCCTTTCCATGCCCCCTCCAGTGTGCCCTGCTCCACAAACAGCCACATCGTTTGGCTGTCTCTGTTAGCAACACAATGCATTTTAAAGATCTGTATGGTTTGCTTGGGTACAGTGTAAAAAGTGACTTCAGGTGTCAGTTCTTTTACACAAAACCTAAAAAAGTCAGTGGTTCACTTCTTCATAGTAGTTCAAGCTATCTTGAATTCTAAAAGTCTTAGTCATAATGCCATAAAGCTTTAGCAATGTGGCTTCATGACTACACTGTCATTCTATTTCTCCATTAACATGCTTTATTAGAAATATTTCAAAATTAGTCGCAGAAACAGGTCAAGACCTGGTATTTTTTCTGTGGTAATTTAACAACAGAAAGGGATTTTGAGCATCTCTTATTAAAGTAGAAAGTAAAACAAAAGACTAAAGTAAAACAAAATCAGGACTAACTCCCAAGTGCTTCACAGAATTGGATATATATCCAATTTACAAATACTTCTGAAAGAAAAAAAAATATTTACCAAATGGTTCAAACTTGCCAAAATTATGTCTGATTCCAAAAGTAGTTAATGGAGAAAGACAAAATAAAAAATAGAATGTCTGAAAAGGATGCTTATTGTTCCCCATTCATATGACAGTGGTTGAACCTTATGATATACAGCAGTATACTTTTACAATTATGTAATATTTGCAAAATGCAAATAATCTTATTAGGGAAAAATTTATGAAGCTAATTTATTGCAGATAAGGGGAAAATACTTGCAAACGAATAGATTCTCCACCTCTTCATTTTTTATTACACCTATACAAATAAATATAACGTTGCCATAATCACTTGTTGTCACAGATCAAGGAAATGCTTACTTTCTCCCTTTGCAAGATACCAGAAAAATGTAATAATGGTCAACTTATTGTTTTGATGTAGCAAAATGTCCACATATGTTTTGGACCAACATACAGTCTTTATTAGAAAAGTTACATTACTCACCTGATAATTTCCCATAAAGTAACTGTTCCTTGTCCTGAAAGAAATCAGCTGTTTATAACAATGTCTTATATATTTAGACACTCAGTCCTGATTTGATCTTTTGATCATGCATGAAATTACTTTGTTCTCACTACTAGGAAAAGTATGATTCCCTAACCATTGTAAACCTTGAAGAAGGTGATGGGTTTTTTTCCAAAAACTTGGATTTAAAATTTTATTTTAATACTTATTTCTACATCTTTGTTGGTGAACCATATTTTAATAACATTTTCTGACTAGCTCTGAGAAAAAAAATGCATTTTAATTACATTTAAGTTGGTTTATTACTCAAGCTATTTTAAGTGTAATTGCTCTTCTTCTCTGTAAACTTTTTTAATTCCTGTCTTCTGCCACTGTTCATTTTAATTCCTATTTATATTTTGTGACAAAATAGAAAAGCCTTCCCTTGTCAAGCATAGTGAAAAGAGCAGGACCCAACACCGATGTTTACAGTATTGCACTTGTCACGTTTATCCATTTCTGCCTGTTTCTTCTCACTAACGCTGTCTTTACTTTTCAAAATAGTTCTTTATCCTTATAAACTGCATATATCTCCTACAATACCAGATGACCTTAGTAAAAGTCATCTTTGTGTGATCATGTAATAGAGATTTCATAAGGTTTCTTTTAAGGCTGGACATTCTGTCCAAAACTTCTCTGATAAATCCTGTGTATTATTTGCTCATATATAACTGTTACGTTTGTCACCAACATCTTTTGTGAAACCATCCTGATATTCCTTAAACAATGTTGCTGTTAGTTCTTCTCTGTTTTATCTTTACTCAGCATTATCTTGTTTGCTTTATGTAACTCCAGACTTGGATGTTTGGGTTTTGGTTGTTGTTTTTTGGTTGTTTTTTTTTGTTTTTTTTTGTTTTTTTTTAATTTTTTAATTATTTCTTCTGATTGGGAAGGCTCCCACCATCTCATTTATTGTTTTCCCCCGTTTTATAATGGGTCCTGTTGATTTTAGTGTCTTTCTTAGATATGTCTCTTTTTTCAAATTGTTCTATTTTTCCCTCATATAATGCTATGCTCCTTCAAATTTTTGTTCTTGTTCTGATTTGGTATAAGTATTTCCCTGTTGTTAGTTCTCTCTTCAGCCTTTTTTCCTCCTCTGAGAATGCTGAGGCAACAAGTTCATGTCAATAGCCCACAGTGACAATCACCTCTACCAATAAATTACTCCTGCTGTCTCTTAAAGGATTACCCACTTCAAGAGACACCCTTTCTCCTTAATATTTCTGCAGTAATATTATTTCATTCTTGTCGTCACATTTCCTTAAAATTGTTTTTCCATTCATTTGGCCTCATTCTATAAACTTCCCCTTCTTTTCTCTGCTTGAAGTTTTTTATGTTTCACACTTCATTCTTTTTGTATTGTAATAATACCCTTGCACTTCAGTAATACCTCTTATGTGAAGACCTATATGCTTTATAATAACTAATGAGTTAAGCTTTCGGTACATTGTAAGAATTAATGTCTATTATTTCCTTATTAGTAAAAGGAAACTGAGGCACTGGAGCAAGCCAACTGACTTCTTGGAGATAAATACTAAGTCTCAGTCAAGCTGTAAGAAGGCTTGACTAAGAATCTTGTTTCCTTGTTGTTTTGTTGTTGTTGGGGTTTTTTTCGGAGGGAGGTGTTGGTGGTTTGTTTGTGGGGGTTTATTTACTGTTCTGTTTATCACAATGTTTCTCTCACAAATAAGGTATTTCTATAATTATTACTTCCTGTTAATTCACTGATAGTAGTCCCTATGACTACTACATGGTTTGCCATTTAACCTTGCAGACCTATCAGAAAAGAGAGAACAATATTTTAAAAGATCTTTCAAGCTCTCTATATTGTGACATTTCTCATAATCAGCATAACAGCACCTCTAGCACAAGAGAGTCTTCCGAGTATAAACTGTTCATATATATTAGCATAGTTTAAAAACTCAAAATCTAGAAAAAAATAATTTATATAGTATTCTTTTCTGTGGATGTATGTGTTACATTTGAATTTTTAATGACATGATGACAATTACATTTTAAGGTTGTAATACATTACATATGCATATGCAGCACTGTCAGATTGATGTTCAGCTAGTTACCCCTTAAATTGCTTGTTTTGATGATGTCTCTAATATAAATGTTTCTGAGTAGAGACCACCTCACTAAAATATTAATACAATTGATGCCCTTACACTAATATGTGTGTTTTAGCTTTGCAGTAATATACAGGGTTTTTTTGTTTTCAACTCTTCTTAATTTGCTGTTAGGTGTGTAATGCTACTTTGTGCTCTTTATGCTATGTGTCTTATAGCGAATTTTCATCACTGCCCTGCTCTCTTTATTGTCAGATATTGAGCAATGAAGATTGTACCCAATATGTAGGTTTTTTCCCAAGATCCTTCCAATCTCTGCATGCTTTCACAAATGCCAGTTCTACCCACTTATAAAACCTGATTCTATTTTGTGCCAATTCAGTACTGTCTTTGGAGAGCCATACTTCCACGCTTTTAATGTAGTCAATGCCTGTTTCTGCATCAAAAATAGTACAGGGAGCAAACATGAAGTACTGCATTGTGCAAATCCAAACTGGTCTTCTCAGTAATTCAGTTTATTTTTTTATTTGCCTGAGAAAATTGCCCTTCATTTTTGGCAAGGAATATTGCTCTCTCAAAATTGTTTTAAAGTATTTCCTTTGGAGAAGCAAGGGTGAGGGAAAGGAAAAGAAAAAAAAAATATGCTGTTTTTTGTGTGAGTTCTTCCCACAACCAAAGCCTCACTGTGCCACATCATGACATAAAACCCCAAACAAACTAGCAACACCTGGCCCCAGGTGTTTACGATTAGCAAATATCACAAAGGCTTGATTTTGTCAACCCTGTGGAAGATACTCTCACTTTCCTGCATTGAGAGTCTAATCAAAACCCACATAAGTACAACTCCACTTCAGGATGAATCAGAGCAGCAAAATGTAACTCGGCTCTTTCATTTCCAGACAAAGTCCTTCTGAAAAGATGACAAGAGAAGGAGAAGCTAATGCTGTCATGGAGAGATATCTAATTTTAGCAGCTTATCTAACTGAACAGTCATCTCTAAATTTTAATTGAATAGCTGGATTCAGCTGAAGTAATATGGACCAAGGTCTTCACTGCATGATTATGGTATGCCCACTGTAGCTCCTCAGCTGCAGACGCGTACAGAGTCAGTGAACTGCACACAGATAATACATGTTATTGGTGTAGACTTGTGTAGTGAAGGCTTAAACATGTGCAGATACACTAAAACTTAAACGTGAAGGCTGCAAAAAGAAGGGGAGAGGCAGAAGTTGCAGCACTTAGTCCTAGTATTCCCATCTATAGTAGCTTTCAATATTCCCTTATGCTTGAAAGGCAAATTGTAATAAACAGTATCTGTGATACAGCCAGAGGAAAAATATAATATCTTATAGATAAATAAATACAAAATATAAAAGATAAAAGAACTTATTAATCTTTAACCTTGTCCACTCTGAAAGAGTCAATACTTATTCCAGATGGTGGAGTTTTCTTCTTGTCCACTGAACCTATTAACAGCTTTCTTAAAGACAATGTAGCAGATAAAAACCCAGGGAGGGTCTGTAACCTACGGCTATGTTTTAATGTGAGTATAGAGTTTATACACTAAGGATAGATCTGATTGAAACCTTTGCTGCAGAAAATAGTTCAAGTTCTCTTACTGTGCCCGAGTTTGTTTCTTGGGCAAGAATCACATGCCATTGAATTCTCTGCCAGACCAGGGCAGACATTCCCCAAGGCCACCGATCTTGACTAGCTTTTCACAGAGCTCTTAATCTTGAATTATGAATGGTTTTTTTGCAGTGTGCCTCTTTGAGGATGGCTCTTTATATCTGGTAGTTTCAAACAGCATTAGAGGCACTGTAAACTGGAGGTGAAGTTGGCTGCTTATTATCTTTTCTTCCCTTCCAGTTGGTTTGCACCAGTGTCTCTCGTGTTATGGTTGTCTTTCCTGAAAAAAGGAAAAAAAAAAAAAAGCAACTTCTGTAGAAGCATCTTTAATCAAAAGTGTTCCTGAAAGACCCTTTTCCTTTTAGTGGGAGTGCAGCAGTCCCAGTAAAAATGCTTGATTTTTGTTCTTCCCTTTGAGACTTAGAAGGACAATATGGAGGAAATACTTCAGTTAGATGACTGATAATAAAGCAAACTATTACCTTCCTATGCCAATAAAATAATAAAATGCAGTAAGTTGCAGGCTAAGTAGAGGTGGAGAAGACAGTGATCCTCAGTGTGTCTACTGAGGTGATATGGATTTTTGAAAATTTTGCAAGTGTGACCTGAACTTTAATGAGAAACTGTCTAAAAATCTAAAGAAGTAATTTCAATGTTGTTCTTAGTGCAGATGCCCCTACAGTTCTCCTAAAGGCTCTGTACATTAGTTCATTATACTCCAGTTTATATATTCTACAGCAAAGTTAATTTACATTACTTTCTAAACTGTGGGACTAATTCACTCTGTTCCTGAGGAGCAGGAGGAACAATCTCATTGTACCTGATTAGCATCTATGCTGAAGGATGGGCATATTTCTGCTGCAGATTTTTTTCCAACTCGTAACTGGTCAAAGAAGGCCATTCCCAATAAATCCACAAGAAATCCCCTTGTTGCTTCCAGAGTGCGGTCCATGTACAAACACAGAAAAAGAGTACTGACATAAATATATTCTTCCTTTATATATAGAATCATAGAATCATAGAATTGCCTAGGTTGGAAGGGACCTTTTAGATCATCTAGTCCAACCATCAACCTAACTCTGACAAAAAACATCACTAAACCATATCTCTATATACATATACATACATAAATATGTATTTATGTATCATTTTTAAACATAAACCTGCACACACAGTCACATAAAAGCACAAGAAGGCACAAATACATGTGCACATTTTTGCCTACCTAAATAGATCAATGCTGAATAGATAGCGGATTGAAATGTAGTTGTAAAACTGTGCACAGGTATTCTGTAAAGATAATTCTTCAGTAATGGTGGGAACAGGCTAATACAGCTTGTTTCTCCTAAATGTTAAAAACTGTGTTTCTTGTGTCTAATGAAATATTAATATGCTACGCAAAATGGATCATTCTGTCCTGTAACAGATAAACACAAAAGCGTATCTAAACATGTCTTGCCTTTTCTTTCTCTCACTATTCTATCTACTTTTTCTCAAACCAACTTCAATTCAGACTTTTACTGCCAAGATGAAATTAAAGAAAATGTGTTCTTCATGGAGTGCAGTTTCTCTTTCAAACCATCAGTAAACACTTTGCTGCTTTTAATATTTTCATGCCTTTGGCAACCACCTGTTTTGTTTGTGTGTTAAAGCCTAAGATAATTCTAAGAAATAAACATTCAGCACACAGTTCAGAGAATTCAACAGATCATTCCTATAACTGATAATTGAAGAGTGCCCTTAAAACAGGGTGTGAAAACTATGTGTGATGGAAAACAATGTTGCACTGAATGACCAGGGTATCTTCTTGAAAATTACCCCAGCAGTCACAGATCCACTTTTCTCATTAAGGCGTTTAAGACCAAATATCTTGCAGCAGCTTTCTTTTCCTCTTTCTCACTCCCAGTAATCTGAGATTTGATTCAATTTATTGCTTTATGTTTTATTAGTCTCTTGGATTAGAGGAATATAGTAGAGCACTAGAGTTACACGTGTACTGGTATGGATAGTTAACTTCAATTACAGGGCACTCAGTTGCTGATGACCAGGCCAGACACAAACATAAGAATTTGGTTTTAATGAGCTATTTTATGTTTTCTTCTTGTTTCTTTCATTTCAGAGAATAAAAACTGTCCTGCAAATATAACCACAGTTTCTTGGCTGGAAGTTGAAGCAAAAAGAACCTCTTTTGCTCTTTATTAGAGTATTCCTCAGCAGAAAGGTGGTAAGGTACAAATTACAGCCTACCAGGTGTGTACAGAATTCTCCTAAATCTGTTCATTGCACAATTGTGTCAATTTTTTATTTCAAAACTTCATCTTTTCATTTGAAATTAATTCATATTCTGGGAACTTAGATAAGCACCCATTTGCACAAATCTCAGTAGGCTAAAGGGCCATTTGCTTAGTCAGACACAAGCACTGCAATCATGTTGGGTTGCTATATTCTCATGAATGGTGGGTACACTGCCCTTTTCATTGCCTAAAATAAGACAGAGTGTTCCAGCTCTTCCATAAGCCAATTAGAAGGGTTTTTTTGGCCAATGTGTGTGTTATAAACTCTTTACAGGTGTAAGGACTCTAATTAATGTTGTTCATGGAACTAAACTACTTTTATTTCATTTTTATATCTGTTTTAGTGAAACATCATCCTAAAGTTAATTTTTTGGGTAAAGCTAATCCAATGTAAAACATTTGCTAATAGGTTATTTTCCCCCCTTTAATTTGTCAGTTATAAAATCTTTTTTCCTCCTTTGAATAATTAAAAAAATACCCTGGCTAAGACTTAGTTGGATTTTGAAGAAAATCAGGCTCCTTTTGAATAGTTGAAAAAAGTAATTCGCTGTAATCGTAGATCTTCATATCATTGGAGAACTCATTCATAAAGGTATCAACAATTGATCATAAAAAAAGTATCTATCCTTACGTGAGACACAAAGAAAATAGTTTTAGAACGACAGCAAGAATCAGAAACTTACAGATGAAGACAGAAATCAAGTTTAAGACTTAAAATTATGGGAAAAGAATAAATAGAAACAGACTGATAATAATATACTATTACCTTAAATATGTCAAGTTTGATCCAGTTGAAGCTACTGTCAAAATATCTTTATTCTTCAAGAATTTCTCTCTGTGGTTATGAATGTGGATGTGAATGCACTGAGGTCCTGTGAGCTTCTTTATTCTTTATTTTTCAGCAGATACAGTGCCCAGTGTCCTTCTGGTGTAGTATATGAAATCAGAAACAGACTATAAAAGACTATCTGACCTTATGATACTTGAAACTGGGGACAGTGATCTGTATTCTAGCCTTTCTTCCAGCAGTCAAAGAGACAGAAGGTTGCAATTTCTTTGACCAGAACTCTGGCGTGCTTGGTTGTTCTGTTTCTCAGACTATTGCTCCCCTAGATATCTTCTAAGTAATCAGCCTTACTTAACATAGTGTTGTTTGGTTTAGATCTGACTATTTTATCATTAAGCATACATTTCATTTTTCGTAGATCAATTTACAGCTGCAGATAATTTCAGACAAGAGAAAGTATATTGTCCTTGCATCACTTAATATATATATATTATGATGGAAGGAAGTGTAAATCATACCATGATGCCATTTATATATGGTAGAATAAGACATACACAAATTCAGAATGAATAAAAAAATAATTTCTTGACAAAGTACTTTGTCAAACTAGTTGCCATAAAGCTTTGCTTATGACAGCTTTGCTTTCAAAGATGAAAACTTGAAGAGATTTTTAAAATGAATGAATCTTTTGGAAAGTATTATATTTATACCAGACTATCTATTGCTGGTTTGGAAGTTTTTTGAGCCATCCGTTGAGTTGGCCACCGATGCATAAATAATAGAGAACTAACCGGAAATTTTTTCTGTTCTGCTGTGGCAATTCCAATGTTCCTAAACCAAAAAATGTTTTTAGATGTTTCTAAATTCACTGCTATTTAAAAATGGTAAGATTTAAAAAAAACAAAAAAAAACCAAAAAAACAAAAAAAAAAAAACAAAACAACTTCAAAAATGCTTTTCACCTCATGCAGGGCACAGCAGCCGTCATTGATTCCCTACTTAATAGACTACAAATCCATTAAAGACCTATCTTGTACTTGCTACTCAGGAGAATGGCAGTCCCTCTGTAGCTTTCATAAAGCCCCGAGTAATCTAATTTAATTTTGAAATTGTCCCTTTTTAAGCAGAAAAGGGAAGACTACATGACCTCCAGAGCTCCTTTGCAACCTAATTGTTTTTTTGGTTCCATGATTTGCAATTGTATTCCAAGCAAATCCCAGCGCCATCGTCCAAGCTAGAAATTATCAAAAATACATGAAGTTGAACTTTCTGATGAAACAGATCTAGATTATGGAATTCTGCATTCCAAGAATAAAACTCATAAAAAGTTCTGACAACAATTAGAATCAAATGAAAAATCCATTTCCTTGTTTAGTTGTTCAAGGGTACCTCTTTCCTAAGTGTGAACATACACCTACATCAGTACATACATCTGTTAGTCTTCACGGGGAAGTGCATCTTTTTTCCCAGGTAAGGGTTTTCAAACACTAAGATAATAAGTACTTATATTCAGTCATTTAAGAGTCATTTGCCTCTCAGCATATAACTAGTAGTACACGCAAGGGAGTGAAATACTTGCTTTGCTTGAATTGTAGACTCTTAAGTGAAAATATTGCAGCTGTTCTGAACATATATAAAAACTGAATTTTCCAAAGGCCTTGACTCTCTGTTTACTTTCATATTTTTGTGAAAATACTCACTTTTCTAGATTAGTATATTTTCTCTTTTTGAATGCTGTATGTGCATAGATCATGGGACGGAGTGTTTAAGAAATTCTATCTTTTTGGTGTTTTAAGTAGTATAGCTATAAAAATGTAGAGGTACAACTTTGCACTTCAGCTGGTTAGATAAAATGTTTTCAACACTAAAGTAAAAAAAGAGGGTATCTGCTTGGAATTCCCCACACACCTTTTTTTTTTTTTTTTAATGAAAAAATGCATAGATGAGAAGAAAATAAGTGCGTTACCAGTACCCAGACAAAAAAGGGATACATCGTTTTACATAGGAGTCTCAGTAACACATTATTGTAAACCTTCTGGGCGTTAAAGCCAAAGCCAAATCTCCATCATTTTCCCTGTCTTTTCCTTCAAAAAGCTTCTAAGGATTGAGGAGCCCTAAGAGAATGACTGCTCAGTTGACTTTCGGGGAAAGGGTTATCTATGAAAAGGCATCCTCTTAGCTCTGCAAATCTTATTCACAGTGAATAAGAAAAAAGTCTGAAATTACATTGGACACCACAGGTTTTGCATGATCATAGAAAGAAAAATCCAGATCCATATTTTCAAATCCCATTTAGACTACAATTAAAACATTAATTCAAAATAATTCCATCAAGCTGACTCCCAAGTAGAAATGCTGCAAGCAAGGGCAACAAAATAATCAGGAAAGATTCAGTGCCATTGTACAATGTATTATGGGATGTCAGCTTTGCGATTTTTAGAGACAGTTTAAATAAATTAAATATGAGAAACAGAAAGTTTGGCTTCAAGTCATATGTACTGTTAATGAGATTTTGGCAAATATAGTTGCAATATTTATTAAAATACCTTGACAAATGATAATATTGTGGCAAATTTAGATTTCTAGAATTCTTTTTGTTTTCTTATGCTACAGATCTACCACAACACATGAACTAGAGCTGTACCAGGCATCACCGAGCCATCTTCTATACGTGTTAGTTTAGTGAGCTGTCTGTCTGTTCTCGTAACAGAGAGTAGGCACATACTTCTTGCATCCTCAGGCCATCAGAAAGTTTTTTAAAAGTGCATGCTCCAGTTCAATAGCCATGTTAACACTGCGGATGATAACTTGGGACAGAAAAGTATTTTGAGTACCCAGCTAATGTCAAAGTCTGGCCAAAACATGATCTGCAGAATTATAAAACTAAAGAGCAAACATGGACTGCAATCACAAATAGCTGGCAAATTATATTTTTATGTGTATCAAAGGATGCTAAGGCAACAAAATTATGATAGGAATTATTAAAGGAAAATACCAAGAGAACAATTCACAACACATCTAAAGAGCTTTAAAATAAAATTAAAAAAAATTAAAAAAGAGAAAAAATGGAAGAATAATGCATAGAAATAATGAAAACGAACTAAGGTATGGACATCAAGGGTCAAAACTGATTGCATCTGTCAGCCCTTATCAAAGAATCACCCTGAGAAGAGTTTTATTGTGCAGTAGCACATATAACACAGGATACGGCTGATTGCCCTACCCCTAAAAATGGGCTGAACCATTACTTTGGTTAGAGCCGTCTCATGAGAGCAAACAAAAAGTATTGGATAGTGCTTCTGATGTCTCATAAATCTCCATAAGACTCTCCCAAAATTATCTTACTACTGGAGCTAGAGACAGCCTGAGCTGTTAAGGGTAACTGTTTTTTTAAGTGACATTCCTAACACATAGTATGATTTGCCTGAATCAGTCATTCTTTCTTCTTTAGCAGTTCTTTAAAAAAAAAAAATAAAAATTGCCAGTTTTCCTTGAGCTTATTAATAATTACTATTATTATTTAAATTCATCACACATATAAAATGCAACTCGAGTTCACACTGATCGTTATTTACGACTGCTTGTAATTTCACAAAAAGATACTACTAAGAAGAAAAATGGGAAGAAATACTTTCATGTTTCTTGTTCTTCAACATTTTCAAGTGGAGATTTAGTTGGCAATTAATGCAAATGAAAAACCATGACCACCTCTTAATACCCTCTAAGGCTGCTATCTGTGGCATCATAGAAGTCACTCAATAGGAGAAAAGGTTCCTGAGACAACCAGGATTCTAAGAGATATGAAACTACTACAGAAAGTTTTGAAGAATTCTTTCTCTTGCAGCTTGGGAATCATATGACGGAGTCACAGAATCACAGAAGGGCTGAGGCAGGAAGGCATCTGCTGAGATCCTCTAGTCCAACACCCCTGATAAAGCAGGTTGACCAGGACTGTGTCCAGTCAGGTTTTGAGTATCTCCAAGGATGGAGACTCAACCTCTCTAGGAATCCATCCTCAAAGTAAGAGATGTATCTTAATTTTAAATGGTGTTTCCTTTATTTCAGTTTGTGCCCATTGTGTCTTGCCCTGTCACTGGGCACCAATGAGAAGAGTTCGTCTCCACCTTCTTTCCATCACATATTTTTACACACTGATAAAATCCACCTGAACTTTCTCTGTTCTGAATACTCCCAGCTCTCTCAGCCTCCCTTCATATATCAGATGCTCCAAGCCCTTAATCATCCTCGTGACCCTCTGCTGGTCTTGCTCCAGTACATCATGGTCTCTCTCGTACTGGGGAACCCAGTGCTGGACCCAGCACTCGAAATATGTCTCACCAGGACTGAGCAGAGGGAAAGATCACCTCCTTTGATCTTCTGGAAATGTTTTGTATAACGTAGTCCAGGAGGTTGCTGGTCTTCTTTGTCATGAGGGCTCATTGCTGGCTCCTGGTCATCTTGGTGCCCACCAGGACACCCAGGAATTTCTATGCTGAGTTGTTTTCTTCGCCTCTGCTATAATTCCTTTCTTCTGCAAAGAAACTTTGATGAAAACTTTGTGTATGATCCTTTATGATCTTCTTTGCCAACACGGATAGTCCCAACTCAAAAAATATTTTTTACTTCAGTAAGTACCCTGGGTCCAAAGCAGACAATGCCATGGAGGTACTACTCTTTATTTCCACATCCCTTCAATGGGTCTTGATCCCCTATATTTCTGCTAGTAGAGGGAATAATCCAGTCCCAAACCAGTTTTGAATTCTTTCTACAGGTTTTGGTTATGTTCTGCTGAGTTGCTAAATTAAATGAACAAAAGAAAATCCTCAAGAAAAATATTAAAAAAAAATTATTAATCCCTTATGTAATATTTTTCCCTTTCTAACTCTCCTTCTGACAAATATTGATCCTTCCCAACCCTCTGCCCTATCTTTTTCCTATAAGTACAAGTCAGCACAGCAATATATACAGTACACTGATTTCTCTTGCTTGTCAAAAACTTAACTGATGATTTCATCAGTGTTACTGGTACAGTTGTTGCAAAAAAGGATTTCTTAGCTTGTTTTTCCCTGACAATCTTGCTTCTTCTGCAGTAATGTAAATATTCTGCAGCATCATGCTTTATCTGTGGCAATTGTGAGATTTTAAAATGTTCTTTTTATTTTCAAAGAATGTATCTAGAACTCAAAGGCTTCCACCTATGAAATTGTAAGAGAGGTTTCTTACAATTTTAAAAATATTGTTAAAAGCTGCGTCTAAATCACAGCAGAAATTTCCAGAAGCATGACCTGATCTTAATTCTGAGTACTGATCTCATTGACTGTGCTTCCAGCTGTTCTGGGACATAAATAAGCTAACGCTGTTGAATAGTCCAAGTTTAAAGAGCCTGAATATATTCATAGACATCATGTGTACCTGAAAACAGGAAGTGAAACACCTGGAAACTAGATCTCTGCGGACCTCATTTTGCAAGTATTTCAGTAGAAAGAGATCTTTATGCTTTCACAGGGCCAGTCAGGCCCTGAGAAGGTTGAGGTCTGCTCACATGAAACAGGAAAATTTAGGCCTTCATATATTTTAAAGTTTATTTCCCAGCTAGATTTTTCTCAAGTTTTCAGCTTGAGTTTTCAGCTTACACGTAGATCTATGGAACAGGTTTCCCCATGTGACAAAATTCCCAAATATAACCCCTCCCAAACCAACACATTAAATTAATTATTCATGTAATTTAAAAAAATGCATTCCAATTTTAACTGTTAATGTAAAAATTCTCTTTCAAAATTTATTTTTCACTCCTTGTTATTTAATCATAACTACATGTACAGAGAAGAAATGAATCATAAAAAGGCATAACCAAATGCATTGCAAATCCAACCATTATTATTTTAGATATGTTTAATTTCAGTATGATTCTCACCAACATATCTACATACCGTTGATTGTTTGCTTCCCTATTTTAAGTTAAATATCTTTCCAAGTGCGTTTTTCCTTGCCAAGAGAATTTTCAGTGCCGTACCAGATTTACTGCTCCATAACTATTGTTCTTGGTAAACCACACGCTGTTAATGTGGGTATAAAAAAAAAAAAATTTGAATGACTGAAAAAAAACTCTAGAAAATTATGTATCTCCAAAGCAAAATTCTATTTTATGTATCTATGTACTTTGGATAACATAGATTTGCTTTACAATACAAGATTTTCCCCTCTTTTTAAGACAAATGTCATAACAACCTGACATTTGCCAACTCAAATGGTTATTTATTAGAAAGTATTCATTATTTACATTGAAAATCTGAACACGAAAGCAATGAAAAAGGAGTTGCCTGTTCTACTTAAGTAACTTGGAAGTTTGTTTAAAATTTTTCTATAATGACTATTTTTTTTTTTTTTAATTATGGAAGATATGTGCGGTATTGCAATCTGTCTTTGAAGTGAGTTGAAAGGTGACTGAGGCAGTTGCTATCAAAAAAAACCAGTATCTGTGCATGGAAGAATAATTCATTATAAATCAGGAGTTCAATCTCATCTGTAGTACTGTGTTTAATTCCTTACCTTACGAAGAGTTATAACAGACATTGAAGGATAATGAAAAAAATATTACAAAGACAGGAAGAAAAGCAGGTGAGATAATAAATAAATTGGGATCATCCCATTTATAAAAGATATAGGAGGATGTTTATTCTCATAATACAGTGTCTAGAGAAACCAGATTGAGCACTCTTACCTTTCAAAACTCATAAAATGCAAAACTAATGAAAGAAAATGTTGCGAAACTGACACGGCTAACCTTTGAAACTGCTTGTTGTATCACGATGTCACGAACTCGGAATATCTCAGTAAAGGAGCAGATGTCTCTTCATGAATAAGAACTTCTGAAGTTGTGGGTCTGAAATTAAATTAAAAGATAAGTGTTGGTACAAACTATGGGGTCTACATCACATGCCTTTATAAAAATCTGGAGTTAAAATCCACATTCTTTTGAATTTTCTATCATTGTTTAGTTGATAATGTCTTCCTGAATTCACAGCTGAACACTTTCATCATGACCTTTCCTCCATGTTGAAAACTGCAGATGTGGACACAGTTCTTTTATCACTTGAAGAAATAAATATGCTCAAAATTATATGTGTTCCCTTTCCTACAATTTTATTTATGTATGTAAATTAGACTTATTTCTAAGTCCTCTATAAAGGTTTCACTGACTGTTGACATCCCCCATATCAGCCATCATACTTCCTTGCTCACTTGTATCACATATAAATCAACAATTACACAGTTCCAATGAAAACTAGGACATTCATGTGGATCGGGCTAGTCGGATGGCTCTGAATCCCAGATACTGTATTTTATCTGGGCAGCACTTAAAATGTGCAGCACATTTAGCATCACAATACAGAACTGCAACCCAAAGGTATCCACAGACTTTTTAAGTTTCACTTTGTGTCTAATTTTACATTCTGTAGATAACTTTTCTTTCTTTGGTCTGTGGTTGTGCATGGTTTTAGTCTTTGCTGTTAATCAAAGTACGGGTGGCTGAATAAGTGTGATTTACATTTTGTTCTGAATATCTCAGAAACTCACCATGATCCAAAGCACTTCAGGGAACAAGTTTCACAGCCACAGAAGGTGTAGTTCCAATGAGCTAAGGAAATGTAATTTATTAAACACTGGTTGGTAGCACGCACAGTATTCCCAGATTAAAAAAAAAAAAAAAAAAAAAAAAAAAAGAAAGAAAAAGAAAGGAATCTTTGCTCTGGAAATTGTACGAAATAAACCATTGCTAAATAATAGGAAAGAAGGGTGCTAGCATGAAAAAAATTTGGTGTGGGGGTGTTCATAAGCAGCCCATAAAAGAGGCAAAGTACACAACTGCCATGTTGCTGAATACGTAGGCAGTTGCATTTCAGCCAGCTGGAGCACCTCAGTATTGGCAGTTTCATTCTCAGGTGCAATAATCAATGTGTCCATAATCCTGCCCAAATATCTGAAGCTTAGAGTATACGGGATAATAACTTTTGAGAATTCATGTTTTTTGAGTGACTGATCTGAGAACGGGAATAGAGTCACACGTCTACAAACGCCGTAACCTGGAAGATAGGAAAATCTGTCTCTAGAGTTCAGACGAGTTACCTTGTCTCATCTCTCAAATGCTAATTTTGCTGCACTAGACACAGAAGTGTACAATGCTTCCCTCAGACATATAAATTCAGCTTATTGATTTCTTTTGTCAGCACAATGTTTTATATTGTAATCAAATTAGCACACTGTACTTCAAGCAACCTTGCCACCTTCAAAAATTAAGCAGTCGTCTTTACCTGGACAGAATTATTTTACACATGCCCTTGTCATTCTTTGGTTCCAGAAATGATACAGGAAATTATCCTCCCTACACAAAATCCATTAGTCTCTTTTTAGTATCTGAATAATTTCAAGATTGTTTTAAGTTTCTCTAACAGGAAGGAGAGTTCTTTATTTAAAGTGACTTGAAACAGTGTGGAAACAATGCTTTTGACTCTTTCTCATAAAATGTTAATCCAAAATGATAGTAATTTTAGATCTTTGTGAAAGTCTCTGTAAGATGTTAAGAACTTGAAACATAAAAGTGGTGCAAACATTTATGAAACTGTCTTTTGTTTATTGTGCATCATTTCCTCACCACAATAATGCTGTTGTTCACTGTTGTATAATTTATCTTAGTGCCACTTTAATTGTGTTTTCAGTGTTCATAGGAAAGCATCCTATTTGCGATAATTACTCACTTTGGAGATGATCAGCAATTTGGTTCATGAGCACCTCTGAAAATCACCCTGTCTGCAGAAGGTATTTTCCTGCAAGTGCAACACACTAGGTTTGCAAGAAGGGCAAATCTTGTTTGTCTTTTCTCTTTTCCTTTTCTTTCTCCTTTCCTGTCCCCAAAAAACATTCTATAATTGCTCTAGGGCATTCCAATTTCCTTACAACTCTTCACCAGTTATTTCTAAACATACAATCTCTCTCTCTCCTTTCTTTGTAACTGCCATTATCGTAAGTTGCCCTAAAATTCTCAGCTAATTTTAAGGTGCTTCCTTAACGCTGCAGTTTACGTAAGACAAGTAAGCAAATCCAGCTGGATCTCTTGGCAGCTTGGGCGTCCACAGGGAAACATGTATTTCAGTATAAATATCCATTATGAAATCATCACCAAGATTTAAGTTTCTGTATTTAATTACATTTGCATTGAACATGTAATCATCAATCAATTTAAAAATAAAGTAATCCTTGTAAAAACACCATGGAGATGCTTCTTGACAAACAAATGCAGTCACAGCAAGTTTACAGATCCTCAGTTCTTGTAAACTGACTGAAGGAGCACTGATGATAGCTTAAAATGGTTCTGTTGCCAGAGCCTAATTTTGTCACTTTCATTCATACCACCTGATAAGTGACTGTATGAACAATCCCTCTGAGCAAAATAAGTAACACAGGGGAAAATCAAGTCTTCTTGTCTTTCTGCTAGCTTCACAGGTAGTAAAACTTTGTAGGAGAAAAGCTGCATATGACAGCACGGTTGTGAAAGCTGGAGGCTACCATGTGTCAGATAAAAGACGGGAAACGTACAGATAGATCCACTTAGATTCTGAGTATGGTATCCCAAAAGATCTAAGGTACTAATCAAACATGTATGTAAAATTAGGTAATATCTTCACTTCTTTTCCCTTGAGATTTTTCCAGCAAGTCTTTTCAGTCACTGGAGTTGTATTTTAATTGCTTTGAGAACCCATCAAAGTTGATTTCGCCACCTTCGGAATGACTGCCCCGGCAGAATGATTACTATGCTTCTTGATATTGCACCTCTTGGCCATTCATATGGGATGATGCTCATTGTAGTTTATTTCTGGTCTTATTTTTAAAACTTACATAGCATGAAAATGTGTTTGTTTTCTGCCAGCATGTTTGTTATGCGTGTGATACTACCCAGAAATCATGTTTTCTAATTCCCTAGTCTAAGTACAGCCATTAAACTCCACTTCAGGCTTCCCCCCCAGGTAAACAGCGCAATCTTTAAAGAACGCTGTTTGTCAAAGAATGGCAAATACTACAGGTGTGTTGTTATCGATACTGATTAGTGTTTTACAGCACTCTGAAATGCTCACCTTTTGGTTCATTTAATGTATGGTCACAAACACCAAGAGTCATATAGATACAGATGGCAGAAAAGATAAGCGCTTTTTCTGCATCTTTCTAATCTCCATTTGCATGACCTCAGTGTGATACACTGTTGTGGTTCACTATGATACACTTTTTTACAGATCTTCCTTCTGTAACAAATGAGTTGTTCTATACGCAGCAGAAACAATGAAGCCCTGCATACTTATGTACTTTGTCCCCTCCTCTCCATCCCTTCACTGCACGGTCTCAGGATCTGTGCAGACACCTTTTAGGTGGTGTATGTGACAGAGCTCTTGGAGTTAAATGTCTACTGATGGGCAAACCAGCTGCTGCCTCTTCCTTCACTCAGGTCTCTGTATTTTACAGTAGTTCTACAAGAATGTGATTATCTTTGAGATTTATATCCACCTGTTGTTATTTTACTCCATTGCTTTAGAGACGCGAAAAGCATGTTCCTCTTTTCCTTGAGAAGCTAGATTAAAACCAGATTTCTCCAAATCCAAATATGGCGTGGACGGTCTACGTGGCGGGCTCTGTTCACTGCTGCAGACAAGTAATTAGGCAGAATACTCAGGACAAGGAATCCTGTTTGGAAGCAAGCCATCCTCAACCCATTTCAAAGGAGCAAGAACTGGCGGCTCAGACCTGACCCTGGTGAAATTCCCATCATATTTATGATTTAAAATAAGCAAACTTGGGATAGTAGCATTCTTTCTATTATGTTTAGCTCTTGGTGGGGCAAAAGACTTCCTGCTTGCTTCTGTATTGTGTCTTGGTGGGGTTTCTGCTGTACATGGGTTTCAGCCCTTGCATCTGTGCACCTGTGCAGATCGAGGCGCTTCTGTATTACTTTTGGCCCTTATTTAAAGCAGACTATAATAGATGTTAAGGTATGCATACAAGTTATTTGGTTTAATTTATTAATAGTGTTTTTATTTTCCCTATTGATGCCACTTTTGCTGCAAACACGTTAAAACCAAACACGTTAAAACCAAAGATAAATTTGTCAAATTTGGCACCCTATCCACTTCATAATGAGGGTTAGTTGCTCAGTAAAGATTTACGTTTCTTTAAGGTTTTATCTAATATTTGTTTTCATCATCTTTCTGTAGTAATCTATTAATGATACCTGTTTCTGTAGTGGGATACTGGGGCTGACAGAACCTTTTTACCTGGGAAAACTCCTTCACCAAAAAGCTTCTTTTTGTTGCGCTTTCCCGAACCTGCAGTTACAGGCCCCAGCCAAAAGTTTCCGCAATTAGGCAACTCTCTCGACATCCGGGAGCAGAACGGCTCCTAAATATAAATCCAGTTCTCACCTAAAAAGGCTTTGCTGAAGCTACCATACTTTGGATTTCCAAAACGGTATGACAAATTAACAGTTCCATGCCCACTTAAATATACATGAAAATGAATCTCTTCATTTTATACTAGGTTACAAAAATCTCTAGTTTCAAGAGCAGGGCCACGTGGTGTATTGTTGAGGAAAAAGGTTCTGATTTATGTGGTGTGGATTAACAAAGCAACGGCACAAAGCTCTCACTCTCGCCTCTACCAGCGTTTTCTCTACAGGTTCACAAGTGTCCTAGAACATCATCTTCTGAGGAAAGCCTTCCAGTTTCATCACATAGCTTGTTGATCCTAGCAAGATCTGGCTACAAAAATTCTTCCTCCCATATTTCATAATTTTCTAAGATTACTTTGCAGCAAGAGTCAAGTTGAAGATACCGATCGTGTCATTTAGAATCATAGAATCATCTATTGTATTAGTTTTCTGCAAAGGGACTTCTTGTCTCTCTCCTCCTGCCCAAAACCCAAATCCTCTTGAAAAGGGCAAAAAAAGGGTTGGAAAAATTATTAGGGATGCATTAATTTGGATTAATCTTTTATTAACTACTATCACTGCTGCTTCACATTAATATAAATCCACTTCTATCTCCTTCCGTGTATCATACAGGTGGTAAGGTGACAAATTTATAGAAGCTGCTTTGGAGACCATAGCTTAATTAACACCAAAGAAAAATTACCCCTTCAAAGTCAAGCTGGACAAAATCCCACCCGGTCTCTTTACTTTAGGGCAGGCTTTTATCCTTACAAAGCAAGATCCTCTGTGAGACAGCACTGAGGCACCGAAAAGGTACGCAATTTGGTTTTCATCGGTTTTATTTCACGCAGTCATAAATAGCAGCGGTATTTTTCCCCTCTGTACTACGAACAGAAGTCAAAACAAGTGAATTCCTAGACAGCTAAACGAATAGGTATAAACCCAACGGGATGAGTTGGGAGGCTCACCCGTACGCGGGGCCCACAGGCCTCCCCC
>VYZM01012486.1:0-110981 GCA_013398915.1 Dromas ardeola
ATTTGGCCAAAACCACGACAGTCCTCTAGTGAATGCTGTAATGCCTGAACAACTGGCACCCTACTTCCTTTAACTCTGAAATCGTCATTTAAAAATTAACACCTAAAAAAGCCCACCAACTACTGTAACAATGCAAATAGACTGGTATCCTTCCTCTAAATTCTTTTTTGCCATGCTTTTTGGCAAATATGGCTGTAATAATTTTTTACCATTTTACAGGAGATGATAAATTGGCAAAAAAAAAACCCAAACCTGGGGCACTTCAGATGGCTTACTTCTATATCAAGGAACAGATAATATATGGTTTTAAATTGGTGCTTCTTAATTTCAAAATTGTTAAAAAAAACTCTGAGCTGGTTTAAGTATAAGGTATCCCTACTGAAGGGAGTTATCAGTTATGTACTCTACAGACTCATAATAAAGAAATTAGGAGAATGCTTTGTTTTTGAAGCCACTTTGTATTTGTATTTCCCTTTTGTCATAAGGGGAGGTGAACCCTTGCAGGCTTTGTTTTTGTTTTCTTTCTCTACATGTAAAGTGAAATAAAAGTTGTGCCTTACAGACCAAGGTTGTGTCCAAGGATGGTCCTCTGAGCTGAGGTAACAGTCTGTTACAACAGACTGTTGTAACAGAGAATATAAAGTTGCCTGTGACTATGCTTTGCTACCAGCTCTCAGAGCTTTCATAGAAGTCAGCGAATCTGTACATTTGGTTTAATTTTAAGTCAGCTTAATGTTACTCCAGAAGAACGCTACTTGACATGATTTTTAAAAGAGCAAATTTCTAAGTCTCTGAGTCTGAAAAAGAGCTCTCAGGCATTTATCCTGGTACTACCGAAGTATTCACTACATAAATCAGATTATAAATAAAATCTCACTATTTTTTGGTTGACATCATCAGCACAGGGACCTGTTTCTGCTCAATTTGAATGCTAGTGGTTCAGCATACTGAGTGCACCATTGCAAAATTATTTTGGCAGTGAAACCTCTAGCAGAACTACAACAGTTGGCTATTTCTTAAGATACTAATCTATTGAAAACAAAATCAATTCCAAAAAGTAATTTTTAAAATTTTTCTGTATGTCTTCACACTTAATCTAGCATCTGCTAGATTTTGCTAGAGCAGTGAGAAAAAACAGACTGCCTAGAGCTGAATACTAAAAATGGACTGAGTGTTTGACTAGATAGGATTTAATGGGGAATCATGGAAAATCGTATTGTCTGAATAGCATTTGCAAATACCCACTCTCTCTGTACTTACATATGTGTGTTGGGTTTTTTTACTCTAAGATACTATGCTATTGAACTAGCAAATTTCTCCATCTATGACAGATAAAATGTCACAGATTTTGATCTCCAGAAACCAGATCAACAAGAATTTATTTAAATAGTTGAGCATAAATTCTCACTCCTTAATGACCCTAAGATTAGCTCTGATTTCTCTAATGGTAATTTCTGGTAATTACAGAATACACTGGATATGGAAGAAAGAGTAGGTTTTACATTTAAAGCAAAGAGCTGTAAGTCTACATTTTGGGGTTGATTCAAGTGTTACCTTAAGGTCATGCCTTGAACACTTTGTTGGGAGTTTCAAAAGAGCTGGAAAGCATCAGATACTACCCTAAATCCCATTGGACAGTTAGGTGCTTAATTTTATTAGGTTTCCCTGTAACTCCAAGGATTTAGCTGTCTGTGTTTCAATCGGGGGGGTAAAAGAGAAAAGGGGGATGGGAGGCATCTCCAGTACTAGCTGACAACTTATCACTAGTGTATCCCAGATTGACATCAAATGCTTAACTGGTATTTTTTTCCTAAAAAGAAAGGTGACCTCTTATACTAGAAACCCTTAGTTTAAGAAAAAAATGTTACCTAAGATAATTTCACCTAGCAGAGATTTACAAAATCAGGAAATCAAGAACTGAGCTTTGCCGCTTACTCAGAGATGTACGTTAATACTACTACAAGTAATACAACACAATTTTTGTGACTTCAGTTTTGTCCCTCCCAAAGGATACCAGCCTTCTGTCTTTCCAGGTGAAACATCTGATTCCCATTCTTAAGTTCCTGTTCTCCAGACAAAGCAGGTTACCCTCACAGCCCCCATTTTCATGCAGTTCCTGAAAACATCACTGCAATAATTTAAGTGCATCTATACGCATGAATGATGATGGCAGATTACCTGGGCTCAGCAGGTTGCTGTGCATTTAACACTAATGATCACATTTCTTTTGTCTTCATGCTTTGTCTCATTTCCATGTTTTATTCAGTTTTAGTCCTGCTTTTCTGTAAGATTTTTCTCGCTCCCCTGTTTTCTTTACTATATTTGAAACTAAATTTAAACTTAATACCATTTGCATTCTGGGTGAACATTCAAACCCAGGAATATTTTTGTGTTAGGAAACTTACCTCTTTCCTGATTCATCTGCTACATCCCTGGCATATCCAAGCATGTCCTTTTATTTGCATGTTTGCAAAATTTTGGTACTTAAAGGGTTAATGCACCTTTTGTACCTCAGACACACTAGGATTTTGCAATCAAATGTCTGTTGGTTGCAAGAACATATGAGCAAGTATGAGACTAATTTCCTGTTAAGGAATCGCTACATTAAAAGGATATTTGCATAATCATAGACTAAGATAATGTAGGGAAAACCCCAGAGATCATTCTGATGCCAGGATTAAGCCAAACCCAACATGTAATTTATTTAAATGCATGAAAGCTGCTGCTTATCACTCACTTCTATCTCAAGTCCCTGAGCACTTTAGTTGACAGCAGCAGGCTCTAACTCCTCCTGGCTAATTCATTATCCTCAACACCTTTTAAAAGGGTTATTTTAAGTTTACTTAACAGTGCCTGCAACTCAATTCACACAATAAAAAAGTTATTCCTTTTATGATTTGTGTCACACATTCAAAATAAAGCTACCACATCTTCTTGTGTCATAACTTTATTTAATGCCCTCACCTTCAGGTTATGGTAATTTCTGAAATGTTGCATGCACCACAAAAACAAGGGCTCAGGACTACACCTAAAAAAAACATAGCCAAAACCAATAAGATTTCATAATGCAGGTAGTTTTTTCAACTTTTATATATAAAAATGAGTGTCCACATAGGAGTTTAGCAGAAGGGCCTCAAGAGAGAGTACATTAGCAATTAAAAATCAAGGCACTAAATGTTTCTGAACAGATTAATACTTAGTCAGGGCTGGAGGGCCCTGACTTCCATTTTAAATCCGGTTGCAAGCTGTAAATTTTTATTTGGAGAATCCCATTGCCAAAGTAAAGAATTTGTCACACTTATCACCTGATACTTCCTCCATGTAAACATGCTTAGAGGCTTATGGGTGGTGTGCTGTAGAGGTGTCTGAAGGGTTTTTTACTTTTTACTCAGCTTGGTTGAGTAAGGTATTTGAACCCAAAATTCCAGTTGCCAGAAAAAAAAAAAACCAACACAAAACAAAACAAAACCCAAGGCTACTGTCATGCTTGCTTGCCATAGTTAAAACAAATGGGGATACAAAGACATGTGTAGAAGCAGGAAGAGGGCAGCTACTGTTTCTGAAAAGCAATAGAGGGGGGGGGAAACCCATTCAATAGCATTTCAGTGACAGCTCAATCAAGCCTCAAGCCATAGCTTAAGAGGGGAATAATGCTTCAAGTGAGGGAAGGACAAACATTATGATAAATTTTTTAACTGTAGTAAAGGCAAGAACAGAAAATATAATTAAGGTCTCAGGCACCTAAATAAGAAAGCATTCAGTAGCAATGGTAGCAACATTAGCAGATAAGCACAGGTAAATGAGTAAGACAATGACCACTGTCTATCGCAATTGAAGCACTAATAAAATACTTTCACTGTACTATAAAATAGTACCATGTTTTACTATACTTTAACTATGATTAAAACAGCACAATCCTAGTATCCAAAACAGTTAGTCCAATATTATTAATTAAAAAGTCATATACTAATGTACATTAAGATGTATTGTCCTGTTTGAAATTTCTAGTCCTCAGTAAGGAAGACTGCTATATTAAAAGAGAAGGTCTAGACATTTTAAGTAGCTAGTACAACACAGATACCTCCTAAATTTTGGAAGTGTTAAGAACAAAACTATTGCATACTGAAGATGAAGGACTAATTCTTACTAGACCAAAATAAAATGAAATGAAAATACATTGTAACCTATTCCCATAGGGAGACAAAGGATGGGAGACAGTTATTTCAGCTATATTTAAGTTTAATGTCTCTCCATAATATATAGTCTATGTTTAACTTGATAAAGTTTCCCAGGCCAAAAGTTGAGACCAAAGTTGTGGTGTTATGCCATATAACAGCATTACGCAAGCCATGAGCTTTCCCTGTGCATGTTTCTTTGTATGTGGAAATCTATGCAGAAATCTATATGAAGAAATTTATTAGAAGGCTTAACTTCTGGGGGGAAAAAAAAAAGTATTTCCCGAAACTACTTTGCTTACTTCCTTTATAATTAATGATAGGCCATTCACAGCTTCACTTCCAGAAAAACTCCAAAGCTCTGTAAATCTCTGCAGCATTCCTATCTGCCTTATTTTTCTTTACAGGTCATTGATTTTTTTTTCCCTCATACCATATTCAAAATTGATCCTAACAACACAGGGGATAGTTTTACAAAGAGTTCTCCGTGGAAGAAGTGTCCACACATGAGAACTGCTTCAGGATGAAAGAAGGAATAGAGAATATTCACATGCAGTAAAGTTTCCATCATGAGCACAAGGAATGAGCACAGAATTCTTGAACAGAGGAATATGGTGCAGAAGAACAGGAAGGAGAAAGCTAAAAACCATAGGGAATGGATGTTAAAATCCCAGAAATTCAAAGTAACACCTCAAGGAATGTAACATACAAATAATCTTGCACGTGAAAAAAAAAAAAAGTTAACAAAGTTAAATAACTAAGTGGCCAGACTTAGCTTTGTGCTACAGATATCATCTGGGTCAAAAGAAGATTTCCCATTACAGGATTAAGTTTATCACACAATAAGCTGTAAGATGTAGATGCAAATTTAACGTACTCAGAAGCTAATAGAGAGATCAAGAATTTTATGGTCCATCCCACGAACATCAGCTTAGTTACAGTTGTAAATACCCTCTCCTTTAAAAAAAGGATACTAATGATTGATTCAGGATATTTCTCATTTGCATGTTTTGTTAAAATCCTTAAGCTACTAATTTGAATTACAGGTGACTGAGACACATTGATTTTTATTTTTCTGGGTTTTTTTTTTTTTTGAGAATATTTTCATCCTACTTCATCCTGAAGTATTAGTCCAGTGGAACTGACAGAGCTCAAATTCTGCAAATAAGAAAATAAACTTGTTTTCAAAAAAATAAACAAAAGACAGACTGTGGTGCAGCAGTGATCACTGAAATGCAGTTAGACAGGAGAGGTTAAAGTCAGGATGGTTTCATAAGTTGTATTTTCACACCTTGTCAGCTGCGCACTGAAACTGTACTTTTTAATCTTACTAACATCTATAGAGTAAATTCTCACTGTCTATGCTCTTTACGTTGAGTATAAAGACTAACTTGTCAAAAAGGCTAAAATCAGGCCAGAGATAATTTCACCAGGACGGAGAATAGCGTAAGCAACTGAAGCCTTCCTTGCAGCACTCTTGCAAGCTCTCCATTAGGGGCTGAGCATAAGACAGTGATTTCAGGAGCAGAGAGCACAAAACTTCCTCAGCATTTGTAGATGTCCTTGGGAATTAGCGTCCATAACCCACAGAGTCTTTTGGGAGTATCCAAAATATCCTATTTGGTCATTTCAGCTTCAAGTGAGCACAACAGCAGTATGAAATCACAACATCCCCCCCCAAAATATGACTTACATGCTTGAGTTCTTAGAGGATAAAGGTGTGCTTTCACAGATGGGTAAAGATCAATTCCTGTTCAGAGAAGTAATATCAGGTCTTTGACCACCCTAAGGTCTGTAAAGGTTTTACACTTCCTTATGCATCTTTCAAGCACTTAATAGCCTGAAAGTGCTCTCCAAAAAAAGGAGGTAGGTTTCTGATATTTGTGATAGACTTCCTTGTAATAACTTTTGTATTCAAAGGTATAAGAAGATTTAATTTTTTTAAAATACAGCGAAGTAGAATAAGCAACAAGTAGCAAACAACATGAATAACAGCAGGTCTTTAATCTTAACCCATATCTGGGTGTTAGACTGAACACAGCAGAGAGGAGCCTCCTCCTATTTGAGAAATCTCAGCCTAGAATCCATTCCTAAAGATGGATGCCTAAGCACTCTCTTTGAAAAAAATGTGACCAGGGATTATGAATTTATTCCTGAGGAGAAGGAAGTGTCACCCCCTTCAAATTGTACCCAGGCAGTAAATGGCCTCATTCAGAATGATGAAAACTTGTTCCTTTTCATAATGAGGAGGTGAAACCAAGTTTCTCCCATCTCCTTGAAGAGAGATAGAACTTCAGTTATTCTAAATTCAGAGGGAGTACTCTCATTCCTTCTTATTGAAGATGTTGTGAAACTATTCACTGGCTCAGAAAGAGATAGCAGTGGGCACCCATGAATCCTCAAGGAACAAATAAATCATTTAAATGGGGAAGGGGATTCTTGAATTCTAATCTGTCTTCGATTTATAGATAGATGCTTGAATATGTGTCCCACTGTTTTTAGCTTGAACTAGAGAAAGGTGAGTCAGCAGAAGGAAGTTAACATACTGTCACTCAGCAAAGCTTTTCTCATGGGAGATGCAGATATGAAGACCTTCCAGCAGAAGAAGGAATTAAAGTGTATCGGGGATTTTTGAATGATATGAAAAGGGGATATGAAAAGCTACTTTTCTGTGTCACTTAGTTGTGAGAAATATTTTATTCAGAGACTGACCCAGATGTGCTCATACCTTCCAAAGATATATCAAGACTGGTTCCTGAAAAGGCTTAGGTTGGATGTAGGTGCTTGGTTACTTGAGGCTTTTAGTGACTGTACACAATTCTATAAGAAATCTAGACGACAAGGGGAAAACCTACGGATTAGATGCCTCTAACAGAAATATTTAAGGTTCTTGAGAATAGTCCTTCATGCTTGTAATTGAGGTTTGAATAGGCACTTTTGAACAAATCTGAAGAAATGAGCAATTACAGCTTGCAGGCCACCCTTTTAAGAAAAAACTCTTTTGCTTTCCATAATTCTTATAATCCATTTTTGGTCCTGAAATGGATAACAGATGCTTCTACCAATCATTCATTTCGGCAAATTTTTCATTTTTCAAATTAGTAACCTTTAATAAACACAGTCCTGTAATTTGCATCAATAATCCTTTTCCCTAGAAGAGTGCGTGTTGCTGCAGTAACATGTCCAAAGGTTGCTCTCCAACCAGATGCTACTGAAAAAAGCACTATGCCAGTAGCTATTATGACTCAATAACAGATTGAAATCTCTTGTTATGTGTTAATATGGGATAACAATTCCCTTAGAATTTCCATTAATAATGAAGCACCTTAACAAAACACAGACAAAACAAAAGCTGCTGTGAACTAGATAAAATTTCTGCAAGATCTCTATATTACATTAGCACTCAAGACACTGTATCTCAGCCTTCCAGACACCCAGGAAAAACAGTAACAGGCCCAGTTCAAATGCTGACATACCTACAAATGAGTAAATGCAATTTCAACACAACACAGCAACACAGATATATTTTGCCTTTGTGAATATGGTAATGTTACTGCATTAAATACTACATCATTCTGACTAGAAAGTGACTAAGGTCAGCTTAAACAAAAGCAGAAGAAGCCTCTTTGAGTGTGTTGTATCAAAGGAATGGAGTTTCTTGTAGCCACGTAACTGCATCATTTTAACTGGTGGAACCTTCTAATTTAAAGAAGTGACTTAACACTGGTAAGTTTTTATCTTGGAATGGGAGTATCCACTTTAGGACTTGAATCAACAACCCCTTATTCATGCCCTATTTTATTTTGATGTTGATCCTTATGTGCATTGACCATGGTTCTTTCTATCTACATGCAAGCATGGATGCTAAAACCCATTGGGAAAACCTATTGATTCAAAACTTCTTTCAAGAAAATTGACCAAAAAATTGTTCTTTCTTTAATTTTTATAAAGTCTAAAGTTCATTTTTCTCTTCTATCAACGAAATATTCATTTCCATGTTAAAAACTTAGAATCTAATTATTAGATGCATTGATTATTTAATTTCCACTCCCATTAACAGAAACTGATTCTATCTTGCTCTTAGAAGTTTAGGTTAGCGGAGTTAGAGGTAGTAACAAAGTGACAGGACAGTAGTCCTTTTGTTTTGTAAATGAGATAGAGCTAAGCATATCTTTCACCATGTAACTCAAATACCCTTTCCTCACCCAGATCATTTACCACAGAGGAGGACAACAAAACCAAAAGGACTATTTGGTCTTCATTTATACATGTCAATCAAGTACCTCTTTTCTTCCTTCTTCTCCAGTTGTGCACCTTTCCCCAATGCCCTGCAGGAGAACATGGGTGGAATTCAGTGAAAGCACTTACTCTATCTTTCCCCATTTGTTTTTGAATAAGCTATGATCTGTTGTCAGTAATGTTTATGGAGGTAGTAGGAGCAATTTTTTCTCTCTGTGTTAGCTTAGGATTTTATGTGCAAGCATTTTTCAAAAAAATTGTTTTGTTGGCACACCAGTCAACTACATGATTACTGGAAAATGGCAAGCACTGAAAGTGTTATCTTAAGTTAAGCAAGCAAGTTACTGCCATTGCTGATAAAGTCACTGAATAGTTACTACCAAATAATTAATTCTTTTTTCCACAGTAACTATGCAATTAACTTGTGTGCCTAGTGTTATTTCAAGGTGGGTGTACAGTTCAACTTACTTGAGTTATGCAATACAGGTGTTCTGTAGTTGATGAAACATCCTGTAACCTGAGATCATTTCGGTGGAAAGATATCCACTCAGCAAAGTGGCCAAGGGTTAGTAACCATAAAGAATAAACTGTCCTCTCTGGAAAAGTACAAAAGAAAAGAGAAAAGAGAGAGCACACAGAGGGAAAATGTATGCTAAACAAAAAAAAACAAAACAAAACAAAAAAAAGAAAATAAATTATTGATAACCTTGTACCAGTGGGACTCATGAAAATTCCAGGTTTTATGGATTTTAGTAAGGCTTTTGACACTGTCCCTCAAAGCATCTTTCTGGACAACTTGTCCAGCTGTGAGGTGAGTAGGTTTGTGGTATGCTGGGTAAAGAACTGGATGAATGGCAGAGCTCAAGAGGATGTAGTAAATGGGGCTACATCTGGCTGGTGACTGGTCACCAGCAGTGTTCCTCAGGGTTCAATTCTAGGGCCGGTTTTGTTCAATATGTTTAACAATGACCTAGATGCAGGATTTGCATGCACCATTAACAAGTTTGCTGACAACATCAAACTGGGAGATGCTGTTGACTCTCTTGAGGGCCAAGAGGCCTTGCAGAGGGATCTAGGTAGATTGGAGCACTGGGCAATGATTAATCGCATGAAATTTAACAAGTCCAAATACCAGATTCTACACCTAGGATGGAGTAACTCCAGACACAAGTGTAAATTGGGAGAAGAGTGGCTGGAGAGCAGCCCTACAGAAAGGGATCTGAGGGTGCTGGTCAACAGCAGGCTCAATATGAGTCAGCAGTGTGCCCTGGCAGCCAAGAGAGCAAACCACATTCCAGGGGGCATCAAACACAGTATAAGCAACCGGTCAAAGGAGGTGATTATCCCACTGTATTTAGCATTGATGAGGCCTCACCTTGAGTAGTCTGGGCAGTTCTGGGCTCCATAATTTGAGAAGGATGTTAGGTACTCGAATGTGTCTAGAGAAGGGCAACAAAGCTGATGAAAGGGCTGGAAGGAATGTCCTATGTGGAGCAGCTAAGGACTTTAACTTTGTCTAGTTTGCAGGAAAGGAGGCTGAGGGACAAACTCATTGCTCTCTACAGCTTCCTGAGGAGGGGAGGCGGAGAAGGAAGTGCTGAGCTCTTCTCCCTGGTATCTTCTGATAGGACACATGGGAATGGCTCAAAGTTGTGTCAGGGAAGATAAACCCTGACTTGACATTAGGAAGCATTTCTCTACGGAGAGGGTCGTCAAACACTGGAACAGGCTTCCTAGATACGTGGTCAATGCCCATGCCTATCAGTATTTAAGAGGCATTTGGACATTGTCTTTAAATAATTTGCTTTAACTTTTGTTCAGCCCTAAAGTGGTCAGGCAGTTGGACTAGATGATCATTGCAGGTCCCTACCAACTGAAATATTCCATTCTATTGTAAATGGTCTCAAGCCTGAAAGCATCTGGCTTCCTTATATGGGTTAGGTCAAGACACTGACTGACTAGAGACAGGTTTTCCTTATCTGTGAAAGGAGGATAAAATTCCTTTCTGCTATGCTTTGTGACTACCGTGCTTAATTGTGACCTCATGCTTAATTGAGACTGCTTAAGTGCAGTTAATAAATAAATATAGTACTGAGGAAAAGGGGGAGGAATATGCAGGAGAAAATAAAGGAAAGAAAGAAAATGAAAAAGGGAAAAGCAAGCCTCATGAAAAAGACTTAAAGATATCAAAGGGATATTAAGACATACACAAAAAAGAAAATATTAGAAAAAAAATATGGGACAAAGGACTTAGAACAAGAGTTTCTAAAGGGCAGAAAAATAGCAGAGCTTAGAAAAACATTTACTTTCTAAATATGGCTGATAACAGAAAAAGCAGTGGCTGTGTCACAAAACAATGAGTACCCTGTGGCAGACCATCCATTTTCCTCATGCTGGAAGAACAAGTTTCTTTCCTCTTTAATTGTTTGCATTTCTCTGTGGTCAGACGTCCTGGACTGTTCTGAGATGAGAGCTCCACAGTACAGAGATCCCCAAAGAACAGAGTGGGTGCCTGTGAATCCAAAATACTTGCAGTGAAGTGTTACTAATAAAGTTGCCTTGAGGCACTTTATTTAGCACTAATTAAAGTGGCTGATTAGCAGCTTTGAAAAGTGTGGTTCCAGTATTCCACAGGATGGTCAGAGGTGACTTTTACAGTTTGTTTCTGTGCATGTGGTACAGCTAGCGCATCATTCCTTAACCCCTGCAGCAAAGGTCCAAGGTACTTTTCTACCTTTTCCCTCTCTATGGAAACTTCTGAAGTTACCAGATCTATGGAGTTTAGGCTTTTGTTGGTCTTCTCTTATTCACCTGTACTGGCCCAGATGCCACAAAAGAACATCAGCCACCAATGATTGAAGTGATTGATTTTGACTTTCGTTCTTAACCTTTGTGTTGATGTTGACTCAGCTCATTCACCGTCCCTTATGCATTATGGCCTTCATGCTGTTCTAAAAAATCCAGAATAAACACAGGGAGCTGGTACCAGTTTGTCACCAGTTCTTGAGGTAGAGAATGACCAGAGGCTTCCAGCTCAAAAAATCTGTAAGAGCTGTAGGAAAAGAGAACAGAGAGAAGAACCAGCTTTGGGAGAAAGGGCAGAATCTATGAGAAGTAATCTGCTGGAAAGTCTTTCATGCCTGGCTGGGAATTAGCTACAATTTTGATATGGAATTATCTCAATCTCAATGGAATCCTGTTGTTTTTGATAGAAAACTGATGGCAATCCAAGGAAGTCAGGTTCAGAACATTATAGACAGTTGTTGGGGTTTTTTGGGGTGGGGACGGAACTTGGGGTTGTGGGTTTTTTTGGGGGGCGATTAAATAAAACAAAGAATCCTATTTTGCAGAAGAATAAGCAAAATAGTTGAGGATTAGCTAGCATTCCCCCTTTCTCAGTGGAGAAATTATTTTGTGATAATTACATTGACATTTACCCAAGTGACTTCTACTATTATCTGCCCATGTCTCATTCCTCATGTCCAGTGCCTCTGTTAATCCACACAAATTCCTTGGTGCAAAAACTATACATGTGAAGCACATACAAAAATTACATGTATGTTTTGGTTCAAAAAGTGATCCAGTGAGGTACTATCTCTAATAGATTTTGTGAAGGCAAAACACAAGCTTCAGTCAGCTGAGTATAAAAGGTTCAGTATAAATTCTTTTTTTCATCCCTGGCAATGGCTAATCAACAGCCTGGAAGCAAAGCCTGGGCCCTGACTTTTTGACAAGTCCTATAAGACTACAAGATGGATTAGTCAGGCCAGCTAATTTAGGAATACTGATGTCTGGAGTGAGGAAGGATGAAGATCTAGACTGGGTCTGGAAGGTTATATTAAGTTACTCCTGCACTGTGCAAACACATCTGTATCTTGCTCCCCTATATTAGGCTAGGGAGAAAAGTGACCACCAAGCAGTAAGAAAGTGACTGTCCTCAATTTGCGCAAACAACTAATAGAAACAGGCCTATAAACTGGGATATTCACGTACAGCATGCATGGATTTTTCATACAGGGCAAGTATATAAACAAATTATTCCTTACTTGACCTAGGGAAACACCATGCCCACTCTGCACACAATTACATCTTTTATGTTCTGCATGAAAGAATATACTGCAAATGAATCTTAGTACAAAGTTTAAAAAAGAACTACCAAGTAATAATTAACCTAGTCTGTCATTTATTATGATTAGACACTAAGGTAAGGTCAGTTTCCTTTAATGCTTCTCAAAGAATGTACTCATTTTAGAACAGGTATGACTACTTACACAGAGGTCTCAAAAGATATTGTGTTCTCCTCCTGGATTAGTGATGCACTGTGTATTCATTTTTGTTGCTAGTTTTTCAATTATCGATATCACAGCCAAGGTGACATGCTAAAAGCCAAGTCACACTGAGCTTATAACCCAGGAATTTCACCTGTAACCTCTCCTGTAAGGTTTAACTAAGGATCTCTTCACTACTGTGATGAAACACATTTCACTGCAGGACACGATATGTTGCTGTGGTTCAAACATGAGGACTCACCGGTTACATTTTATTCCTAAGATCTATTAATGTGGGAAGCTTTTTGTGTGCTGGGGGTCAACCAGACATAAGTAACAACCAATAAATCAGACCTAAGTATGGAAAAATTAACTTGCTATGTACTAAAAAAAGTCTTACAATGGAAATACTTTTTGTTCTAACTTCCTAGTCTGGATGGTGTTCTGAGAGCAAGCTATGGCGACTAACACATGCACAGCTCCCCAGATCTATTAGAGCTTCTCCGTATTACTGGGCAGTATTAGTCTGGTGACAAGGTTCTGTTGTGGCACCCCGGAGCCTCCTCCACTGCTTAGTTCCTCCCAGTGCACTGCAAATCACCTACTACTGAAGTTTTATTTTCAGATTTTTGGGTTAGAGATAATGCTAATCTTACAAAGTTATTATTTACTATTTATATTATAGTTGCATGTAGAAACCCCAAATAAAAGGATTGAATGTAATCAGATGTTTTGCAAACAATAATAAGAAAGAGTTCCTTCATCACAGATCTAACAGTGTTATCAATGGGGATAAAAGCGACGGATGGAACAGATAAACCACAAGGTAGGACTGGATTGGAAAGACTGAATAACTGGAAAGCAAGCAGCCTTCACTACATCTCACTACTTGCCTAATCGATGGGAGTGGCTCGCAAGCAGCACAGCAGAAAAAGGTTTTGAGAGGGATTTAAAGGAGGAGACAGCATCAGCTTTATGTATTTTGGCAAGGACTGGTTTCTGATGCTAGGTACTGCAGCAGAGAAAAGATTGAAGATATCTGTCTATCACTGAAAGAAGCACAACTGCTTAAGAAGTTGCACTAGGTGACCACCCCTCTCTTTAATAAATTAATTGCTATAACCTATGGTGAATGATGTTTTTACTAATTGACTCAAGCCTGTTAACATCTGTAAACTGGAAAACAGTTTTAATTTTCATCTCCTGTGAGTACTTATAATTACATCCTCTCTTTGTTGTTTATCCTGAAGTTGATCAGGCTCCAATAAGGCTGGAGTCCAGAAAGCATAACTGTATGTTGAAATGCAAATTGCACAATAACCATCATCATAGAGACTTAAAGGGAAAATTATGAGATTTATTATAATCCTGTATGGTTTTACAGGACTTTTTAAACCAAGAAATTTAAAAATTTTTTTTAAATAGAAAATATGACTGCATTTCACAAAAAATCTCAAGTCTTTTCAGCTGTGGGTTGAACAAGATTGTTTCTTTTCCACTTCCGTACATTGAGTGGAGATAACAGTCTATGTTATACAGTTATTTGGGAGCTGATAATACCATATTATTATTAATGTTATCTGATTTATGTTACACTAAACATCTAAATTTAAATAAAATTAAACTCTTAAGACATAATAATTAAGCTCTCCTAAAATTGATATGTGTGCCATTGTCAGCTGTCAAACCTTTCTCACCCTTCTGTGCCCCACTCTGACTGACTCTTCAGAGTCCCTGGATGCTATTCCAATTCCAGGTTTGACTGTTCATCCATTAGCACCCATCTCCTCCCCCCACCTTGCCTACATCTAATCTGTTTCTTTTACATTTTGCCATGCATTTCCTACTGCTTAGTTTCTGTCATTAATCTGCCACACATTTTCCAACTGATTAATGACTTATCCATACAATATGCACCCACGCTAGCTCCAATCATTGTGTGCACCATGTGTTCATGCCGTAAGAATTCGAAGGCCATATTTGGTCATTTCCTGGCTTTCATGTCCTTATTAAAAGACAAATACAGACCCTTTGATGGACTACAAATAGCCTGCTAAATGACCTCCTCCCTAGCTAACCAGTCAACCTCTTAAGTATCCCATTACTTTAGTTGCACAGTTCCAATAATCATCTCCTATTTTTTCTAGGCCTCAATTACATTCTTTTCACTGACACCTATAAAGTCTTATTTCAGGAAACAGGAAAATTAACCACAATCTTTATTTATTTACATCCATATAAAGTGAAACCTAGCTAGAGTTGTTAAAGCACCTGGCACAGGTTTAGAAACATAATTACAATATCACAGAATCAGTCAAAACACCAGCTGCTCTTTCTCTCCTATATCTCTTCCATCAGCTTCGTATCTTTCACTATTTAGTGAGAAGATTCAGTAAAGATTAAAACTCATCCTAAACCATGTCTATTATACAATCATATCTTTACCTTGGTGCTATAGCTAAGCATCTCTCCTACAATCTTTGGAAGGAGGCTATAGGGAATAAGTAAACAAATAACTTCTAAAAAGAAGCATTAATGTTTTGTTCTATCATGTAGCCCAGATTACTGCACCCATGGCACAGTTCTGCCACTTTTTTCTATTGCTCAGAAACTACTTTCATGTAATTCTGAGAAATGCATTGAATAAGTCTACCCCTCCCCCTGTCGTGGTTTGGCCTCAGACGGCAACAAAGAACCACGTGCCGCTCGCTCGGGCTTTCCCAGTACGGGAAAGGATCGGAAGAAAAAGGAGAAACTCGTGTGCTGAGACAAAGGCAATTTAACAGAACAGCAAAGGGAACAAGAAAACAACAGCAACACGGACAGAGGAATGTACAAACACGATTACGGAACCGCCACTCCCCTCCCGGACCCGGGACGCCCCAGCCTGCTCCAAGCGGCAACTTCCTGCCCCCTCCCCCGGCAGCTCCGAGTGGGCATGGCTCCCGTGGGATGGAATACCTGTGTCCCTGCTGGAGCCTGGGGAGAATTAACCCTATCCCCGCCGGAACCAGGACATTATCCACCCCTTATTCCATACCATCTATGCCATGCCCGGATCTTACAGGTTCCAATGAATTGCCACCACTTTCCCCTATTTTATATATATATATATGTATGTACATACATAGTCATACAGCTATAATGCCCTTAGTCTATGGGCCGTCCCTCCAAAATGTCCATTGGGTAAATGCTTGGTAAATACTGGCCAGGGCCCAGCACAGTGCGATGAGCTGTGCCTCTCTAGAATAGCCACAGTATTTTCCCTTCAGATATTCTACTATTTTATCAGGGTCCTGTAATTGTTCAGGGGTGAAGTCCCAGACCATGGGNTATCTGCACATGTTCTCCCACATGCCATGCCACACCTGACTATCCAGCCTCGGGGCAGATCTCTGGGTGGTAGTCTTAAATAGTCATTTAACCCTAAAGAAGACCTGGAACACATTCAGGAGACATAACACTAGGAACATGCTGGTCTGAGCATCCCAAGGATATTCAAAATCCTCAAAAGCGGTCATACCTGACCCGAAGGAGAAAAGGGAGGCAAGAGAGCTGGGGAAAGTGTCCCCTGCTCTTTCCCCCATAGACTGGGTGTAATTATTAATAAATTCTGAGAGACAGTGCCCAATGTACGGGCAGGACAGCAATACCACATAAACGCCCCGAAGTAACTGTCTAACAAGTGATGTTATCATATCATAAGCCGATATCGCACAGGACAACAAAATGATAATCCTGATCCCTCTCCCAGAAGTAACAAGCGTCGTCGCGTGGAGTACATAAGCCATATAGGAATTTACATAACACAGCCATGAGAACAACCCAAGCAACATGATGACCTGCGACTATTTACCTAAAACAATGAATGCATACAGCAAATTTGTTTTTACAAGCTCTAGTTGGATTTTTGTCTTTATCTTAACCCTTTGAGCCCCCACGTTGGGCGCCATAAAGGACTGTCGTGGTTTGGCCTCAGACGGCAACAAAGAACCACGTGCCGCTCGCTCGGGCTTTCCCAGCGCGGGAAAGGATCGGAAGAAAAAGGCAGAACTCGTGGGTTGAGACAAAGGCAATTTAACAGAACAGTAAAGGGAACAAGAAAACAACAACAATAACAGGGACAGAGGGATATATGAACGCGATCACGGAACCGCCACTCCCCGCCGCTCCCCGACCGGACCCGGGACGCCCCAGCCCGCTCCAAGCGGTGACTTCCTGCCCCCTCCCCCGGCAGCTCCGAGTGGCCGTGGCTCCCATGGGATGGAATACCTGTGTCCCCTGTTTTTAAAATTAAATAGGCATTTGGAATGCAGAACTAAATACTGATTAATCAGGGTAGGACTGGTAGTTGATACAAAAGCACATTAACCACCTAGTGCTGTAAATAATTACTACTATTGTAAATTTGACATACGTGAGTGCAGCAAGAGAATCATATGTTCAAGAATATACATGGATGAAAAATGATGCAACAGTGTTCTTCCAGGCAGTCTGGCTACTGCCATGTAACAGTTGGGGGTATAATACAACAGGTAACCTTATGATTTCACCTGGGATACATTCAACCCAGCCAAGATATACCTGCTGACCCAATCTGGATTTGTACCAAATTGCATTTTGGCTGTTCTATGTTCAGAAATGCAGGAAAGCCACTACAAGATTTTAATTGTCAGTTAAATACACAAGGAATTTTCCAGGAAAGTGTATTCTGTAGGTTCACTTTAGATGCTCTTCATAGGGTGGGAGACTGGGAAAGAACTCCCAGGTTAACATTACACTAGCAGGACTGAAAACAGGAATGATGTATTGTGTCAAAATGTATACATCAAAACATCAATGCAATCCAGAAACCTTAGTAAATGGGTGCCACACTAAACTTAGATTAATATAGCAATTTTCTGTGATATTTAAAAATCAGCACTTTCTGAAATACTGGGTAGATCCAAGTATGCATACCGTTATTATTTCTTTTATTAGTAACGATTTAGTCTGCAGCGGGTTTAGTTATAGTACTTACCTGTAATGTACTTTCCGAACTGGCTAATCAGTCCCTGCATCAACATAAAATGTTGCTGTATTTTCTCCCCATTTGGTGGTAGAAAAATATGTACAAACATTTCCCAGTAACCTTAGTAAAACCATGAAGCCTTGATGATTGGAGTGTGAGAAAGACCCTCCAGGCCTGCACTTGGACTGTATGCTCCAGGTCCTCTCAGGGGACTGAGAAATTTTATTGATCGCTTGGCTGGCTGTTTGACTTTTCCTCTAAAGATAAAGGTTAGTTACATCTCTACAAAATCCAAGATTCCCCTTCTCCCCCCTTTTTTTTTTTAAGACAGAAAAAAACTGATAAATATCTGTCAAAAAGCAGTTCATCAAATAGCAATGTGAAGCTTTGGTATATCAAAGGGCAAGAGATCATAGAACAGACATTTGTCTAAAATGTAGCCAGATTTTCCAAAGAGCTCAAGGATAATTTTTTCAAGTGCTCAGCACCCACCTCTATAGGCAAATTTTCAGAAGTGCTCAAAGCCATGCATGCTAAAATTCTCTAGGAATGCTGCTAGTTGTTTTGGTTGTTTTGGTTCTTAAAAAGAAGCCAAGCTTTTTGAAAAGCCTGTCCTCTTTGAAATATTTCTGCTAAAGGATATTACAGTATCCCTCCATTATTATTTTGGGTTCTATATGTATCTGTAGATCTCTTCAAAATAATCTTATTGTAAACCCAAAAATCACACACAGTGACTTTGGAACATAAGTCTTTCATTTTGTTATTTTTGAAATGGCTTCCTAAGCAGCTTTTTTATGAAATACTTCGTCATTGGTTTTTGGAAACTTTATATCATAAGGACATGTCATTTTTCTATTGCATCAATTTATAAAGCAGACATTCTATTTTGTTCCCTTTTCAATATATCTCTTCCTAAACTAATGCCTATTTTCCCCACTACAAATACCATGACTTTTACAAAACAGAGTTACATCTGATGTGTTAATTAAATTGTTCTGTTGTTTTTTGGAGTAGTGCAACTACATTTTGCTAGACCCTTCTGAATAAAATACAGAGAACAGTCTCAGAAAACAGTACTGACTGTTGCAGTTATCAATAAGAAAATTCAAGAAACTGGAAGAAAAATAGATTAATAACAGTGTCGAGCAGAAGATGCTACACTTACACAGATGTGTTCATCTGTACAAAAACAGCATGGGGAATGACTGTCCAGAAATTGGTTTTGAGTACATGGAGGCAGGGGATCTATCTGAGCAGAGGCTGCACTTCAGTAAACATTTTTGTGTTTTGCGACAACAAAAAAATGAGAGAGGCTAACATCACCCTTGGATGTGTAAAGCAGAGCATAGCCTGACAGATATGTGAAATATCTGTTTTCAGTGTTAGTAAGACTTCAGCTGGAATACAGAGCCTAGGACTGGGAACCCCACTTCAACAAATATGGCACCTGGAAGTGACATAGAAGAGAGCAAGAAGGGACAGGGGTCTTCAAAAGACTGCAAGAACTAGAGCTTATTAGCTAAAAAAAAAAATAATGAAATAGATATTTACTACACTTGCTGTTGTAAAAAGGATGGGTATGATCTCTTTACCAGTGACACCTCCAGCTGGGAGGAGTGCAATTCCAAGGTGGTAATCTAGTCTGTCAGAACTATGAGATAGATCAATATACTGCAGGGAGCGGCACCAGTAGGTGGCTGAATTATCCAGTGCCAATGGAGATGAAAAAGAGGAGAAAGTTTGTACTAGTGAGATGGAGCTGGGGAAGGCTCTCTGCCTTTTCAGCAGGGAAAACAGAGGAGCACTGAGCAGGAATGAAATATGGGGTCATGGATGGCAACAGAGTTAGTTGTACCACCAGGGTCTGAAAGTGAATCTCCTTAGGAGATGTCACTGAGGTGATCTGATGTAGGCATCATGACCAGGAAGAAGGGTATTTCCTGTGGAAGATTCCACTTTTCATACGCATAATGCAGAAAGGCTGCACCGTGTGGCTACCAATGGTCATGTAACATTAGGTGTTTCAACAAACAGCAGAAACTTTTCAACATTTTATGAAGTGGCTCTCATAATATGACTAAATTCTAAAGTGTTTTAATACAAGCCCATTTTAAGCATGCCTCGCCAAGATTTTCAGGTTTATCATTTAAACAAATTAATAGTGGACAGGAAAGCGAAACCCAGAGAGGGAAGGTAACTTGACAATTTTCTTCTGACCCAGAACTGGAAAAGGCTGTGATGCCTTTGAAAGCTCATGAGACACTTTTCATGCTGCCACCTTTCATGGCTGCTATTTCTGATGAAATGTGTACATCAAATGTAAAACAAATCCCAGAAGACTACCAAGTACAAGATTATTTTCTGACTATTTCTGATTATTTTCCTTATTAAAGGAAAAAATATTTCAATGAGAAGATTTAGTGTTCAAACAGGTCACCAAGAAAGGTTGGGGAACATGTGTCCTTGAGGGCTTTCGAGACCCAACTGGGCAAAGCCCTGTATGACATGGTCTGCATTCATAGTTCACCTTTCTCTGCGATGGGGTTCAGACTAGAGACCTCCTGTGGTCCCTTACCACCTTTATGATTCTATGCTGACCCTATGAATTCACCTTTCCTCAAGGCTACCAGCCTTGGAGGTGACTTTTCTTCTAACTCGAAAAGAAATCCATTTGCAAGAGAATGCTTCATCAGTTGGTTGGTACCATGGGGGCATAGTCTGGGGCAAGCATTTCATGAGTACACGTCTCTGCACGAGTAAACCATGTGTGTGTCCATGTGCAGACATCCATGTGGACACAGGGCAGTGATCAGAGGCTGTGTTCAAACTTGGAGACTCTCCAAGGCCCAAATGTCCATCATTTAAATAGACTTTGGTGAAAGATTAAACGAAATACTTGTGTGTTGCTTGGCTCAGAACACCCAGTAAGGAGAGGAACTATTCTGAATTGCCTGCAGGAGTTTGCAACTAGGAGCAATGGGGTAAAGTCAGGTAAAGAAAAACAGTTTGAACATCAGTAAAATTTCCTAACTGTGAGTGTTATTAGACTGGAATAATCTCCCCTAAGGGAAGCAATAAAACCGACATCATTTGCATCTTTGCAAACTAGACCAGACAAAGCACTGGGAAATATACTGTGGAGAATAATCCTGTAAAATGATTGCACTAATTTTTCCCATCTGTTCTTTCTTCATAGGATTGCTTCATACATGGAATGTGCCATACTCTTTTTCCTGTTACTTTATTTCCTTTCCAGTGGTCTGAGTAGAAAAAAACCCTGAAGGAAATTATACCGTTCTAAGTGAAAAGTAACATATTAAGACAATTGGCATGTTTATTTAAAAAATGACATCTTTTCCCTTTAAAATACAGCCAGTGATAGACACAAGAGCATATTCTCTAGGATAATGACACACTGAAATTAATTATTGTTTGACATACTGCTCATACAAATACTCTATGTAACAGGAGGAAGTCAGTTTGACCTTAATTATTGCCTGTAAATAATCCCTGCGTTGTAACTAAGTAGTGCCTTTTAAAATGTAATTATAGAACCAGAGTTACAGATCTCATTGATTCATTATTACTTAATTGTTTATACCTATTAAACCACAGCTGTGATAGGTTCATCATGCCTACATGCACTAGCCTGGAAACTGATGAAGTATGGCCAAGCTCTTGAACTAATGTTATCCCCCACAGCTAAATGGCTAAATAATCATTCCAGTCTAGTCAAGGTCAGTAGCGATCATCAGATGGCTCATAGACTATGAGAAATGAGCTGGTCATTTCAGTACACATCTTTCAGAATAACACGGAGAAGAGAGGGGGATACAAAATGTAGGCACCTCCAGGGTCCTGAGCTCTCACCAGCTAATTCAGACAAAAAGCTACTTTGTGAGTCTGATTTTTCATTTTTAGGGTGATATTGTATAATGCGCTATTGGAAGTACTGGTAACTGTGCTACTGGGAAGCAGAATACCCATGTGATTATGAAATTTTCTCTTCCTCCTAAACACAGTGTATGTTGTTGTTTTCACGCTTGCATGCAAAAGGAGAGACTGTCATTTTGCTTCTTATACCTTACACCTTAACATGGTAAGAGCATTTCATGGAGACAGTTCAAGCCACACACATGATCCTCTTGTGTTTAATATATTCAGTTCTTTCTCTGCCACTGTCTGGTAATCGGCATCAAGATCTCTCTGGTGTATTACATGTATTTCTTCATTGTGAGTGGGAAAAAAGGAGAGATAAATAATAAAGTATTTAAAACTATTCAGCATGACGCACTTCCACTCCTGTCAGAGGAGTGGAACAGCCAACATCTTTCTCAAATCTTGATTCTGAAATCCTATTATAAAGATCCTACTATATTTTGCTCAAAAGAAAGTGGTATTTAGAAATAATCTGTGTGGCTTTTATAACATTAGAAGTTTGACTTGGCTCAAATAAGCATTCGTTCAAATCTTTTGCTGTGTTACAGTGTAGTCAAAACCACCGGCTAAGAAGCATGTGAATTCTGTGTGTTACAGAAGTAGACCCTAGAAGGAATGGTAGAACTACGAACTAACCGCTCAAATAACCATGATAGCCACACAAATATTCACAAAGCAGGTCTCAGGAATAAGAGTTTATATATGTTCTCAGTATTCATACAAATTCTTATGTATTTCTAAAAAATACAATATATTTTGGAAGCCTGAGAAAACTTGTTCTGTGTTACACCATTAAAGATTCTACTATGAATTACTTCAGAGTACACCCTGTAGATGAGAATCAAGATTTTTGTGCAAGATGTACATATAATTTAGGGGTTAAAGCAATTAACTCTTTAAGGATTTGAAGACTCTGTTCCAATCTCATGCTTTCCTAGTCTGTATAGCATGGAGGAAAAAAAATACCAGCACCATTTGTCTCAACTTCTGAACTCCTAAAAAGGGAATATTAGTCATGTAGGTTCACCAGTCAGGTTACATCTAAATTCCCCATGGTAAATGAGACTAAAGAAATGCAAACTATTCTACAATCCAGATGGAGTGATAATGCTGTGCTTGTTATTACCAACATTCCACAGCCATTAGGGAATTGCAGCAGAATCCTAAATCTATGGGAAGAAAATCAGATTGCCTCGAAGTGTGGTCTTGTCCCATCATGTGACTGAAAATGTAGGATTAAAGGAATCGCTTTCAGTGTTTCATGTGCACTTTTTAGTTTATAACTGAAAGTGTTGGTTTTTTCAACTGTCAGTTATGCAAATACAACACAGGTCCTTGCCCTTCTGCGTACCCTCACCAGTCAGCAAGGTTTTGCAGCCAAACTCTGCTCCCAGTTTTACCTGCACAAACCTATTCCTTTCAGTCTTTCTGTGATATTTCAACAATAAGGCGAAGAACAACTTGCTTAAATTTAGGAGCTAGCCATTCCTGAGTGTTGATTCCCTTGGAAAGGTGATAAGCTCCTCTTACCTATTCTGCTTTTTCAGATACAGCATGAAGAAAAAGCATAAATAAAAAAAAATCACTCATTCACAAAAGTTTCCTTTCTCTTTCTTAGCTGCAATGCCTACTGAAGAAAATAATGTTTACATTGATGGTATCTTTTGATTTTCTTCTTCTGTGACCCGCTGGTATTTCTTATCTCAGGCTTAGAATATAAACTCTCTAGTGTAAGCACCATCATATCATTCTGTATTCCTCCATCGTTATAGCTAGAGCAAGAACAGTAAGAAATAACTTTTTTTTTTTTTTTTTTAACATAGGTATTTGGAAGACTAATTGGTATGTGACGTGCATCCTGAAAAAGCGGAGTATTATATAAATAATATGGACAGCTGGACTTTTCTTAGCTTCCAAAATTTTTATTTTATTTCCTATATTATTTTACCTTGGCAGAGTGTAGCACTTGGCTGAAATGAAAGGAACTTTAACCAATAAAAGTAACTGTAGATCTGAAAGCATTAAATTCTAAAGGTTAAAACTGATATCAAAGTTACCCTGTGTAGGAGGTAACAGACCCAAAAAGCAAGTCAAAATACAGTAAGACAACAGGGGGAAAGATGCAATTGTGAAGAACTGGTAATTAATCACTATAATGAAAAAAAGAATTACTTTCCTGACATTCAAAGGACCAAAGGAAGGAAAAAATAAAAACAAAAGCTCCTTATTAAAAGAAACTGACCTGATTCTGTGCTGGTAACTCAGGGACTCAACTTCTGATAAGCCCAATGACAAGAACAGCAGAGGTTATAGTTTTTTTCACAGTATCTGGCAAGTTTACAGTATTGAAACAATCCTCTATTGATGGCAAAGCACATCCCTAAGGGACGCTGTTCCATAGAGGGGAATCATGCAGCGCAGTTACTGAAGGAATGTCTACAAGTGCAGACAGAAAGGACAGTAAGACCATATAATACAGTCATAAGCTTGTGCAACACATGTGCTAAAGACACCTTCTCATTCAAACTCATCAGCAGAGGTTTGCTTTGTCCTTGTTCAGTACTGTATAAACTCACTCCATTTTTCAGAAACATTATCTATATATAAAAATGGCCTGCGCACAAAAAGGTACTAATGAAAAATTTGAGTTATAGTAGTACCAACAAGGTAGGGCCTTAGTTTTTGAAAGGATTTGTGTACAAAGCAAAGAGTCAGCCCCTACACACACAAAAAAAAGTATGAACAAAGCATAAGACTAACTTAGATAACTGACAGTCTTACTTGAGGACACCAAACACCAAATAAATAGAGACATGTCCCTGTGTTTCACTCCTCACTCCATCCTGCCAGAGAGGAGTTTCTGCAGGTATGATGCCCTTTTCATACAGGACCTATTAATACAGGGCCTGGCACATTTTTAACCCTCTTCTAATTGAGATCTGTAAGTAGTAAAATACAGATTGGTGTTTCTCCTAATTAAGTACATCTGTTTCCACCCAGGGCACTTTTCTGTCAGCTTGAAGGAACACCCAGGACTGGCAAAATAGACACCCTGAATTAGCACAGAAGTCATACATGCTGACATGCACAATACAAACAGATTGTCCCCCTTTTCTACGCACTGAATTCTTGTTGCTAATCTAATTAATAATCTCTGATTATTTCAAATGGTCATTTGGCAAGTGATAGCAAAGATAAAATGCTCGAGTATCTTGTGACACATATCTGGTTTTTGTCTGCCACATTTCCAACACACTTTTCTTCCTTCTGTTTCTCTCCTCCTTTATTTCCCTCTTTTCAGTTCACCCCTTGCAAATGTGATGCCTCTCCTTCTCAGCTTTCGGGAGCAGTATTGAGATACAAAAGCTCTCTTTTTCCTACATTTTTCAATGTATTGCCTCTGTTCTTCTCTGTGTCCCTTCCCTTTTTGCATTCCTGCTCACCTCTCCTATCTCCAATACTTCCTGCTCCTCACTGCCTGTAGGCTGCATGGAGCCCTCACAAACTAATCCACCACCCACTGGTGCAGTGTTGATCTAGAGGCCACAGCTAGGGCTGAGGGCCATGCTGGGCTGGCTATAACCCACAGAGAAGGAGGACAGTCCTCACCTAGAGGTCTTGCAGACTATGTATTTGAAGACACAAGGAATGAAACAAACAAGGAGGCTACAGATCTGGTACAAGGTAAAATATCTATGTTTACTCTATGTTTGGCCATTTTCATGTGTTATGGGAACAAGTAAGAGGCACTCAAAGTATAGGGTAGTGGCTCCTTTGCCGAGCACAAAGGGCATATTTTCCCCTCCTCATTTTCCTACTACTTCACCTCAGACTGACGCTAAACAAAGCCATGAACAACCATGGTGAAACAACCAGAGTTTTTGGACTTGAGATGATCTTGAAATTTTTATTTAGCATTGACATCTTTTCGGTAATAAAAGCACACACACACACACAGAGAAATAAAAGTCCTTCTGCCAAAGAGCTCTCTTCCTAAGAGAAGGGATACCAAACAGCAAAACTCTGATTGTAATCCAAGAATGACAGCTGACTAGTATGTGTACACATGGTAAATCTCACAGAAGAGGCTCTTTAGAGGTACTAGGAAACAGTGCTTTAAAAGTTGTAATGCTATTTATGAGAGAAACAAAAAGAGCTGCATGGACGCGGGAGTATGGAAGCAAACAAGATTGTCTCTGCAGAATAGATGGATTAATGAAAAGCTAAAGGCATAGCAAAGGGAAAGGGTGAATGGATCAGGGCTCCTTGTTGGACTAGATGTCTCTAGAGGTCCCTTCCAACTCTGAAATTCCGTGATTCCATGATTCCTTTGAATGAAAACTTAGTGACTGTCAACCTTTTATATCTACCATTCCTGCACTCCTCACAAGTGACTCATCTTCTCCATTGAGAAAACACTGTCTGCATAACAGACACCATACTTACAAAATGTCCAATCCAAATTCCACCAATCAGCTGGAAAAAAAAAAAAATTGTGAAGACATCCCAAAAAGTTAAGCAAGGTCCACTAAGGGAGTGCAGGGAATAAATCCAGTTACTATATTTTTTAACCTGGATTTCAAGTATTCCCGTGGCAAGGAAACAGTCATAGTACGACTAAGCAGGTTTATATGAAAACATAGCCCTTGTTTTATAAAAAGGTCTTTCCTCATTCAAAGAAGACTAGTATAGTTGTTCGTTTTCTTTTATGCAAACCCTACTCTAGTAGAGCAGAATTCTTTAACAAAAATGCTTGAGAGATAAAACTCAAATGTATCAAGCCCAATATTTCACAAAGCTCTTGTTATGTTGGAACAATTTAACATACTGCTGGCAATAAATACAATAATTTCATTCAGTCAGACAGAAAAAATAAAGACTGAGGACCTGAATTCTTTGTTATCATAGATTTTTTTATGAGATCAAAAACATTCCCTATTTTCTCTTCGGGAAGTCACTAGAGGGCATCATCACCTATTCAATCTTGCCTGCAGACCAGGTCAGACCATTCACACCCTACCCTCCAGAAGCTCAACAGGGAACAGGCTGGGTGCACCTATGGTGAAAAAATTCGGCTTTCCAGTTGTTCCCACAGCCCTAGCAGAGGGGAACCTGCAGGACGCCATGAAAATGGCCTGCTTTGGATCACAGCAGAGAGGAGAATTCAGGATTACTTGGCTTTCAGCACCCTTTAGTATTCAGCACACACACCAGAGAAGCCTGGAGCACTCACTCCTGGTTAGAGCTATCGTTTGATTCACAACCACCCCTGCACAGCAGCTCCCTCTCAACTGTCTCTTAAAAACAGCACTACCAAAAAGAGATGTCCATCAATGGCCTAATACTCCCACTTCTTTGTGTAAAAGTGTAAAAAATCTGTAAAAAAAAAAAAAGTGCTCACATAGTGACTTTTGCAGATTGCCCTGGTAATTTGGAAAGATGAAGTGCTGAACAGCCCATGAGAAGATGATTAACTTTGTTAGGCCAAGGACAGGAATCATCTCCCACAAATTCCTCATAAATGTGTCTACTATGAAGCACTCATACAACAACCCGGGTCCCATTTTTCCACTAGCACTCTGACAGTGAGCATGCCAGTGGAAAAATTTGTGTATTGCATGAACTACAAACACAGAGGAGAAGGCCCAGCCACTGACTTGAGTATTTGCACACAGCTGCTTTACCCCCATTCTTTATCTCTTTCTATCTTGCTTCTTGTTCTTCCCAAAATATCCCAGGTAGGTCATCTCCATGGCTTGGTATTCATCACCATGAGCACAACCCCCCCTGTCCTAGGATTCCTTAATAACATTACTCCTTGGACAGCTTTGCTGAAAGTAAAGCATGCACATACAAACTGGGAGTCAGGGAGCTTCTGAGCCCTCGAATCTGATTAAAGACACTGCTACACCCATACAAATTCACACCAGGGTGAAACCCAGCTACATGCTGCCCCCTGCATATCACCACCATGTCCCAGTCCCACAGCCTGGGAGTGGTGTGGGCATGATGGGACCATGGAACTTGTGTCCCCCTGTTTGCTCCCAGGCATGGCACAGGAAGCGCCTACTCCTCAACTAAGTGCAGGGCAGGAGAGTTTTCTCTCATGCCTCACTACCTACATTTTCCAAATTAATTTCTTCTGAGGGTGGAAAGTGATAATATCTTGAGAAAAGTCTTCATCCATCAGAGGACTTGGAAGGATGCACCTCTTTTTTCAGGAAATGACGGAGTTCAGAGAGACGGCGACAAGTGACACGATGGTGCATGTAAAATACACCTATGTCTCACCAGGGTCTTCCAAGAGCAGCTTTGGATCATCTCCAAAGTCTGGAGAAGTGCAAAAAGCACCTGAAGTTCCAGTGCTGGAAACACCCGTTACACAAGGAACAGGTCTACAGGTCATAAAGAGTTTGTGGCATTTTGATTTTTACCTGGGATTTTCCCTTCAAAGGGTGGGTACCTGGAGCTGTTTTATCCAGGCTGACTCTGAAGTGCATGCTTTAGTTTGGAGGGAATAAATAAGCAGTAGGTGTATAGCACCCTTGCTCTGCACTATTAACACTGGTATAGCCGGTATAATGTGCAAGAGAGCAGCTTTATCAACTTGTTAGCGAAATAGATCTAATGTTGGAAGCACAACAGGAACAGGAGGAGGGGAGTTGGAGGGGCAATGCAAGTAAGGTGGGTAGGTAAGTAGGTAGGCAGGGAAGAGAAAAATGGGGAAAACACCGGAACTAGATCCCAATTAAAGGGGTAATATATTCAGATTGGGGCACAAATGTTAGTTGCATTGTCTGAGGCCTGGAAAAGATGACACATTTGCATTAGAAAAATCAAGGAAGCAGATTAAAGTGGGGTCATAAATCTTAACAGTTTTGGGTATCAGAAACTCCAAACTTGGTTAAAACCTCTGTGAAAATTTCATGGAACTTTCTGTGATGAAAATTATTGATGTTTTCATGGAACACCAAGCAAAATTCACTTTAGAGCAAAAGCTTGTTTTTTCCTATCTATACTGAGAGATTAAGGTTTCCCTGGACTGGAAAGAGTGGCTCCTACCTGTACGTTTACATACAATGGGAGGATATTCAATGATTATTATTCACTAAAGCTCCCATACTAGGCAAAGCTACAGTCTGAGTCACTCTAACAGAAACCCACCCATTCCCAGGCTTACAGCACTTACTCACAAGCCAGCATTTAGATATGCAAATAACAACATATTGTTATCAGCATCTTGTCCAATAATATTTCCTTTGTTTCATCAAAAAGGCGTATCAGTTTTGTGCATTTGGCAGTGAACATGCAAAGAGGAATTTGAAAAAGCAAGACCAGCCAGAACAGCAGCCTCTGCCAGTCTGATTGCAGGCATCACTGATGTCAGATGATGCATCAGAAGCTTAGGGTGCTAATGACTTGTTGATGTGTTTGACATTATGCAGTTCTCCCTTAGCAGATATTTTCATGGTAGGTATTGCTTTTACAGATGTTGCCATATTACTCATAAGCTGGAAGTTGCAAGGGAAAATTTTGAAAACAGGATGAAAGCTTGAGGGGACAGGGAAGAAGTGAGATACAAAGCTTGTCTGAATCCTCACATATACTTTCTCCAAAACACAGAAACATGAAATACCTTGTCCTTGGTCACAAGGCTATTACAGAATCAGAAATATAGGACACCTGACTTAATCTTCTCAGCTACAGTCATTTGTTTATACTCATGTATACATACATAATAAACTGTAGTCATTGAACAGACGTTAAAACATATTCAAAAAAAGAGGAGAGAATTTAAGTAATAGTTGTACATAAATTATCATCCTGAAATAATCTGTCTAGTTTATCTTCTTTGTTTTTTTTGTTCTTTCCTTTGGAGATTTGCAAAACAATTGTTAGAGTCTAATGAACTTTTTGTACAAAGATGCACTCCTTTCATTTTGGAGAATTAATCACATTTAATCTGCAGACACTAGCCATTATTGCAAATCTGTCTGTCCACTGTGACAGATAGATTATGAGAAAATAAATGGAAAGTGACATTAGCCTGAGAGTGTTTTTGGCAGCCGTGGACTAGCTTTTCTAGTTACTATGAGTTTAACCCATCATCAGTTTTTCATTACAACTACCATATTGAGTAGGTTAGGTTGCCAGGTGGCTGTTCCAGGCATTTATTATGGCAGTAATGTTGTTTATGTTTGAAGTTATCAACCCCCTTCTGAGTGAATTGCTTTCTTAAATATTAAGTATCTTGCTGTCAGCTAGAGACTGGCTGTGTGGGGCAGTTTCGGAGTTAAAGCTCTTTAGGCACAAAGGAGTGCAGATCCAATTGCAAAGAGGGGAGAAGAATTCATTAATGCATTTTGGACTGCACAACCAAGGAAGTTTGTTCCAGTAGTGAAGGTGCTGGAAAAGATGACATATTCTTACAAGGCACTTGGCATAAACCAAAAATGTGTATACCTAGATAAGAAGGCAACTGAGCAAGAATACCAATGCAGTGAAATATGTCTAAGAAGGAGCAGGGGGGGAAAGAATGAGGTCTTTCTAGATGAAAGGATTAAGAAGTATGGAAAAGATTTCTATAGCCGTGCCAAAGAAAAGGAGATACAGTTGTGTTTTGCAGTTCAGCCAGAAGTGCAATCAATACTTTGCAGAACACATGCAGAAATAGGGCTGCTTAGGAGACCATGTGTTCTAGGGTGATTTATATAAGCTAAATAAAGGTAATTAATGATATAAAGGACTGAAGCAGTAAAACCAGGACTCAGCTATTTAACGAAGTGTGATAGCTTTGCATGACTGATTATTCATGAATTACTCCTAGGTAGTTAAGAAATATTAAATGTGATTCATAACCTCTAGAAAGAAAACAAGCTGTTTATTAAGAAACATAACTTTATGATGCTCCTAAAACTAGTATAAATATTTATATACTCCTTTCTAAAAATTTTCTTAAAAACATGAATAAATACACTCATTCACATCATGCACACACACACATATCTTTCCTAACTGGTAGTTAGAAAGTAGGCACCCATGTATGCAATATAAATGCATATTCCAAAAGCATTACACAATTAGTTATCGTTTCTACCAAATTCTTACCATGTATTTTTGTGGAGATCAACTCTATCAACTAAGGAATGCTAAATAAGTAGGCCCTTCAAAAAGAGAAATGATCCGCAAGACAATTCTCTGATCAGGCTGAAAGCTCCTCTACACAGGTACGTAATTGAGTAGTACACTAAATGATGACTGTAGAGTGTATTAAAAACTCTTCATTAACTCTCCACACGCAATAATTGCAGTTCATTTACACCACCAGTTAGCTGCTAACACTGACTGCACTGCAAGCATATATACATGGGGGGGTTAACACTACAACACTACCAATTACCAGGTGATTGCACAGCCTCTAGGGAATCCATATTTACAGCTCACAATTCGGTAATGAACCAAACATATATAATTCTGCAAAATAATCTGTAAATGAAAAAAGAGGAAAGTAACTCTTTATTCTTTTATTCATCTGGGCATCACAGCAGAAAGAGTGGTAAGTGTTCATTTCCATGTGATTTTGAGTTTTTGTTAAATATTTTCTTTTTTTTAAATATAATTTCCGCTACCCGTTCTGCTGCTAAGTATGACTATTTCTCTTAGCTTGTTGGGGTTTTTTTTTGCATTGATGAGATACAAAAGAAGTCATGCCATTATGAGCATGCTTTATTATGAGCCTGCTTTAAGGTAAACATAAAACAAACACCGAGGACTTGCTATCAAAGGTAATTACCATAAAATAATGTCGCTTGACTATCAAATGTTGTAATTGGATATTTCTACAGTTACCAATGCATTTGTAGTTGAACTATTCAGGTATTATGTAGAAGTAATTTTCCTGGAATGTTGCAGAAATTTGCAGGATTTTCCTGCAGAAAATTGCAGGATTTTCTCCCTTCATCTTTTCAACACACCTTATCTGCAGTGCTTAAATGCAGTTTTGAATCTATGTCCCTAAAGATACTAACAGCTCTAAAACAGTGTCAGTAAAATAAAGGGAGACCTACTTCCAGTAAAACATGCACAGTTGTGCAAAACCATAAATTAATTATATGCTCATAGCATCAGATATGGAAGATACTCATGAAAGTTGTTTAAGCTACCTATTTATGAAGGCTTGAAGAGTCCAGAGATTAATATAACCAATAGCGGAGCTGGTAACATCATGTGGTATATGTTACTCGGACAACTGAGATTCCCGCGTTCGGAGGACCTGCTCTGAATTATTCTCCAAACCTGCTTTGTTTCAAGAGGTCTTTGTAATAGCAGAACAATTAGCCTCAGTGTTTTCATACTGGAGCATTGTCAGCCCAAGACAGGAAGATACACAATGCAAATGATGACCCAAGGACTCGGGAATTTAATAAGCAAAAACACCACATGCAAACTCTGGTAAGTAAAGATTCCTCTAATATGTATGCATTGGTTTTAGAGTGAGATGGAGTGATCTTGCTGGAATAAATTGTTGCATAAGTGTCTTTGACCTGCATGATTTGGACAGCCCAGCTCTGGGCTGACATGCGATGCTCTCAAAGTTATTCTGAGGACATTTAGAAATACTTTGGAAAAAAGCCAATAGTCCAGTTTTTAGCTGGAGTCAAGGCATTTAGGTTGTATGACTGTGTGAGCTGATGCAGGCAGGACGCAGGAACAACCACAAACCATGGATGGAAAGCAAAGAACAAATTTAATCTTGATACCTCACAGACCGGGCAATCTCCAAAGCAGCACCCGGGCAGTGACACACAAGCAGGGATGCGGGCACCGTGGCGCGCGAGAGAGTTCTTGTTAGCAAGAGTCCTTGGCAGCGAGACAGTCCTTGTTAGCAAGAGCACATGTGGACTCCTTGTTCTTGCTGGTATTTAAAGGGTTCAAACAGGCATAGTTTTCCCACTGTGCTTTGATCTTCTTCAATAACAGGTCAACATTCTCATGTGGCTAGATAAGGTGTCCCTAAGTCCATCACAGACTTATGTTATCTAAGTGCAAGTGTTTTCTATGTTATCTAAGTGCAAGACTGAATAACAATTAGTGTGATATATGTGTTTTCCAGCACCCCAGGTGCGAGTCACTTGAGCTATTTACAATCCTCCTCGCCAATCTTCAGTTGCTTTCCCACAATGACATAACCATTTGCATTGCATGATGAAACGTGTTTGTGGCATTTAGTAAACTCATTGTCTGGTTCACGTAGGTACTCACTGCTGTTACTGTTGTGGTTAATAGTAGTACTGCTAATATCAGAATAGCAACTGCCGGTCTCAGTAGGGACTGGACTCTGTTTAAAAAAAAGCCAGAATCAGTCTCAAGGAATTTACGCTGGAAATAAAATTTCAAATTTTATTTAGCTGCAGCTGAGGAGTCATGAATCACTGCCACACACTGCCAGGTTTCATGGCAAAGTAACACAAACCAAAAGTGAAAGAGCAATTTGTGTGCATTTATCAGCCTATGACCTAGAGGGTGTCAGAAGCTGATACTCTGCCTTGTCGTCGCCCCTGTTGCAGGGCAATAACCTGTGGCAGACAGGTGTGGCAGCCCATCATGCTTCTAATCACTTCAGTCAGTCCAGCATGAATGTGTAGAGCTCATGAATCAGAGTCCAAACGGTGGATGTGAGAGCATTATCTTGCTGCTACCTAGAGAAATGGAGGCAGCAATTCTCCTGTAAAAAGGCCCGTTTCCTCTGCATTGGTTCTTGCCCTCCAGAGTGTAGGGGCATCCTTGGCTAGGAAATACAAGGAGCAGAATAAATTCATCAGGAAGGAGCATGAAGGAGCTTTGCACTTTGCAGGGGAAATGAACCTCACATTCTTTCCATAAAGGCCAAAAACCCAGTGCTGCAAACTCAGCAAGGCCTCAGCTGAGAAGGCAGCCTTCAGCCTGGGGAGCCCAAGTGCCAGCTGGTTTTGTCATCCCTGCTTCCCCGGGACTGTGAGGCCCACTCAGTTTGCAGGTCCTGCCACGATGCCTCAGCAGGCAAACTAAACCCTGCGGTCACTGGGGCCATTGGACTTCCTCGCCCCATGCAGGCTCCTAGTGGGGAGTGACTAGTTCTAAAACGTGCTGGGAACTGCTTGAGAAAGTAGCAAAACATGTGCCAGGGATGTTGTGAGAGTGTAATGGCATAAAAAATCAAGTGAGAAGTGTTTCTTCACTGTTTAATTTAGCAGCTCACCTAAATCCACAGAGGCCATAAGCAATTCTGATTTAGTTCCCATCAGAGCTTCCCAGAATAGTTATGTCCAAGTGCCAGCTTTGTGCAGAACAGACTAAATCCACCTCCACTATCACCCCACTCATTTCAGCAGAATTATAGGAATTTGCTCACATGAGAGAAACACTGCACACTTCATGCAGGCTGGAACTGTCCCAGTTCCTGAGACTTTACTGAAAATACCCACTGGGAGAGAGACCAGCTACTGTAAAATTGCTCATCATTTTCTCCTCTAGCCCTGGTTAGATGTGCTTCCTGAAGGACTTCCAGGCAAAAAATGTTGGTTTTTTGTCATTACTGTTTTGCTTCAGCTTGAAATTAAAACTGAAAATTAAAAAAAATAAAAAGTTGTTTGCTTCTAGAAACAGATGAATGCATAATGCTTGAATGGGTAAAGAAAGAGGGGCTTTTTTCTTACAATCAACTTGCCAAAATATATTTTTGCAGTGAAATTATTCTTCCTCCAATCCTGCCTTCCCTTCTTTCATTAAACTCACAATGAAATAACACTCTTAATCCCCAAGAAGCATCAATATTTTTGCTGCAAAGTGTTGCACAACTTGTGGTATGGACAAATGCCATGCATTAGCCATGAAGCAAGGTTTGACGTAGATGAAGAACATCAAGTACAATACCACATTTTATCAAAACCAAACAGCAGAACAATGCACACAAGGCTCTCACAAATATACCAGACCCATCAGATTTCTATCTGATAAAGTCAATACAGAGAAGAAATATAGGGTACAGTCTGTCTCCATTAACATAGAAATAGGCCCAGCAGTTCCACTCTCCCTCTGCACCATGGTCTTAACCCAACAGACTTGGGGACCAGCCTCTCAGGCTGATATATTGGGAGTTTGGAGTTTAAAGATCTGTGCTTTTTTCACCAGCGTGCACTGACCTCTGTCCCCAGCTCTGCCTGCAGCTAAAAGGGAGGCACCCACACCGGTAATCAGTTAGCCAGCAGAGGCTTAACATCCGCTGTATGGCTTACCGTGGTTTAATATGCTGCTTCTAATGAGGAAGAAATATGCTAAAGAAGAATGTGGGGTGCACCACATGGAAAAGCTGGAGAGCAGTTGTAGAGGGTTGGGCTGAGCTATGGCCATTGGTGTTGAAGCAAAGTGGCTCACTGTACCACAGCTGTTCCTCACCTTCCTGCTGTGGGTATCAGAACCCGGACCACCAAGGACAATGGGGGTGCATCCCAAGGGTGCACAGCAGGCAGAACAGTGGAGGCAGACCCTAGCTGCTTTTGCCAGGAGCTTGCAGGTCTAGCTGTGGTTGCACAGAGCGCTATGTGGGCTAATTGCCCAGGGGATTACTCTGTTTCCCAGGCAGATTTGGCTGTTGACCACACACTCCAGTTCAAATGCCACTAGCACCTGAGCAGGCTAAATGAAGGCTACCTTGGGTCCGTCTGCATGCCGAGCTGACATATTCTGTTATGACATGGGTTGTCTACATTGGCAAATTAGGGGGGTAATTGTCCATGTGCCTTTCATTGTCCCATTACAGAGAGAACAGATCTGATCAGATGGATCAATTTGTCTGTTTGAGTGCAGGGCAGCACCACGCAGAAGTGTGCAAGCCAGTCCAAACACCAGAAACAACATCACTGAGTAGCAGCCACCTAACAATGTAAAAGATGAACACTGCTAATTAAGGAGCTACAATAATCCTGGTCAGCAAGTGTAAAACCATGTGGGATGCATTTGCACTGCCCTGGGCTCTGTGCACAGGCAGTTCAGTTGAGGGGCTGTGCTAATTTTGTGGCTAGCCTGATTCCAGCACCCAGCCTGGCTGCACACAATGACCCATGGCACCCCAGTGCTGCATCCTGCCCTGAGCCACACCTGAGCTGGACCTGCTGGCTCTGACATAGGGAGAGCCTCAGTGCACCACAATACTTTTCTTAAAAGCACAGCTCTTGCCAGCATCAGCAGGTTCCTTGCTCACTTTTTCTGCTTATTTTTGGAGGAGATGTATGGGGTGCATGTTGCAGAGGGGCCTGACTGCACTGCATAGCCCAGCACAGTCCATGCTGGGCTGTGCTTCTCTTTGGTGGAAACCACGGGGTTTGGGTTATGTACCCTAGAACTCTGTCTTTATGGCTTGTGTTCTGGTTCATGCCTCCGGTCCAAGGCCTAGAGGGAGGACAGATGGAAGGAAAAGCATTGACTCCCAAGGCTGGATCCCAAATAATGTAACTGACCATTGACACATTTAACAAAAAAATATAAATCCTCAATTGGTATGTTAGTGATGGTGATTGGAAAAGCTGAGCAAAGTGAAGTGCTAAAGTGGAGATAAATGAGGAAGTACACACTGCTGAAACTCATGCTATTACTTGTTTACAGCAGAGCCAAGGTTTTGCTTAGTTCAGTAAATATCCTAATTTAGACACCAATCTCACCAATAATGAGACACATGGAAATCTTGGAAAAAGAGCCTTCCAGTGCTCCTGTCTTTGGAGAGTTTGAAAGTTGTACTGCAGGAGTTATTTTCCCCACCACATTTTCACTTTCAATCATGACTGAAGCCAGATAACACAAAAAGTGAATGCAAATGTTTTTAAAAGGAAACTTCTAAACCTTTATTGCATTTTTAATGGGCAAAGACCTAGTTTCACTGAACTGGTTTGTTCTGTGCAGTAACCAAAATGATTTCTTTTCCCAAGTCTCATTTTAAAGGCCAGGTAATGGACATTTTTTTATTTCATTAAAGAAGAAATACACAAAGACCAAGGGGTTTTGATTTATGGTTGAGCTGTCTGTTTTATGTTATGGACTGGATTTACATTAAAACATTGTGACTTTGAGTAAATTAAATAGAGACCATAAATGGAAAACATTTAAAAGGCCATTGCATACCTGAATAAAAGGGCTGAAATTGTTGTCTACATGCTTCTCCCACATACGTTAGCTGAGGATGATGGATACATCTGAGATTGAATCTGATGTGTTGCCGCTATACATACTGCCAGATTACAGCAAATATTACAAATCGCATATAATTATTTTTTAAAGAACAGTGGGGGAAAACAAATACAATCAGATCATAGAATCATGGAATCATAGAATGGTTAGAGTTGGAAGGGATCTTAAAGACCATGTAGTTCCAACCCCCCGCTCACCTTCCACTAGATCAGGTTGCTCAAAGCCCATCCAGCCTGGCCTTGAACATTTCCAGGGATGGGACATCCACAACTTATCTGGGCAACCTGTTCCAGTGTCTCAACACCCTCACAGTAAGTAATTTCTTCCTAATATCTAATCTAAATCTACCCTCTTTCAGTTAAAAACCTTTATCTCTCATCCTATTGCTATAATCCCTGATAAAGACTCCCTCCCTGTCTTTCCTGTAGGCCCCCTTTAATTACTGGAAGGCTGCTATAAGGTTTCCCCAGAGCCTCCTCTTCTCCAGGCTGAACAACCCCAATTCCCTCAGCCTGCCTTCATAGGAGAGGTGCTCCAGCCTGCTGACCATCTTTGTTGCCCTCCTCTGGACACGCTCCAACAGGTCCATGTCCTTCGTATGTTGGGGGCCCCAGAGCTGGATGCAGTACTCCAAGTGGGGTCTCATGAGAGCAGAGTAGAGGGGCAGAATCACCTCCCTCAACCTGCTGGCAACTCTGCTTTTGATGCAGCCAGGATATAGTTGGCTTTCTGGGCTGCAAGCACACATTGCTAGCTCGTGTTGAGCTTCTCATCAACCAACATCCCCAAGTCCTTCTCCTCAGGGCTACTCTCAATCCATTCTCCGCCCAGCCCGTATTTGTGTTTGGGATTGCCTCAATCCACGTCCAGTACCTTGCAGTTGGCCTTGTTGAACTTCACACTGGCCCACCTCTCAAGCCTGTCAAGGTTCCTCTNGGCCCCCCTCTCAAGCCTGTCAAGGTTCCTCTGGATGGCATCCCTTCCCTCAGGTGTGTCAACCGCTCCACACAGCTTGATGTCATTGGCTAATTTACTGAGGTTTTACTCAATCCCGCAATCCAGCCAATTTCTTATCTGCTGATTGGTCGATCTGTCAAATCCATGTCTCTCCAATTTAGAGACAAGGATGTCATACAGGACAGTGCCAAATGCTTTGCACAAGTCCAGGTAGATGACGTCAGTTGCTTTGCCCTTATCTACCAATGCTGTAAACCCTGTCACAGAGGGCCACCAAATTTGTCAGGCACAATTTGCCCTTAATGAAGCCATGTTGGCTGTCATGAATCACCTCCTTATTTTCCATGTGCCTTAGCATAGTTTCCAGGTGGATCTGCTCCATGCTTTTACCAGGCACAGATGTGAAACTGACTGCCCTGTAGTTCCCTGGGTGTTCCTTTTTTCCGTTTTTAAAAATGGGGGTTATGGTTCCTCTTTTCCAGTCAGTGGGAACTTCACCGGACTGCCATGGCTTCTCAAATATGATGGCTAGTGGCTTAGCAACTTCATCCACCAGCTCCCTTGGGACCCACAGATGAATCTCATCAGATCCCATGGACTTGTGCATCTTCAGGTTCCTTAGATGGTCTCGAACTTGGTCTTCTCCTCCAGCAGGCGGTACCTCATTCTCCCAGTCCCTTACCTTTGTCTTCTGCCTGATAAACTGACTCCTTTTGCAACTTCAGCATCTTTTCATTAAGTTTGCTCTGACATCACATGTAACATAGACAAGAAAATTAGAGATACAAAGAAAATTATTTTATATACAGAAATAATATAATTTATATATATATATATTCTTTATGTATAAAGAAATTATTTTATATACAGAAACTAGAGGGGACGGTTACTAGGGGACTAAGGTTTACCTCCCAGGTTCTTGGTTTAGCGCCCACATTTCAACATAACCATTGGGTTACACCGCCAGCCACCAACAGAGCAGCGAAATATTTCACAGCTTACATGAAAGGAAACGCAGGGTCTGAACACAGAGGGACTGAGAAGGCAAAGCCATTAGCTATGCCTTCTGCACAAAGCTGTGCCCATTCACCACTGAAAGCATGCGTTACTACAGCTTGTAAACCAAGAGAAACAAAGTCAGCTCAGGAAAAAACTCCAGCTATTTTTGGGTACCTGATTCAAAAGCGACCATTGCATTGCTGAACAAGCACTGGGGGAGGGGGACAGCTTGTGTGACCTACAGGGACTCTGCAGCAAATGTCATGGTACCAGCAAGCACCCAGCCTCCACTAGGCACGCACTCACTGCTGGTATTTTGTTCAGAGGCAGCTAAAAGGCCGCAGAGATACATATGTTATTCCTGGGCACCTCCCCAGTGATCTGTGCTCGTATTGCAAAATCGTTCCTCCTGGTTTGCTGACATTTTCTTGTGAAAACCTCTCAAATGCTCAATTGCCTGCATTTATTTATAAAATTCTTCCACTGCTAGTTTGAACTACCTCATAAATTTCACCCATCTGCCAGATTTCTGTTGAAACTGTATTCTTCGATACGATGAACAGAACTGTAACAGATTAACAGAAACAAGCCAGAGGAACGTCGTCGCCCTGCTGCTGCCTGGTGGCCTGGGACAGCCCCTGTCCTGTCCTGTACAAACATGCAAACCTGCATATCTGCCATCGGTAAAATACATTGTTGTCTGCCACGCAAGGCTCAATGGGTGATGAGTGCTGTGATGGTAGCCATGATGTGCTCAGATCCCAACTATATGGGTCACTTCAGGGTGTTTGCTTTAAGTTCAAGCATCAAAGCACATTGCCTGTCATTTCTGTGCGCCCCATCTTGTCAGTCTCTGGGAAAGGTTTAAGGTTTCTTTTGTGATGACTGATTCTACACGTGCCTCTCCAACTTCATTTTACAACAGCAAAGTAAATCTGTTATCAGTTCATAATTAAATAAATATTAATCTGAAGCACTTCATATGAATTCAAATAGTTGTGTGTGAAGATTTCTCCCATAACCAACTTGAAATGCCTCTTAATTATTATTTTTCCTGACATCTTCATTTTACAACCATAGAATCATAGAATTGCCTAGGTTGGAAGGGACCTTTCAGATCATCTAGTCTAACCATCAGCCTAACTCTGACAAAAACCACCACTAAACCATATCTCTAAGCATTATGTCTACCTGTTTTTTAAATACCTCCAGGGATGGTGCCTCAACCACTTGCCTGGGCAGCCTGTTCCAGTGCTTAATAACCCTTTCAGTGTAAAAATTGTTCCTAGTATCCAGTCCAAACCTCCCCTGGCACTACTTGAGGCCATTTTCTCTTGTTCTATTGCCTGTTACTTGGGAGAAGAGACTGACCCTCATCTCTCTACAACCTCCTTTCAGGTAGTTGTAGAGAGCGGTAAGGTCTCCCCTCAGCCTCCTTTTCTCTAGGCTAAACAATCCCAGCTCCCTCAGCCACTCCTCTTAAGACTTACTCTCCAGACTCCTCACCAGCTTCGTTGCCCTTCTCTGGACCCGCTCCAGAACCTCAATGTCTTTTTTGTAGTGAGAGGCCCAAAACGGGACACAGTACTCAAGGTGGGGCCTCACCAGTGCTGAGTACAGGGGGACGATCACTTCCCTAGTCCTACTCACCACACTGTTCCTGATAAAGGGCAGGATGCTGTTGGCCTTCTTGGCCACCTGGGCACACTGCTGGCTCATATTCATCTGGCAGTCGACCAACACCCCCAGGTCCTTTTCTGCCAGGCAGCTCTCCAGCCACTCTTCCCCAAGCTTGTAACGCCGCATGGGGTTGTTGTCCTGTCCAAGTGCAGGACCTGGCACTTGACCTTATTGAACCTTATACCATTGGCCTTGGTTCATCAATCCAGCCTGTCCAGACCCCTCTGCAACCTCAAGCAGGTCAACACTCTCACCTAACTTGGTGTCATCTGCAAATTTACTGAGGGTGCACTCAATCTCCTCATCCAGATCATTGATAAAGATACTAAAGAGAACTGGCCCAATTTTTTACTGACAATTCAACTGAAAACTGTGCTGAAAAGTTACATCACATCTTAGATTTCATGTGACTTCCCTGTAAACTCTAATCAGGAGAAGTTTCCAGTTTCTGTCCCTCAGTGAATTTACAAAGTTCTCAAAACACAGATGAACTATTTGGTATGACATGAGGCAATCCTATCAGTTCATGGTTAACAAATTGCCCTCTTTCCAGAGAATCAAGATCACAATGTGTTTTTATTACAAATTGAAAACCTTGGGTGTGTTGGATAGATGAGCAGTGAGTAATTTGGATATGGAGTCTTTCATCTGCAGCAGTCAACTCCAATTCACAGCTCGTTTTAGGAATGACTAAAACTTTTTGTCAGATGGTGCCACTGCAGTGCCACCATTCCTGGTGCACAAAGATGGTGACTAACAGGACCACTGTCTCCAGCACCATCTCTCCAGCCCTCCTCCTGTCTCCTGCAGTTGAGGAGGGGTAAGGCAGGAGCTGATTTTAAAATTATAGTGAAATCTACAGAGAAATCATAAGCAAAACTTCACCTTAGCAGTTTCTAGAAATAGAACATTTCATGCCAAAATATCATGACTGCTTCTGGTCTGGAGCAGGAGAGGATAGGGATATTCACAAGCTATAATTTTCTTCCCAGAATGTCAGATAACAAGTAACAGAGTCTCAAAGCCATGAGGATCACAATGATAAGCAGATAATTCTGCCACCATTCCTACATTGCTGAAATCAATAGTCTACTTGCGAAGTGAGAGAGCAGTTGCTGTGAGAAATTATATTTGGCAATTGCTTTGCTTTCTTATATCTTTTAAATACTCTTCATTTACCCTTCAGGAATTCTGTAACATTTTTGGCAAGAGTAAGCATATGTAAATGGTTTTTCTGCTCTATTTCTTTCATTAGTAATATCTAGCTCTGCAGGCTTATGTATTTAAATCCCCATCCATAGCATAGTTTGTGGTCAAGATGCCAAATACTCTTCCACATCCATTTAATTTCCCTGGATGAAATGCTGATTCAAGTGGACCTAATAAAGATGTAAATCATTTAAGCATGGAAATGAAGCTGTTGTATGTGAGGGATCTTCTCCAGTCATCTCATTACTGCATATTAATGGTGCAGTTTAATCTCTACATCTTTCGTTTGGTCTGATTAGTCATATCCCGGTTCCTATTAGGCATCAGGAAGAGAGCAACTTAGAAGATAGCAGCATGAGGCTCAGTCCTTGCTTCCTGACACACCCAAATCCCACATCAGTCTATGTGCCTGAGGATGACAGTACCAGGTGCCAAGTCATTCTAGATATCCAAAATCCTTTTTGCTGTGGTCTGGCAAGTTCATTAAGACATTTTCATCTTGTTAACTCTTGGGTCATCTTCTCCCTTTTGATTTTGCACTGAAATTCTTCAAACACCAGGTAGAGAGAGGTTTGTCCAAAGCAGTAGAGTCGACTAACTTAGTAATACTAAGTAAATTAGTTGTTAGCACTTATCTGTAGTTGCTACAAACTGATCTTGTCTGACACCAGAGCCAGCATATTTGGTATGCTGGCTGTTTTGCATAGGTTTTTTACTCCTCCTGTGCACAGTGTGTTTTTTAGCCACGAAGAGTTTGTCTGCTGACTCTCCCAACACAGGCATCGCATATCCTGCATGTCCCAAACCCAAATGCAAACACAAAGCTTTCATTGACTACAGACGATCCTCAGATGATTTGTCTTAGTAGGCTGCAGCCAGCCTTCTGTAACTACCTTCCTAAATACCAAGCATTACTCAGCTTAGAAGATTGATGATAAAGTATTTTCTTTGTATCAGCTGTATTCTGGACAGCTAGGTCTCCTTTTCTTGTTTTGTTGACAGTGATATGGAAGTTCAGTGGTGGGTAAGATTTCTCAGCTTCTTTTCTTTTTAGCTCCTTATTGAGAACTCAGCTGAAGACTGAAACTAGAGAATGAAACCAGAGAATGAAAGTGTGTTGCAAAAGAGATGACCTACACATGGTGTGTGAAAAGAAAAAAAATAGCATAAAATCCTTTAACTTTTTCTGTTCCTTTGTCTCCTGCTGGTCAACTGTAAGAATGAGATTGGCTAAAAGTTTTAATTTTCCTTGAAAAAAAAGCCAACTTGGCAGGCAGATTAACTGGATGGATGAGCTTTTCTGTCAAACCAGAAATGTCTGTGTTACTTTACATTTTTCAGGTTTTGTCATATTCTTTTTATTATTATTTTGCTATAATCTTGCACTATTCATTTACCACAGTCCATTTTGCACAGACTGGCAAGTTTTCAAAAGATTTTATTTTTAAACAAACGAACAAAAATAATCAAACCTTTTTTTAACACTTTCAGCAAAACTGAAAGAATTTCACTAGAAATGAGAGTGCCTCCACTAGGCAGTTTAGTGGTTCATGACAGCTCAATGAAAGGAAAGAAAAATCCCAGTGCAGTGCAGCTGCCTGTATCTGTCAGATGCATTTGCATTCAGGACCTCTCTATTTGTATGTCTTTGAGGAAGTTGCTTCACTCAAGTCTACACAGTTACATAAGCATCTCAAAATCACCAAGTAGATCTTGACTTTATTTTCTGTGTATAAATGATGTGTAAAAAGAGGGTAATTGTACTGCTGTTTCTGACAGCACTATTTCAAGGACAGGATGGAAAAGTGTTTTCGGATACTACACCAGGATGGGCTAGATAATTGTTAAATGCATACAGGAAAATTTTTATCTTATCTTTTTGTAGATAGAAAGGCAGTTATTTGCAGTACACGATGCTGCCAGTGAAGAAGTATAGAACAAACTAGGTTAATGCTCCACACAATCTAATGACATCAACAACCTCTCTTAATTCCTTTTAAAACTTGCTTTATCACTCACCTGCAGGGAAACAGTACACAGTAAACAATTACATAACAGGTTAGATAGGTGAGGCTCAAACGTAACTCAGAGTAGGTCATTGTGATCTTGTTGTGGTTTAGACTGGGCTAGCCACTAAACAAAAACCAGATCTGTTCCCCCATCTTCTGTGGCCAGTTTGAATTTTGCACATAGTCTAATTTAAATGGTATGTCCATATGATACTGTTCTGTCCCAGAAATGCCTATAATTTCTTACAGAATATAGAAACAAGTGACTGAATACAATAGTGAAATCCTAGCAAAAGGCAACTTTATAAACTGTCAATGCATGCAGGTTGGCCAAAATATTTTGAAAATGTATTTTTGAAAAAAATTTTTTTTCCATAGAGACATTCTTGTTTCATCAGAACCTACATGACCTGCAAAGACATATTGCAGATTCATAAAAAGCCAAGCTGGAAGAAATCCAAGATCATGCCAGTCCATCCCTCACCCAAAGGAATGATCAGCTGCACTTATAAAATTCCCTGAAGATGTTGGTCTAACCTGTTCTTATAAATGTCTATTGTTGGGATTCCTATCTGTACCATCACAAATCTCTTGCATACATCTAACTTGAATTTCATTTGCTATAGTTTAGGCTTGTTATTTCTTGTTTTGTTTTACTGGAAATGGGGAAAGATTTATCTCCTTTCTGGTGACCTTTTACATGTTTGAAGACTGTTAACATCTTTCTGTAAAATAACACTGATTTTCTCATAAAAAAAAAGATCTCTAGACCTTCTTGCTACCCTACCAGGCTCCTGGTTTTGTTTTGGGGTTTTTGTTTTTTTTTTTTTTTGAAGTACAGAGCTGGACATGATACTGTAGCTAAAGCTAGTCTCACTGCTGCTGAGTAGGCTGAAAGGGCATTGCTGTTATCTCAGAGTTGTCACACCTATTTATAAGTTCTCATCTATTTTTTCACAACAGCATGGCGCTGCCAACTCATGTTTAACCCGTGATCCACTGCAATGTTACTTTTTCTACGAAACAACCATCCAATGGTTGGAATGGCCTTTTACTTATTTCATATCGCTTCTGTAATGTGTCATCATCATTTTGAATTTTCATGCTTTCTTTCAAAGGGCTTACTGCACCTCCCACTTGGCATGACCTACAATCTCAGTAAACTGACTCTCTTTTTTCATGAGCAAAGTCATTAATGAAAACATTGAATAGTACTTGGCCATGACAGATCATAGTGGAGCCACGTTAAATCCAACTTAGTTTGACAGTGAATCAATAATAACCACTCTTGGTGTACAATTTTGCAACGAGTTTGAACACAGTTTAGAGTAATTTCATTAAGACCATGTTTCCATACCTTGTTTATGAAAGTATCCTATGAAGCATTATTAAGTTGAAAGCCTAGCACATTGAACCAAGAACATTCTGTCTACTATTCCTAAAGAAATGTCAGCCTGTCATGCTATCACAGAATAAAATTGGTTGGAATGGTGCTTGGAAATCCATTGTGGCTTTTGTATGTGTTTTTCAAATAGATTGGTTATTTGTAGCAATAGTTTTGGAGAAGCTGAAGTTACACTTCCTGACTTATATTGCCTTGGTCGTCTTCTCCTCACCACCCCCTTTTAAAGTATAGTTTCTGTATTGATATTTTTCTGTTTACCAGACCTCTGCTTTTCTTTTTTCAACGTCATTGTTAACAACTCAGAGATTGCCTCAGCCACCTTCCTAGAGCAGTTTTGAATGGATTTCGAAAAGACCAGTTGATCTGAAACATTCTACCTTTCCAGTCTGAAGTTTCTCTTTTTTTTGCTGATGTTAATGTTTGTGGGCACGCTGATCAGAAGTCCAACCAAGTCCAACCAAGAAAAATGGAAAAAGAAAACAAATCTATTTCAAACTGAAATTTTTTTTTTTTTTACATTGTAATACATTTTAAAAAATAATATGTTAAAAATTTAGAAGTTATAAGTCATGGCTGCTTTTACTTATTCGTAACAGGCCTCCTGGAAAAAAAAAAAGTTTTGATTAATTTAAGAAGATTAGTTTTTCTTTTCTGTTTTTCCCTGGGACACACATCAAGGAAAACTTACTAGCAGCAATTTTGCTCTTCCATACCATGCTACATGTATCAAAATTTAAAAGCTGTGTTATATGCCTTTCGTAGTCAGTACCCGGGCTATGGTTTCTACATGGCTAAATAAAATTGACAGGCCCAAAGTAGAGTTAAAGGTTTATGAGCAAACAACTCCAGAGACCGCTACCTGAGCTGCCTCACCTGTGAATTATACTGGTTCTCTTTGTCAAAACATAGCTGTCTCTATATTAGTGCAGAAAATAAAAGTGCATAGTAAAACAGAAAAGCATTAATGTATTTTATTTTCAAGGCATTGCAGAAATAATCTTTTCAAGCCTCTCACACTCCAGAAATAATTTAGTGTGGCTAGATGTTGCAGCTAGATCTCTCACATCTCATACATATACATTTGTCATAAGTCAGCGTCCTGCATGCAGTGCTTCAGCTGCAATCACTTAAAGGCATTGAGAAAGACTTGTGTCTGGAATACAACATGGCGCAGTGATAAACAGGAGTGTCTCTGGCTGAAATGGCTGATACCATCCACTGCAAGATCCCTCCAAGTGATCAAAACCAATACAGCACATTTTATGCTTCCGTGCACATATCAAGTCCCTTAATAAGTAACCACATAGCAGTCCACAGAAGTATGAACATACTACCTTGTTTATCAAAAGCAGGATCTATTTAGGAGAAATACATTTATAATTACACTAAAGGAAAAAAGAATGAAGCCTCCAGCTCCATTATCTTAAGACAACAGCTGGAGAAAAAAAATCAGACATTGTCAATGAGAAAATGATAGGACACATGCTGGTTTGGTTAACAACTTTGGACTTCATAGTTTAGATAATTGTCCTTTTCTGGGAAACCACTCACGTATGATCACATGGGTATGTTTTCACATACAGGTAATGATCCAGGTCATGTTTATGCTTTATTGCATTTGGTAGATAGAAAACAACATAGTCAAGAGCATCTTAAAATAGTAAAACTTTAACTCTTTTAATGCTATCCCTTTCCATCGCACAGCATCCTCAGTGCACTTGCCTGCTTTTCCACCAGAACGTGGCAGGCATAGGAGGATGGACACTGTTACTGCAGTATCTCAGCCTCCCTAGCTATAAAGAGGTTCACTTTCTGCTAACCAACCATTTGGACTATAGACTTATTACTACCATGAGATTCTTATGTAGGGCTAGATTAAAAGGATACTTGTAGCTATCTTGCTTAAAAAAAAACCCTCAAATTCACTTAGCAAGAGTCATATTTTCTTTCCTGACTTTTCCTGGAAGCAAGCAGCATCTTTTACCCATCATAGGGCACCCCTACCACCTCCGCTTTTTCACCACCTGAGCCAGAGAAATATCTCTATGACTCCAGCTGACCCGTGCACCCTTGCTCTTGGGAAGATATGTGCAGAACAGATGCCTGACCCAGGCACCACATCTGAACCCAAACATGTAGTTGCTGCTCAGCATTAGGTGGGAGATGCTTTCTTCTGTCCACTCCTTTGGAGAGATGTGTAAACCCAGGGAATAACCTACCCAAAGAAAATAATTGTCTATAACCAAGCCTTTGCAGTGTTGTGATGATCCACTCCACTTGTGCTTTCTTTGTGTTTTGTTTGGTTTTTTTTTTTCACCCAAGCCCTTTGAATAGGCTGGGAAAGGAAGATGTGGGAACTTACTAAGGAACAGAGCTGTTTAGGTTGATCACAAAGTATATTTTATTATTTTAACTAGCATATCAGGTGAACACATACATCCAGATCATAAAATTTTTTCATAGGATAGGTGATTGCTCACTACATCTGAAAATCAGGCCCTACTGGTGCTCAGTGATGGGGCCTTAACCACTTCCCTTAAGAGATATGAGGTATTTGTTCTCAGATATGAATATGCAAATGCAGCATCCAGAGTTCGAAAGGACTACATGCATCACACTGCAATTTCAGTCATTACAGTTATAATGGCTTCTAATTCTGATCACACACTGCAGTATGGTGAGCACAGTGCAGCTGTGCAGTCCAAGCACCTCCAACTACACAACCAGTAGTTTTGATCCACTTTCTTCCCTTATTCCCCGAGCAGCAGGGGCCATACATACCCTCCCAGGCAGCATGGATGTCAGAGCTTCAGAGATCCCTGTGACTTACATGACCTCATCATCATCCTATGAGGACATTCGCTGGTGGGAGGTGTGTTACCCAAACTAACACCCTGTGTTACTAGCTCCTCAACAAACTCGTCCTTGCTGCTTAGCAGAGGAGACTTGCAATTGTCCTGGAGTCCCACATTTTTGTGTTAAGTGGTGGGGCAGAAGGACAGTTCCCCAGTTTCACACCCTAATCTCACCAGTCCCTGGAGACCCATGCTTTGGTAGGCATACAAAAGCACTCTTAAAGTCAGAGAAATATCATGGCAAAAGTAAAACAGAAAATTATTTCATTACCATACAAAATTTAAAGAAAGGGGTTATATTTATCAGAGCATTATACACCTGCTAGGTCCCACCTGGTCCTCTCCATGAAGCAGGCAATCACTTCAGGTTTCACAACTGATCTAACTGGAAATGGCTGATAGAGGGGTAGGAGGTTATCACCCTCTTCTGCTCCTCCGTCTGCAGGTTTCTAGCTTCTCCCTTGAGTTGTGACTGATGATCCCATGATCTCAGGATGTGCAGATCCAATGAAAAAACCTTATCCTTTTTCATTTCAGACTACTTTTGGAATCTATCAGTGAGTGAGGCCAGCCCAACAGGCACAGAGAAACAAGACAATTAGAAGCCAGAGCTGTCCTTTCAGCAAGGATCTCAAGTCAGCTTAAACAGGCTATGACTAAATTAACCTGTAATTAAGCTTAAGGTGTTTCACATGGTGGCTAAGCTAGGACCTAAGCTTCTGATGAGGCCCTGCTTCCAGCCTTGCCTTCCTCCAAGCTGAGGAAAGGCTTGCTGATGTACATCCTTTTTGAGGTGGGGGATCTGCTGAAAGGTTCTCTCCCCACAGGTCCCCTGTAATTCATAACCTTGATGTCTGACCAAAATATCAGTTTGTAGTTTTTCTCCCACAGTGTTGCTGGCTATTACAGTGTGACTTTTTCTTGAAACTTAAAGAGGCTTTAAAAATGCTGATGGCCCCTGGGTGTAGCCACATGGTGTTATTATCTTGTGAAACCATTTATTAAAAGTGACAGCAAAGCTTATTAGCTGGCTTTGTTCTTAACTTGAGTATAAACAAACGGGTTATCCGTGCATAGTGAATTAAATTCTTTATATGCACAAGAAAAAAAGGGGTTTAAACTCCAGCACATAACTTTTCATTGTGTGTGTATTGAAAAATTACATCTGATGGAAACCAAGATAAAGGGCAGCTTTCATTTCAACTGTTCACAGAGACCAAACTTCATGGCAACAAAACATACTTGGGATGAGACGGTGCTTGCCCAGATCCCGGGACACCGACAATGGGTCTTTGTATTCTGCCACCTTAAATTTGATAGCACTGCATTGCTCCTCACTGGTATGAGCAGACAGCCCAGCATGTGAGTTACTTTCCTTCACTGAAGCAGTAAGAGCAGGTTTTAGGGAGCCAAAGAGTGATTGTCAGCCTCAAGATTTATGCAGTCTCCCAATCTTCCATGTTTTAAGCACTATCAACCCTGATCTCTGTTTTCATAGCAAAATTAAAGAACTACTCCATCTGACATGCTGCCAGTCCTTTGCAGCTGCTGACAACGGCGGATATGAGGGCAGTTGACACAATGGTGTGGTTTGCTGCCTCACCCGCACCAGCTCAATCAGAGCTCTACAGAAGAGCATCATCTTGCAGGGCCTTCAGGCAGCCTCTGAGCTATGGATCAGCGTGGCTGGGCAGGGATCACAGCAATGGGCAGAAGCCAAGCTGCACCAGGCATAGTCTGGGGAGGTGGAAGTGTAAAGTGTGTCCCTCTTCCAGTGGCAGCAAGGTAATAGATTGGATTAGCTTTATCATCTAACTCTAAATTTCCTTGAAAGCAAATGTAACTTTTATTATTCCTTCACACCCAAACCTACTGGAAAAGCAAAGAGTGTCCATAAGCTGTATGTGATTGTGTGCCAGCTGCTGAATATGCCACGCGTCCCCGTGCACAGTGCCCTTCTCCATTAGATGCCTCATGGCATGCCAATGATTTCAGCCTGAACATGCTGAAATGTTTCACTCATGAACTATAAAATAATGAAAAATATTGGTTTGGCATGAATAACTGGTGAATCATCAGCATTTGTAATTGTTTGGGAGTATGGAGGTAGTCTTGGCTTATTTATATTCTGGTTTCACATGAGAACGTTGATATGAAACAGCAGTAATTGAATCTGATAAGCTCTGGTGAGGAGGTACGATTTGGAGAGAGATGTAAGAGTACACAGGGAACTCTGGAAGGGTGCATGGAGACTTGCAGGTTGCCTCACATCGCAACTCATAGATTTTATATACTCCTAAAATGAGTGATCATCATTTCAGGCAAAGCTAATTATCTGAGACATTGTGATTGTATCTTCCATGAGAAGGATGACATTCAAGGCATGCTCCCCCTCTCCTTTTTTTAAAATTAATTGGCTGTCTATTTAAAGATTTCTTTGAAAATACAAGGATCTTAGAAAGCATAAGACTGCAGTCTGTGAGTCTTTGGTAGCAAATGTTGTTTCTCTGACTGTCAATGTTTGGGCACAGGCTTGGTGGGATGACTGTGTTGAGGAGAAGTACAGTAGTCCACAGGAAACAGAGAAACATCAGACCTGTGGTGTGATCCTCTATTCTCTCTGAACTGCAATGACTCAGTAAAAGAGCCCTTGGTTGTAGATTTGGTTTGCTCTTTTAAATTTCTCTGACTTGGCAAAATCACAGCCTATAACCGTGTGAGCTAGAGCCAAAGGGCTTTCTTAGGCCATCAAAAGATGAGGAGGCTGACAGACGAACTCTTTACATTCCCTTCCAGGGAAAGAATGGTTTCTGTGGGTACAGCCAGCAATGTTATAACCACCCCACTTGGGAAAAGAGGATGGGAGAAAATATTGGAGGCAGGACCTCACAAATAGTGAGCAAAACTGGAAAGACTTGAAGGATAAGTCCACTCTCCCAGAGCACTTCATGATCTCCAGTCAAGGGCTGTATCTCAGCATCCTCATGGCAGCATCACCTCCAGGAGCTTCAACATTCCATCAGTCTCCTGAAATTTCTGCAGGACTCACAGTCACGGCATTTGGGGTGCTTCTTCAAGAATATTAAAAAACTTCAGCCTACATCTGCCCGACACGTCGGAGAAATTCAGGATCCTCAGCCTGGGAGATCAGTATGTACAGTGGCACTAAACCTTTCTACACAGTGAATCCTAATCTCCAGAGGCTGCAACCAGGATAAATGCAGCACTTCTCCTCACCCACAGGTTGCCATGGAGCTGTCCTGCAGCCCTTGCTAGAGAGCTGTGAAGCACAATAATCTCCTTGCCACACAGTGCTGCAGGTCATGTTATTACCTGAACTGGAGCTTACTGAAAGGAGCTTTAAAAAGCAGCTTATAAGTTGTTGTGTTCAGCCCCTGAACACCCTCAGTTCAAAGAAGGAGGCTTTCAGAGACTATCATGGTCTCTTCACCACTCTTAGAGGAGAGAGGGGAAGGCTCCTCTGCAAAATTCATGAGATGTGTCACTGATACTAAAATCATTGTTTAAAAAGGCATTCATCCTCACTGAAACCCATAGCCTGAAATGAGGAAATCCTTGTGCAAATCATATACTTATGTAAAAATCTAGGATCAGTCAAGAAGTGTCTGCCAATGGAAATAAAGTGATTTTCACAATGAGTGATATTTGCAATAAATAGTCTGCCTGCTTATCTCATTTTGTGATCTGATAGACTTACTAAACCACTTGAACTAGACCACTGGAAGAAGAATCTATCTCAACATCTAGAGCAGCTTAAAACTGCAGACTCAGATACAAATGAAAAATCAAGTACAAGACATAAATAAAATGTGTAACCCCAGTTGAGGAATATTTATGAAGCATTCCTCCGTCCCTGGGGTCAAAAAGTATTGCATATGGGGCAATCTTGTTTATAAAGGCATGGGGAAAAAGCATATTTTGTGTTGTTCTTGAGCAGGCCTTGCAGGTCAGCAGTAGGAACAGAAACTGCGCTTCTGGCACAGCTTGTCTACCTGTTCCTTGACAAGATTTGACACGAAAAAAAATTGGCATTACTGAGATTTTTGTAGGTTGTGTCCAGATTTTCCCACTTCTCATCTAGCATTCGAAGGAACACTTTAGATCAAATACTCTGCATGCATCAGGGATGAGAGTGAAATGTGATGGAGGTCTTGTGGTAGAAAGAAAGGTAAGCAAGGTAACAACAATGATTCGTCAGGATGTAAAATTCATGGGGCAGATCCTTAATTAGTTTAATTTTAATGAAAAAAAATAATTGTTTATGTCAGATCTGCTGTGAACCATAACACTTTAAGCAAAATATAATTCCAACTTCCAGGTGCAGTTGATTTTTACCCAGAAATTTTCATTAATAGGGTTCTCCTAGAAAAACTTCAAACTGGAAAAAACTTTCCAGTGAGGGGCAGCTGAATGCTGAGGTACTGATATAAACATAGTGAGCATGGGATTTTAATACAGTCTTGAGCTTCGTGATTAAAGTTGATCACAACTCTGTATAAAGTTACAAATCTTTGGAACTTCTAAAAACAGGTGAGTTACTGAAAAAGTACAAAAGTGTCATCAGCACTCCTCTTGGACCTTCCTTTGACAGACTGTCTGCTTTTGGGGCTTCTCACCAGATATGAATTTACATTATCATTGCTGAATGGTTTGCTTAACAGATCTTTAGTCGAATCATATTGATGTAACAGTTTAAGAGAGTTAGTCGAGCCAGTTCCTGTGGGAACATCCTATCCAGGGTATGTCAGCATGCACATATCCCAAATGTATGTGTCTATTTTACAGAAAAAGATATTCAGCAGGTGCTGTCAGTAATTAAAGTTTCCCTGTGTCTTCATCTGCTCAATAGGGTATAGAAAATCCAAAATATTTTTTAAAGGGTGACTCCATTCAGTAAATCAGATTCACTGCTAGTGCAATAACTATAATGTAAAAGGCAGAAACAAAATGATAAAAGGAAGGTTACTAAATAAACTTCTCAAAAGTTAAAAATAAAATGGCAAAAAATCTCCTCCTTACTTCTTTTGTGTTGTTTATTTTCCTGGTATTTTGGAAATCTGTTTGGTTTTCAAAAACAAAATTTGCCAATGAGAGCTTTTGAACTTGAAAATGCTTTTGTAAAATATATTTTGGTGTCAGGCTCTTCTTGCAGAAACAATAAAGTGTTACTTAAATTGAAATGTAAATACTTGAGTGTGTTTCAAATTTCTCACAGAAATAATTAGCCTTTTTAAACCAGATTTAGCTATTCAATTTAACAGTCTCATCTCAAGAAAAATAATACTACATGTTATGGTAACTGATTGGGCAGATGCGTTAGAACCTCAGTTGTAAAAAAAGAAACACTTGCAATCTTAAAAATAATTTTATTTTTCCTTTTCATTTTAGTGACATCACATACTTAGACTACATTTATCCCTCAAACTCACACAAAGCACCTTGTTCCCAGGAACAGTATAAATGCTGAATAAGGAACCAAAAAGGTTAGGAAGAAGAAGATATAGTATGCCTATTTTTTTCACAATACAATTAAAGATCATCCATCTCCCTCTTCATTCTCTGTGTTGAAACTGAACCTTATTATTGAAAATTCAAAATGAGATGAAAGCAAAGGAGAATATCACACCATTCTGAAGACAGAGGGGGAAAATTCTTCAGCAGAAATAGTGCTTCAGTCATCTTACTTTCATAATTAAATTTTTTTTTAGGGTCACAAGATTATGCAGTGCACATCAGCATATTGCTCTAATTTCTTGCTCTCCTTACAGTTATAATTAGACTTGTAAACACTAATTTATGTTTAATTTTTGCAACCAACCTCTGACGGAAAGACTATAAATAGACTGACTTGGATGTCATCAACTTTTTTTCTGCCTACAGCCTTTGTATTTCCACACAGAGCTGTTCGGTGCAGTAAGATCTGGCCATCTACTCAGTCTCTTTATCCTGCTTTTTTTATTTTCTTTCCCTATTATTTTCTCTAACATTTTCATGTGTTGAAACAGAGTCTGGTGGCTGAAGGAGCTAAGTATCTGGGGAAAGGCAACAAGAGTTGTTGTTGGAGCAAATTGTTGGCTGGCACACAGCTCAGGACAGACTGCATTTTGCAAAGCTCCATCAGCAAGGAAGCAAATGCTGAAAACCCAATAGATAATCTATCTTTCAAATTATTATAATTATCCCACATACACTTCTTGGAAGCTATTAGTATTGGTAACTCTTAATTGCTCATCTTTCTGCAGGACCAGATTTCACTTACCTGAAGTAATTCTCACTCATCCTTGATGCAGACGTGCCCACAAATTTGTATCAGATTTAGACGTAGCTTAGTAGACTCTGCTTACAGTACTCCTCTTACTTATTATCAATTTACCTACGATTTGCAAACTCTGAATTTTGCCTTGAATTTTTATTTCTTATGGCCTTAGAATACACCTGGAAGCTGAAGTTTTGCTTGATTTTAAGTCACAAACAAAGAAGAGATTTGTTTTTTTTAAACATGCGTGTTTCCAAACAATATTCTCATTTGCTTTTTTATCAAATACTGGCCTCAGGTTGCTTGAAACAAAAGGCCCAACCATGTACTGGAAAACCAGCTGTGTGCTTATTTAAAATTCAGTCTGAACTTGCTTGGAATCTGGTTACAATTCCTTTTGAAACTTGGTTTGGGACTCCCAAGTTCTCTAACTATGACAACACTTTCAGGGCACTGGCTTGTTTTTGCATGCTAAACATGGGGGTTGTACCTGTGATTAAAATTCAAATATATTCTCCTACTTAGGTGGACATAATTCTGCAGCCCCTTGAAATTCTGGGTTTGAGTATAGGCTGATTCAACATAGACTAAACACTTTTAGAGCCACCATCCTCAAACATCCATATACATAATTTTAAATGCAGTGGAATCACCCGCTTGCTTAACATTAAGAACGTTTGCAGGTTATAGAGCATGATGGAGTGATTTGTCCCATTGCAGTGAAGCTCCTGGTTTGAGACTCAAGCCCAAATCCAGACATGATGGCACATCAAGAAGCACAGGTCACCGCAGCAGGCAGCCCCCTGCTGCCAACCAGATCGGGATACCCAGCGAGACATTGGCAGGGGCTACAGATTGGCTCATTGCAGGTCCATGGACTGCACCTTCTCACCGCCACAGTCCCCCACAGAGTGTAAATGCCATACAGGCCCACTTTGGCTTTCTCTTAATTTTAGAGGTTTTCACTTTTTTTCCTCAAGTTGCAGACCAAATCAGGAGACGTGTTCTTTTTGTTCATTGACTGCTTTTGTACCCACCACTTAGACTGAAAAATAACACGAAGGATAGGATTTCATAGTTTTAGCTGCTTTGATTCAGTAAAGGAAATGCTCAGTGTGAGTAATGTCATCTTTAATCAGCCTAGCCCTTGCACACACTTCAAAATACCTTGAAGTTAAATCAGTGATGAAGTAAGACCTTTGGAAAGTTTAGCAGCCGAACAAGAAAGGCAATCTATCTGTGTCAACATAATCTAGTATTCCAGCGAGGCCCGTGAGACATAAAACAGGTTTGGAAATCTGGTATCTTTACAATAGATGGGCTATTCAGCATATTAGTAAATTTAAATTATTGGATTTTGTGGTAGTTCATCAGTCCTTTTGCCAATATTGAAATATTCTCCAATATTGAAAGAATCCATATTTGTCACTTCCAATCTCAAGACATAACAAAGTGAAGATAAACATTCATCAGAAAATTTCTTTCATTAATGGTTTATTTGAATTTATATCATATACGCAAAAATAGAAACAGTCTTTAGAATCATTTTGTGATACATAGTCTCCAAGCTGAGATTTACAATGGCAACAGTCAATATCTAACGTGGATTTGTTTCCATACATATACACTGAAGATGATGCTGTGAGAAGCAAGCAGGAATTATGCATTGTGCTGCAGAAAGAAAAATGAAAATGTAACTAAACATTTTAATGTCTTTGTAGTTCACCAGCCTACATACAGTTTATCAGGATGTTTTTTAGAGCAAGTTGCTTTAATTTTGTGCAGAAAATATAGTTTGAGAGTGCTCATGCCAAACCTTTGACACTGTGATTTGCATGCAACTATATAAATACAATATACTTTCCTATTTAGAGCTTTATACATATGAAAAATTATGGTACAATAAAAATCTATACACATGGTGCTACCAGTTCAGCAGCTGCTAACTCAAAGAATACATCTAAAAATATGATTGCTCAGCCTCTGAAATATAAAATAAAAGAGCAATCAGAAATGCATTTTGTTTAAATAGTAATTTACATAAACATTCATCTCTTCATTTTCTCCATTTGCTTAGGTTTGGTAAAAAGACTCCCTTTGGTTAGTTGCATCTGTCCTTGGCAAGAACTGTAGTTTTAAACTACAGTCCTTTTTTTTGTCTAGGGCTAAATTTAATATATTTGTAAAACAGAGTAAATGTTGGATGTCTTCTATTCCAACTTTGTGCTATTGTAATGCTGAATGACAAGTACCTAGTCTGAAAAGTTCTGCAGAGTGGGAATAGAAATTTGCATGATTTTCAAATACTAAAAGACGTGACAGGGAAAGACTGGCATTTATGCTGCATACCAGCGTAAATCACTCTCTAGATTTATACAGTATGCTTCTAAATAAAGCTTTATCTTTCAAAACCTTTAAAAGCAGGTTTAGCTGCTGCTCGGTAATCAAATGGTGTCACGTGTATATCACAAGTTCATTTTATCTCCCAAGAAGTTTGGTGAGAGAGCTGTTAGAAAGCAGCTTTATGAAGGTCTTAGTCAGTTGCTCTAAGATGTATGCTAGCCTGAGATAAGGTATAACAGTTTTGCGGATTTGTGACAGTACCACTGATTTCAGATTTTCACCCAATGTGTGGATTCGGGGTGGGAGGAGGAGTGTGAAGAGCATGGAGCAAAGGACTGCAAATAACCGTGGGGTGGTGGGAAGGAATGGTCTTTGGAGTAAAGTGGAGGTGCTCTCCTCATCTAGTGGCCTGGTTCTTATTATATGAACTACAAAATGATGGTAAAATAAATGGAATGTAGCTAATCAAGCTTAAAAAGGAAATTACTGAGTTGCATAAAAGCAGGCAAGGCTAACACAGTCAGTCAAAAATAAATAAAAAAAAAAGACAAGAGAGAGAGAAAGACTGAGAGAAAAAAAGTGCTTTGAAGTACAGAGGCCTGTTATTTGATTTGTAAATAAGATAAACATCTCTCCACCCAGGTTATGAAAAGTAAAAATTGTTATATGTGGGTAATTGGTAGTGACAGTTCTGGCATACAGAGTGTAGGAGGTGGTGCTATTGTTTGACATGCCATACATGTGTAGATAACAAGTTAGACTCTCATGTTTGCCTACAAATTGTTGCTAAGCACATTTTATACCCTTTATATTGATACTTCTGTTGTGTCTTGTTTTCAACTCTATTTCCTTTTAAGACAAATAAAAAATGGAATATCCTACAACCTCCAGCTGCACCTTGCTGCATTTCAAGCTAATATGGATTCAAATCCAGGGACACCTGAAGAAATGGGTATTGGATGGATTTAATATTCTTAATTTTCTTTTTTTCTTTTTTTTTTTTTTTGTCCTGGACTTCTCAGCTCTTGTTATTGTTTTCCAAATTCTCCATCCCTGAAAAAGTGAGTTGGAATTGATCTTGGATTCACCTCTGTTAACATCACCAAGAGAATTCTCTCAACTCCCACATCTCATGTACTCAGTGACCTGGTGAAGTGCTGCCTCCTCTAGCTTTTATTTCCTCATGTTCTGCATGTGCCTGGTGCCAGTAGGAAGCATTTGTGACTTGGAGAAAGAAAAAGCTGCCAATGAATGTTCAGTCTCCACATAGCGCTGCTAAAGATTAGCCCAAAATATTGACCCAGATGTGAATGTCCTGAAAACCTCCTTGTCTTTATGTTGGTGTGTTTTTCTCCAGCTAAGGATCCAAGCACAGCTGACAAATACAAATACAATATAGACTTGAGAAAAGCAAAGGGAATGAAAATTTTACATGCAATGGAGCTTTGCATTTCTGAAAGGTTTTTTGAAAGTATCTGTCCAAGTGAGACTTGACCTGCCAAGAGGACCATACAACTTGAAGCAACAGGGAAACTGCTTCCTCCTGCCATGGGATTAATATATGTTCTACTTGTCCACCTCCTCACTGCTTCGTATGACATGGTTTTGAATGCTTTAAATAGGAATATAAGAGGGTGGGAGAAGTATTAGTATTTCTACTGGAAATCGGTGCCTTTTAGTAAGTTTACCCAGTCAGAGAACAGTAATCTTCCTTCAATACCTTTTGGTCTCTGAGATTGACTCTCTTCCTGCAGCTCACCTCAAAGATGTTAGTTAAAAACAAATATCCCTTTCCCTGAGATGAGCTGAATGCCCTTTGGAGATTAGGGAAGACACTCAGTACCAGGCAAGGTCAGGTCCTACACTTCTGCCTACAAAAGAAGGTCCCAGTGGCGGAGGTAGCATGGGTTCTCCAAATAAATGGTGACAGCCACCTTGCAGAGCCACTGCTTTCTGTGGCTGGGATAAGGTAACTGAAGAGGAATCCACTGTCTGACTCAACAAAAGCAACTGAAAGTCAGCAAAGTTTTTAAATACTCAGAAATCAGAGGAGGGAAGGAACAAGTGATATTGGCCAATGAAAGCTATAAACCAGCTCACCATGGAAAAAGACTACTTGGCTCAGAGATGCTTTACTGTTTCCTCCACTTACAGTTGCCTTCCAAAGTGGATTATCATACTCCCAAATGCCCTAGTATTTCGTTCCTTCCCTTTCTTTATGTGACTCACAGTATTGTCATAAATCACATTATGCCTGTATGATTTTTTTAAAAAAAGAGAAAAACTTCACAAGAAGGGGAAAATAATCATAATTCTATAATATTATCTTATACCACAGAAAACTGTGTACATTTTTTCCCCATACAGGACATACTTCAAATAAAATAATTTTAACACCAATAATGATAATGTTCCTTCTTCCCGACAGAAGTAGAATTGGTTTTTCACCCCAGTTTGGTACATAAATATAAGAAAATAGTCTTTGAATATTTACATCCAGGTGTTCTAAATGTTATTTCTTGACATATTTAATTCTCATTTTCTCTCCAGCCACGGGCATTCTTTCCAAATTTATATACTAATCTCCGACCATCTACACGCTCCAGGATTTCTCTTTTGTAATAGTATCTGTTAAAATAAAAACATAGAAAAAGATCAAATTCACCTCTGGTCCTAAAAGGTCACTGCCAACTATGCAATCCCTCAGCTAGCTGAAAAGTCTTTATTTTATATTGATATGTATATAATACCAAAGATTATTATAACTGAAAGACAGAAAAGAAAAATTGATGTCTTCTTTTTACTTTACATTAATTATTTTCTGTTTGAATTTCACCATGTTTCAAGTCATAGCATATTGCTGTATTTATCACACATTCTTATGAGATTCCATGGGGTATTTTCCAGATACGCCAGGATCTAAAATCAGACCAGGAAAGGATCTCTACTTCCAATTAAAAAAAAAAACATTTTGAACTTTCATATATTATGGAAAAATACTCAAAATGTTAAAGCAAAGAATAAAGAAAATCCTCACATAGAGTTTGTAAATCTGTTTTAAGATAATGGTTGAGGGGTATGTCTTGTTTTTGAACATATAGAGTCTCTGGCCGTTCAGTAGCATGTGAACTTTCGGCTTGCTACAACCATATTTCATTTCTACATTGGTTGGTTGAGTGGACAGCAACAGAATGTATGTTAAATATATATAAAATACGTATGTATGTTATATATATAATATATATTATAGAATACAGAAACAGGAGGGGAAAGAAAAGACAAAGAAGAACATAAGGTTACAATCTCAAAATTAGTGGGAAAGACTCAGTTGTCAAAGAAAGCAACTAGAGCTGCTGACAATTCATTTTCAAATGTCAATCAGATTCTCCATTCAGGTAGTCTCTTTACATGCCCCAGTCTTCTACAGCAATATATCAGCTCACCTCATAGCCCGGCTGAGTTTCTCATAAGTCATGCTGCTGTTGTTTTTCTTCTTTCCCCAAAGCTGAGCCACAGCTTCGGATTTTAAAAATCTGAAGACACCTTCTGACCGGTCTTCCCATTTGATTAATCCTGGGTTTTTCTCAGGATTGAGAAGAATATCTCGAATAAATTCCCAAAGATGAGTTCCTCGAGGGTCTGAAACAGGAAAGGGGGCAGGAGGAAGGAGTGTCTAGAAAGCTCTCTGGGCTATGCTTACCATTTCTATGTCACAGAATCACAGAATGGTTTGGGTTAGAAGGGACCTTAAAGATCATCTAGTTCCAAACCCCCTGCCCTGGGCAGGGACACCTCCCACTAGACCAGGCTGCTCAAAGCCTCATCCAGCCTGGCCTTGAACACCTCCAGGGATGGGGCATCCACAACTTCCCTGGGCAACATGTTCCACTGCCTCACCACCCTTACAGTAAAGAATTTTTTCCTGATATCCAATCTAAATCTACCCTCTTTCAGTTTGAAACCATTACCCCTTGTCCTATCATTACACTCCCTGATAAAGAGTCCCTCCCCATCTTTCCTGTAGCCCCCCTTTAGGTACTGGAAAGCTGCTATAAGGTCTCCCCAGAGCTTTCTCTTCTCCAGACTGAACAACCCCAACTCTCTCAGCCTGTCCTCATAGCATAGGTGCTCCAGCCCTCTGATCATCTTCATGGCCCTCTGCTGGAGCTGCTCCAACAGGTCCATGTCCTTCTTGTGCTGAGGACTCCAGAGCTGGATGCAGTACTCCAGGTGGGGTCTCACCAGAGCAGAGGGACAGAATCACCTCCTTCGACCTGCTGGCCACCTGCTGTCATGTTTTTACAGTGTGTTATCTACAGATGGTGACCACTCAGTAGGGACAGGGAGGTTCCTGGGGCACAGGACCCCCAACCTTGGAGATATATAGGCAAAAAATGCTGACAGCCTTTACACTGAGGCTGGAAATGAGTGTCAGCCTTTGGCAGTCTGAGCCCCATGGCAGGCAGGTAGGAGCCCTAGCAACCAGGGGAAGCAGAGTCCAAACCACCCACTGCTTCCTTCTGCCTTTCTGCCCTCAAGATACCATGTTTAAGTCTTCCCCTCAAGTCAGTTGCCAATTTTTCCTGATATTCTTCCACAGCATGACATATAACCTGATATTACCGTGTGGTACGTGAAACAGCCAAAGTAATTGTGAAGCAGGCACTGAATCTCCATGCATTTAAAAGACAGACAGAAGGCAAAGGAGATGAAATGACATTCCACATCAATGAGTATTTGGTCCCAGGTCTCTTAGGTAGACTTAAAGAAGTAAGAAGGTGTAGACTGGACAGAGAGATAGTGACAAAACTGACTAGGCAAAATTTTATGGGAAAAGGGTATAAAAAAATTGGACTGTGATATCAGAAAAGTCAAAACCAATTTTCTAAGTTCAACAGGTAGACCTTCCAGTTTAAGCACAAATCTATCCCACAGTTACTGTAGAGATGGTACCAGAAAGTCCAGGTCAAAAAGAAAAAAAAATATTAAATAAAACCAACAAGTCAGATGTAGTAGTTTACGAATGAATAATAACAAACACAGTGACAAGGTGGGCTGGAAGGACAGCAGTCCTTTGGTCTGACTTCAAAAGTATGCAATATTTTAGACCAAATTAAGAAGGAAACAAGCTAGTCAAAGATGTCAATAGAAAGGTATACAGTACAACACAAGTAGAAGTAGATTTCAGTCAACTAATCCAGTATTTCTCTTTGTTATTATAATTGTTTTCTAGAACCAATAAAATGTGGACCCAGTCTATCCGGACATCAGTAACATACTCAATAGATCATGACATAGAGCAGGACTGAAGAAACTGGAAACATGGGGGATTAGCCCAGCATGGCAAAGTGACCTTTTCTACATGCCAAGGCTGTGACTGAGTTCTTAGAATCATAGAATATCTCAAGTTGAAAGGGACCTGTAAGGATCACCAAGTTCAACTCCCTGCTTCTCACAGGACTACCTAAAACTAAACAATATGACTAAGAGCTTCATCCAGATGCTTCTTGAATTCTAACAGGCTTGGTGCTCTGAACACTTCCCTGGGGAACTTGCTGCAGTGACTGACCACTCCCAGTGAAGAACCTTTTCCTAATGTCCAATCTGAACTTCCTCTGATGCAGCTTCATTACATTTCCTCATGTCCTATCTCTGGTCAGCAGAGAGAGGAGATCAGTACCTCCCCTTCTGCTGCCCTCCTTGGGCAAGATGTAGACTGTGATGAGGTTACCCCTCAGCCTTCTCTTCTCTAACCTGAACAAACCAAGTGACCTCAGTTCTTCACATGTCTATCTTCAGACCAGCCCTGTCTACTCCTTTCATTAGCAACCTCGAGACACAAAAAAAGAAACAAAATATCTTTGTGTAGGTAAAAAGTCCAGGAGTTCTGGTCAGGTAAAGTCACAGAGCAGGGTAAGAAGAGTTAGGAAAACATAGATAATCTGGAGACCATATTGAAACAGGATGAAATACTACAAAATGCAGTGAAGGGCCAATATTCAGCTTTTCTATTATAAATAGGGAATGACACAGGATGGAAAATACATACACAAGATATTTTCAGCCTAAAAATCCCAGTAAAGTACATTAGTGGGACTATGGCCAGAAATCACAATTATGGTAACCTGTCTTCAGAGTCAGGTTGACTCAAAACTAGCAGAAAAAGCAGATGAGGGGAGTGGAAAGACTGAGAGGAGAAGAATGTGGCAGGGCTGAGGGGCAGGTGCTTGCTTGTGGCGCCGTACATGAGAAGTTCTGCAAGGAGATGCTGAACAGGGTCTCTGGTGCGTGCCACACCCAGCAGGCATGGGCACCATCATGGCCATGCCCACACACAGACCTTCCTGATTTAATCCTGGATCTCCTTCATCATTCCTTTACTCCAGATCACCAGCCCAGCTCAATGCAGGGCAGAGGCAACTGGCTTCTGGTTGCTTCCCCATAAGCCCTCACTGATAAAAACAATTTGAAAAGTATAACAATACTCACTCAAAAATAAAGTAAGCAAACAATACTAGAAACAGTCAGATCCTTGGAGGACTCAATCACAATAACGATCTAACCAGTTTTGCTTTCAAAATGCTTCCTTTTCCTTCCCGAAGGGGATTTGCTTTTAATGTGTTTCTTTTCCTTCGGTTAATGAACCATTATAAACATAGATGTCAACTTACTGTGCTTCTTGGTGTGGGACTTTGGGGTATGATCTTGCATTTTTTTCATGTCTGAAGAATCTGCAGAGAAGGAAAATGAAGCCTAATTGTAAATTTGATTAAAGGTTTTCCATTGACTAGCAGGTTGAAAGAAATAAAACCACAAAAAAGAACAAATAATCTCTTTTAAAGATAATCACTTTTCAGAAGGTAATCTAAGTGAGGAGGAAGGGAGAGAGTTTTGTTTTCTGTACTATATGTTAATCTGCACACTTCACAAAGAGACCATTGATGAATAAAGAATGAATGCAGAGATAAACATTTGGCTTTTGAAACCTAAATTTGATTAACAAATACCTCACCTCATGTTATGTGTGAGAGAGAGAAAAATAAGATGATCACGTCTATAAAAGGAATCCTGAATTGTCCCATTATGCCTTAGTCTTTGCAGAAGCATGTATCTTTGGGGGCTTATTTGCTTCTGAAGAGATGATCTAATGTGAAATGTATGCGCTGGTACCAATGCACAGAATACTTACCTGACTAAAACAGAATGAACTGGCACAGCATTATTGTTTGGGGGGGTTGTGTGTGTGCAGGGGTGGGAAACAGGACTGTGCTAGTAGGAGTTTTTGGCAGCTGGACGTGCATATATTGTTCTGTGGCTCAGGGCCATAGAAACAAGCCATTTCTTATCAATGGTACTTTATCACCTACAGCCAGCCAGAGGAGGAGTAGGGTTTCTGGCACAAGCGTTTCTTCAGAAATTAAGAAAAAGAAAAGTTCCCCCTGTTCATGACTGTAACCTACCTCACAGTCTGCACGTTCAACCCTCCTGCCCTCAAACCACTGCAGCCTGGCTCTGCTTTAATGAATAGCTTTCATCTGATCACTACAAGTCTCACAAAATCTGTGGGATAGCCCTGAGAGGGAGCCCCTTCTGTGTTTGCTTTTCAGAATACTTCATGCCTGAATTCAATAAAGCAAAGCTTAAGGTCCCACGCACATTTTCCCAGCTTCTATGAATGCGTGATTATCATACTTTTCATGGAAACCAGGCATTTGCATGGGAAAATGACTCACAGGAAATATTCATTTGCATAGAAACTTGTTGGAGTTGCACAAGCAACTGCAATAACTGCATGTGAAAAGGTAGACGCAAAGATATTCACACGCTTGTTTTCTTCATACATAACTGAAAACATAAACTGAACAGGTCAGTGAGGATAACCCTAATCTCCATTATTCTGAGCCTGACATAATTATTGTCCTTGACCCCTAAGCAGCAAACATGTTCTGAATCATTTTGCCTTCCCGCTCACAAAGAGCAGGAACTAGCCTGAGCCTCATTCAGCTTGGGGGGGGAGCTTATTTCACTGCGTTTCCTCAGATTATGATTCCCTTGATGTTATTAAAGGTCTGTGGGAACTCCAGTCAAGGACAGCAAGACCCAGTCCCTTATTTGCCCTCTTATATAAATCCTTCTCATTTTAAAATCCCACAATGCACTTGCAAATGTTTATTATGCTCCATTTGGCTGGAGATTTATTCTTGGAAGTTTAGTTGCCTTCTGCCTGGCTGGTGATTTATTCTGGATTTTAACTGTGTAAATAGTCTCCCGCTTTGCCTCCACTCCTACATGGAGACCGGTTTCAAACATGCCATGTTAGGATTCTGGGGCCTGACAGATGAAAAGAGTTATGATGCAGTTTCAACAAAGCTGTCTTGCAAAACTTTTGACAAAAGGTTGCACAGTATTTGCATATGATTCAGGAATGAGCCATTTTTTTACGGGATATACAAATTCAGTTTTTACAGGAGGCTGTGCCCTTGGCGTGCCACCCTAGCTCTAGGCTTAAGCAGTCAGTGGGTAAACACACCATGCCAGGATCTTGACAGGTCCCCAGTCCTGTCAGAGAGCTCCAAAATCCTGGTAGCCATCTTGTGAGAGTGGGTGGAGGTGGCAGAGAAAGCAAACAGAGAGCTTTAAAGTTTGGTGGTTTTCTTCTTCTGGTCAGATTTTTTTCTCTCTTTTTTTTATTTATTGCTGAGTGCATTAGTTTAAACTGTATGTCACTTGGCAAGTCCAGCTGTGCTGCAAGGCTGGGGCATGCAGCAAAGAGTCAGGCACAGAGGCTGTGACTGCTCCTGTGTGCAGAGGCACAGGGCTGCCCCCAGTGCAGAGACAGCGCCTGCAAGGCTGCATCTACAGCAATGTGCTTTCCTTTCTCGTCCTCCCATGACATTCACTGCTTTGTCCATCAGGTCTGTTTGCTTAACAACCTTCTAAGAAGGACCTGTCCCCTTTCTCTCTCCCCTGCCATCTCTGCTCTCCTCTTTTTCCATTGCTTCACTCTCTCACCTCTGCCCCTCATGCCTGCCCCTGGGACATGTCCCACAGAGCACCCCCTACATGTGTGCCCAGACTGCACTTTTGCTGGGCACTACGGCACACAGGTTTGCTCTTTCTGCTGTCCATTAGCAGGCAGATTGTATCTCTGCCTTATGGAAGCACCGTGGAGGAGTCAAGAGGTGTGTGGTGCCTGACCTACTGTCAGCTGAGATGAGCTCCAGGAAGAAGCCCTTCTGCTGGTGCAGTTGGGCAGAGGGCTTGGTGCCTGACCTACGGTTCCCCCAGGCTGACCCCAAACTCAGACCCAAAATTAGAAACCTACTCAGCATGAACCACTGGCTCACTAGGGAAACACAGACACTTCAGGGGAGGAACATGGCACTCATTTGCCCATACCCAGCTACACCACAGAAAAGTGTGGTGGAGCTGGAACATCGCATCAGTCTGACACTAACATCTTCCCCTTGACTCAGTCACTTTAAAAGATATGTGGAGATTGCAAATTATTTGATCTTCTTTGTTTTGACAGAGAGAAGAGAGAAGCATTTCTTTAAATCAATCTATTGTAATAATGATAGATAAAAGAGATGTCAGAATCAGTATTGCTTGGTTTAAAATTACTGGAGGCTCAGATTCAGTCTTACAACAGAAGTCCACAGAGACTATTATACGTCAGTAGCTCTGGACAAGTGACAAACAGTTAGCAATAAGTTCCTTACCAGGAGGTTGGTGACTAGGTGTCATCATGGAAATCTGAGCACGACAGAATGTTTTACTGTCCAATAGCTCTGGAAATTAGAAAGAAGACATTTAAAGTAACAGACTCAGATAACAATTAAACCATCTCAGAAATGCATGAAGTATTGTGATGTTAGTTACCTACGGTGCTACCATAGCCACTGTCATACAGGTAATTCTCTTCTTTCCAGGACACCATTAGTGACGGATCTGAAGGTAAAGGACCAAAAGGAAAATCAGATCACTAAAAGAACATTTTTTAGCACAGAGTTGAATATTAAGAAAGGAGCAAATAAGAAATGTGCAAAAAAAGAGCTGTGAAGGGAACAAAGAAGTGAAAGGGCTAAGCATGAAATTATTTCCTTTCACTCAAATTATGTATGTGGTTTTGCATATTCAGGCAAATGTACTTACACAAAGCACTGACTTTTAGAAATAATGTAGTAGGCTTTTCCTTTTCCTGGCTAATATATCATTGATGTCTGCCCTTGAAGGAAGTTTCCTATGCCAGATCAACTCTAATTCTACCCAATCCAGTCCTGAATTCTCAGCCCTTGCTGATTATCACGGTGCTTTGGTGCCATAGAGAAGAAAGTGTTCTCAAATATCTAGTAAAAGAGGAGGATACTTATAATGAACATTTATTTCTATAATGGTAGAACTCAAAAGTCCCCTCTGAAACATAGCTTCATGTTTAAGCACATAGTGTGAAACATCAAAGCCTAATCCTAGATGAAGGGCCATTTTTTTCCAGGCACATCAAGTCCCCATACTTAACCTAAAAAAACCCTTCATGATTAAAGAGGAATGATGTTTAGTAACCTTCTGGTCAATATAGTCAGAACAGAAGCATTGCCTTTATGACCTGGACATTGATCAGGAAATTACTCTCTTCACAGCACATTTTTGAGGTCAGAAGCCTTAAAAAACTCCTTTTCTTTTGAATCCAGGTCAGAAAGGATGAGATATAAGGTCCAAACCTAGGTTTTACTTCATTTTTTTTCATCTTCATATAAATGAAATAAAAAAAAACCAAAAATTAGTTAAAGCTAAATCATCACGTTTGGCTGAGTTACCACTTATGACACAGGAATTTAGCAGGCATGCTAAGTAATAGCTGCATGTTTGGGCACCCAGAGCTCGTGTTCCTACAATAGCACACACCCTTTGCTTGCGTGGACACTTGATCTGCCTGATGTTGCCTTTGAAAACAAGCCTTACCTACCCAGACAATGGGGAGACAGCTTGTCTTCCCATTTTGGCCTTTTTCAGTACGCATGTCTTTGCCATTGTGATGGTCTGCTAGGATGAGGCAGGCTTCCTCTCTAAACAACCAGCCCTGTCCCTGCTGGCTCACAAAGGGTCCTGTCCCCAGCAGCCCCAATCCGCACCATTCCGCCCCATACGGATACTACAGCCACTCCCACTGCCTGTGGTCAGCATTGCCAGAGGCCCTTCACACCAATCCTGATTCAACACAACTAGGAGAACCTTCAGTTAGTCCTGGGCTTTAACCTTTTCAGGATGTGCAGCTGAGGTACTTTGCACTGCACTGTTCATCTCTAATGGGAAGAGCAATTAATATTATACTAAGATCTCATAGATCAGGACTTAAAGGATTACTGTAGTTTCCTATATGGCAAGCATCAAGGCTGCTGCATGCACATCACCTGCACTACAGGGGCACAGGCAAGGACTACATTGCAGACTGCAATGCTTGCCCGCTGCAAGAACGTGAATAATGTCCCTGGCTGGAGAAACTGGTCTCTTCTGGGTTAGATGCATAAACAAGCTGGCAGTATTTGTCAGAGACACCACACGCTGTGAATCTGTATTCGTTCTGCCAGGAGATATTAAAACATGGCTTATGAACAAACCCACATACAAAGAGGTTAGGACAAGTGGAATAGAGAGTGTTTGGATATGGACAGAGGTGATCTGGCAAAGGAACCAGGAAAATAGTTGTGCCTGAAGAGGAAGATTGAACAGAGCTGAAGTTCTTTTCTTGGTGAAACAAAGTCTTGGGAGAAAAGGGAAGTAGCTATGAAAACACTGGAAAAAAAGACTGCCAAAGGAAAAATGCAGATTTGATCAAACCAAAATACTACCTGAATTTCAGTTTCATTGAAACATATGAAGAAATTGAAATGTAACATTTTTTTTCTCTCAGAGTTGTTTTGTTTGGAAATTTCTTCATGTTTCAAACATTAACAGTACTTCACAAGAAAATATTTTTCTCTCTCTTTTTTTAAAACTGAGAATACTGTGAAAATACTTGTTTTGAAATCTGCTGAATGAAGCACAGAATGAAATCCTCTACAAAGCTGCACTCACTAAGCACTGCAAATTATTCCAACTCTGAACATCCGTTCAGGCTGCTGATACTGCAGAGTTCTCCCAGGCGAAGTGGCCACATGCAAACTAAGATATAGTGGTAATACTCAAAACTTGAAAAAGTAGACATTGACTGATATTTGTGTTACCTCTTTTATTCTGCATGATACGCTTTCTTGGAATGGACAGCTTCCCCTTTTTGTCACCATCAGAGAACTGTTACTCACCTGTTTGCTCTGTCTTCACAATGGCATTATGAGATTGGTACATGTCACTTCCGCACTGGCCTGCAAGAAAGTATATGACAGATACGACGTATGACACTGAGCACAGAAGAATCATAGGTATTAGCTCCAAGCAGCAACTGCTACAGCTGAGCCAGAGGGCTAATTTTAGAGTGGGAAACATACCCTTTTTCCTGGTCCTTCAGATTTCTGCCTTATGTCATATCTAGGCAATTTAGCAATACAATAAATGCAGTATAAGCAGTATAGCAAACACAGTAAAACAGATATGCCAGGTAGGTCTCTGGGGAATGTAAGCAACTTCTGAAGATCCCAGAATTCAGACCACTGTACATGTGTCTCTGCCTAACATCTATTTACCATTCCATTTTAGGTGTTGAAGGTTGCTGTAAAGCAGTTGTCCTGCTGTCCCAGCTGCCTGAGTGAATTCCTGCAGGCTCATGCTGCACAGATGTTCCCCATTGATATCAAACTCTTGGAAGGGTATGCAGTTGGCATCCAGTTGGTTGGTATCAAGGAGATGCTGCAGCCACTCCCAAACTTGAAACTTAGTCCAGTACTGCGGATGTATTTCGTGCCACTGGGTTCCGTAGAAGCTGCTGGACACTGGAAAAGAGAATAGGTATTTACTCTGTCTGTTAGGACCACAGGATTATGTCGACGACAAGAAAGATCTATAGCTAAATTGCATTCTCTGGAAGTCCACAGATCTATATTCTTTTCTCAGTCCTTAACACTAGCTCAGTAGATATTGCTGAGGAAGGTATTGTTATTTTTTTTGCTTCAGTTTTCCAATTAAAAACTGGGAAATATTATGTTGCACCTCTCTTGGCAGATTAAGTATGTAGGAATGAATTTATTAATGTTGGATAAATACACCAAAATTCTTTGATAGAAGATACCTTGCAGAAATACTGTTGAAAACATATATTGATCCTTGTGTGGGAAAATAATTTTACTGCATCAGAAAATGATGGAAAAGCCTTGCAAAATTCTCATAATGTGATATGGAAATTTTCTTTGAATAAGGACTTAATTAGGACTGAATATGAATTGTGGGATTCAATCAAAGAATGGTAAAAGCCAAGGCACTCTCATATTGCGCCACAGTAAAAGCCTATCAGTATGGCCCACGGCTTCATGATAGAGCTCACTTTCTGATTTCTGTAGTCAAGTAAGGTGATTTCTGAATGCATTGTAAAACTCATTTTTAGTTATGGAAGCTGCCTAATTTTCATGCCAGGGTGCCTGAACATTTTCTTGGCAATCTTTTAAGCTGCTCTCAGTTGTATGTCATTGCACAACAATAATTTACGTGTGCAAATGAAAGAAATTGTGTGTGGGGATAGAACAATTATATAAGATAAGAGCAAAAGCAGGACTGCTTTGGTCTGCCCTCACAGAAGGACTGACAAAAGGAGTTCAGTGCAATTTATTGCTTGGGAAAGGAGGACAATGGAGTATTCCAGGCAGAGACGGTGGTGCGCTAAAATGCTCACAAGTGAATGAAGGGTTTAAGGATGAGGGAATGAGAGATTGCAGAGGTGGTTGGATTATGGGAGGAGAAAAGACTGCCATGGCCTAGGTCCAGGATGTGATACCAGTCCGTTCTCAATTGCCCCAAGAAGAAGATTACCCACACAGCTGTGAGAAATACTGACAACAGTGGATATTGCTAGAGGACAACAAGCAACAGATTTTAGGAAATCACCTCCCCTCAGGTCCCACTAGACCTCAGGTCTTTTTGGTTTAGATACAGTGCACAATGCTAGTTTCCAGGTAAACACAAAAAAGCCCCACATTTACTTAGGTTTCTTTATCAATATTGGGCAGCAAGGTCTGTGTCAGTATCTTAGGGAGTTTGCAGGACTGTTTCTCATCCTCCTGTTGAAGGATTTGGGGAATAAGTGTGGAAACGATTAAGAGTGTGGTATGTCAGAGAATAAAGATTTGATGGAGGCAAGTATTCCCTGAAAAGGAGGTTGGTATGTATTCCCATCACTTCAGAAGGGTAAAGGAATTTCAGAGACCGCTAGACTCCTAATGTAAATGGAGAGCCTTTAGTGAGAGGAAAGAATAGTTAGGTAAAAGGAATTGAAGTGGTGAATGATGGTAGAGGCTGGTCTGAGCTTTCGGCTTCCTGTGCTTCTAAAACATAAGTGAATCCTAAGGAGTTTCAGACTGGAAACATGAAAATAGACCCCACCATTTCCCTTCATGGAATTCTGCAAAATGAAACTCAGCCAGGATTTTTTGTCCCATTAATCTGTTACAGACAGGTCAGCACATTTATTAAGTGCACTCTTACGGGCATTCCTGTGTATTTAGAAACCACACATGAAAAAGATCAAGAGTTTCATTGAGTGGGAACTTTCATTGTAAGTTTTGTTGTGGCATTATTTGGGTTAAAAGGACAACTGCAGTATGCATTTGTCTGTTCAGATTTTAAAGGTTTACCCACTGACCGAGTGATAAAAAGAATTTTAAAATTATATCAAACACTATATATATATATAGATATGAATACATTTTTATATATATCACCATATAATCAGAAAACAGTAAGAAACAAAAGAAAAGTCTTCAGCTCACAAGCTATCTAGTCCTCTAATGGCAGTCTAATTAGAAAGATATCTAGTAATTTGAGCTGAAAAAATACAGTAAAGGAGAAAAAAGATTATTCCCCTGGGAAGCCGGAGGGGTGATTAGCATTGAAGAGTAATGTTGGTTCAGAGAACGCGTGAGGGGTGAAGGTAAGAGAGAAAGAATTCTGGACTTAGGAGAGGGAACTTTTGGCACTTTCAACACCACTAGATTCATTTTAAGAAAAAGAACCAGTAAGGAAATGAACCATAAACTTTCTGAAACTTAGTGTTGCAAGTGTAGCTTTTTACAAATACAGTAAAAAAATGAAATTTTTCTTACCAGAAGTGAAACTCCTGTAAATTACTATTACTGAAAAATAATACTTCTGCATGCTTAAAGGTGTAGTAGCCCCTTCTCCTCTGCATCCCCCCCAAAAAAACGTGGTTCAGAGATGTTGAATTCCTCCTACCGTTGCAACTGGAATATCCATCTGTCCAGGAAGGCTGCTGGTGGAGTAGATTGCTGCTGGAATTGATACTCATTCTGCCAGCTCCTTCCAAAATCATGATCTGTAAGTGAATCAAACACCTTGCTTAGTGAGTGGTGTCTAGTCCAAGAGGTAAATGTCAAAAAAAAAAATAAAATCCACTGAACGTGAAGTGAGGAAGCCAATTCCATTTGTAGAAGATACAACTGAAATCAAAAACATGTTGCCACAACCCCTTTTCCACTGACACAAAATCTTATGATAAACATTACCATGATTGATTTGCATATACAAGAAGCAAGTTTCTACAGCTGCCCATCCATAAATGAATAATCTGTAATCAGAAATTAAACTGAATGAAAAGACAAGGCTCCTGACAGAGTAATACAGGAAAACTGCCAAGCTCCAAGAAATTACAAACTAAATAGTTTTACTTTTTTTTTTCTAATTTAAAGAGAAATGTGGTTTAAACATGCTTAACTTCTTTTCTTGTCTTTTTTCTTGTCTAGGAGAGAGAAAAGACATTTCAATAATTGCAAATAACATACAGTTGACAACAAACCATGGTCAGCTACTCCCTCACACAGAAGGACCCGCATGTTAATGCTACAGGGAGGTAATGTTATAGGGAGTATCTTGTCAGCTGACCCAGTTCCTTAATCTGATCTGTGTCAACAGTGTCCATAACACTTCTCAGTAATAAATATCATAGATCATACATTTCACACTACCGAAAAATTAGACAGTCAAAGATCTTGTAAATGAGACAGCTATTTTTATAACAGAAACAGCATTTTGGAGTGATACCATCCCCAAGACAGCATTCCCTCTTTTAAATGACACAGATTTTCCTTTCTATTTATCTTAGCAATAGCACCATGAGTAAAACTGTCCTTTATTTTATTTATACTGTAAAAAAACCCTCTACTTATATGGTATTTTAGAAAAATGTCACATATTTATCACATGCTTAATCATTCCAGTGAAGGTATACAAAATTCCCCAATTACAGGTATTCTTGATAAGATATTCACATTATCTTTCAGTGGTTTGACGTTGCAAAGTTTAAAAATATACATTATAACTATAGACATTCTTCGAGAGTTTGGGAAAGTAATCTGTTAGATATTATAAAGGCCTCAGATTGTTATTCTTACAGAAATACGCAGAAAAAAAAAACCAAACCTGTTTTCAAAAATATTCTAAATTGAAAGCCACAAAGTCTGTAAAAATGAAACTTTAGACATCAGGGTGCATGCAGACAGACTTCACCCTAGAATTAAGAAGAGGATGAAATACAAAATGAAGTTAAAGTCACTGGTCTTGGCTGTTTACCCACTGAGGCCAATGAGAAAACTTCCACCGAGGGCACATCCTGACCCCCAACAAGCTCATACCAGCAACCTTTTTGGTAGAAGAAAAGGAGTCAATAGAAACACTCACAGCCTTGGTTTTGAAAAACAGCCTGAAAATAACAAAGTTACAAGTCTCTGTCTCTTCCCTTGCCGCCAAATATGTATATATTTGGAGAGGGGTGGGGAGAGAGAGAGAGGTTACTGAGAATTGCTTAAAAAGCCAAAGCCTTGGGAAGTTTATTACAGTGAATAGTGCTTTACAGCATAACGTAGTTCAGGGACTTTTTTTGTAGCTACATAGAATGGCAAAATCAAACCATGGATGTTTTAACAGTTGTTTTTGACTCTTAATTCTAGCCAATCTGCGACCACCAGTAAGAATTTAATTTCTTATAGCAAGTATGTGGGGGTATAAAATATTAACAATTAAGAGAGATACCCATTGTCCCACTCTGGCCAAATAAAAGATGACAGTCATATCAGTCAGTAAATTTTTGCAAGTTAAAAGAGAAGACATTTTTTAGTCCCATGTTAAATCAAAATTACTTAGTATTGTGAGGGAGAAAGTGTAAAGAAGCATTTAAATTTATTATACTAGTTATAAAGAAGTTCAGGATGTAACATGAATACAATTTATCTCATATACTTGATATATAAGAACTTTTAAGCAATAATGCATGTTTGACTGTCGACACTTAACACTTCTGAGATTATACAGGTTGATGGTATATCAAGTTCATTATTTAATTTGGGTTTTAATCATTTAAGACAATTAGGTATGAATGAATGAAGCATTAATGATAAAGACCTTATTAGAGTATCGAATACAGGTGAGGTAGAATAGCAGCTATTCTGGGAAAACTATAAAGCTTGAGGATTAACAAAACACTCTTAGGAACTTTGTTTTGTAAATTCACTTCTTTTAAAAACATTAGATTATGCGTTTAATATTAAATTTCAACTTATTGATCTGAAGTCACATTTTCAGAAGCCATCTCAGAATTTCAGTTACTGTGTTGTATGGTTTTGTCTTCTGCAACTTCTACAACTTCTGCAATTTCTGGAATTCTACATAATTTTCATGCCTGATACTTGGGCAAATAAAAACGTGTCTGTGAAAATGTGTGCATATGAACTGAAATGATTTATGTTTTCATGCTCCTGTGTAATTTTGCCCTGAAAATTCAGTTCAGGTAAACTCTCATTTTTTTTAATCAAGTGACTAATCTGGTGAATTTCCAACCCACAGGATCCTATGACACTTTGCTTTATCAACTGAAACTATGGGTAGTTAAATAAACCAAATCATGTGTCTTGCATAGTTTTTCCACCCCAGCAGTAACCAAAAACAATGCACATTAGAGATCTGAGAAGCAGCACTCTGAGAGCCTTTTGCCTAGATTCGGATTTCAGTTATTTTCCTTTAAACTATTCTTCCCCTGTCTAACAATCTAGCAGACAATTACTCTCCACAGTATCCCTAAACAACATAATAGTATTTTCAGATAATGTGGATGGAACTTGCTTTATAAATTAATCAATCAATACATCCAATTTTTGAAAGCTATATAAGTTATCTCAACCAGAATAACTTAATTAATTTCCTATATCACTTGTGGGAACAATTGTGCATGAAAAGAAGACATTAATCACAGGAACAGGGCTTAGCTTTGACTCAGACTTTCCCAAAATTCTGTGTATTATTCAAGGTACTGGTTTTTTGGTGACTTGAAAATTTTCAAGTCACCTCCTTTATCTTAGGGCAAGTGTGTTCCTTATTTGGAAATCATCCTAGTACTTTGTTCAGTGTGAGTATAAAGTCCCACTAATATAACTTCCACACCTTTGCTTGGAAATTTACAGAATCATGCTCAAGAGTGTTTTCCCTACAAAAAATAAACTGTGATTTTGTCCATTTCATCCTGTATATGCCTTTCTTTGATACAAGTTCATGGCAGATTTATGATTATAGCAGTGTATCATCCCATACTTGGAAAGAGTTTGAATCAGGATATTGGAAGAAGCGTGCTCTTCATTAGTTTAGGGCCAAATCCTCAAATCTCCCTTGTGTACAGACAAACCTGGTTACAGGGCGTGAAGCCTCAAGGGGAAGGACACATATATTCAGTTTTCTTTTAATCACATGCCATATATCAAAGTGAACAGTGGATGAAGCCTGATTTCCTATGAATGTGTATCTTGTGGTTGGATTCTCTAGTGTCTAGTAAGATATGAGTGCTGATTGACGTTTTTCCCACGGTTCGGGCATTCATAATATAATATCTCATTGTGTCAAAGGAGTGAGCTCAAGCTTCACTCTTTCTTTCAGATGGAGTATTAATAGATTTTCCTCCTGTACTTGGCAGCCAGTTTTCATTAATCCTGTAACAACATCATCTCTTTGAGATGTCTACCCCATTTAAAATTTAATTAAAATTGGTGATGGGACTAAAAGATTGTTACAGGCCAAATGCAAAAGCCAACTCACAGAGAATAACCACAAAACCCTCATTTTCTCAGGAAAACATGTTAAAAAGGGATTTTAGCTGAGCTGAGATTTTGGAAAACAATATAAAGATATTAGGATCTATTTCACTACTAAGACATGGTACATTATAAATGAAAGCATACATGAAATATCAAACGTGTATATACACACGTGTATTTATATCTATATGTATATGCCTCTGTGTGTGTGTGCATTGCAGGTATGCATACACACATTTCCATTCTTTTCCACTGAAGAGAAGCCACCTCTGGAGTAAATCTTTTAACACTACTAGGGACATTGCACAGTTATGAGAGGAAGCAAATAACACTTTACTCAATCAGCAAGGTTGTGCACTGGTGTTTGGCAACATTCTTTCTAGAGAGAGTCCTATAAGAAGTGATGAATGCATCCAAAAACACATAAAATCTTTTGCCTATGGTCAATACATCGGGTGGTATTCAAAGACCAAATCCTGAAGGCCTCTCTTAGTGAAAGCTCTCACTGGAGTCAGGAGCAGCGTTGACCGAGCCACAATCTAGCAACTTGGCAGTAACAGGAGGTCATTTTCTCTGATCTTCTTGTCTTTCTTGACTGCCTGACCACTCTGAGTAAACAGCAGTAATGGAAATAGCAAGGAGCCATGGCCTGCCCATGGAGCAAAACATGTAGCATTGCAGAAAAACGTATTTACAAATCCTTGAACCTTGAACACTATATAGTGCACTCTATGTAAATTATTTTATTGCAGTACAGGTGTGCTGTGAAAATAAATTACTCTGATCCCCATTTCCACATTCAACCCAACAAGTCTTAACATCCAGATAATGAGCTTTGCTTTTCTTTGAACAAGAATCTTTCAAGAACAGCTCATATTAAATGACAGGAAAATGCTGAACACAGTATGAAAGGCAAATAACTAGCAGAAAGAAAATGAGCGAATCCTAAAGTACTACAACCAGAGTGATTACTCTGACATTGATTTGTACAGTTAAGCAACGCTGAACTGAACTAAGGGTCTCATTTATTACAAATACGAGGTGGGGAAGAAGGTCTCCAGCCTTCTGGTTTGTAAAGCTATGTACTCTCTGCAAAACACACAAAAAAAAGATGTCTAAGTCAAAACTGACTGAAACTATTAAACTATGACTCCACCCATAAGCTATGCAAAGTCTACGAGTGACTTCTAGCTCAGACAAGCTCAGTGCAGCTCCTCCTGGCATGTCCCAAAGGGTGGATCTCTTTTGGTGTATTTACCTATGGGATCCTTCCCTATTTTTCCCCTTTTACCATCATGTCTGAACTTCAAATGTAGATTTCACCTGGGCTCATTCTCTTTGAAGTATGTTATGTATACAGTGAAGACACAATCCCTGCTTTTCAGGGCTTGGAGTTTATGGAACAAGTATCTACAGAGTATGTTAAATATTTTAGATCATTACTGCACCTTGGATTACAATCAAGCACTTAAACAGCAATCTAAAATAAATTATAACGGGTAATAACTGCAGCTGCAGAGGAACAGAATCTGGATTTTAATCTTTTTCTTGAAAAATCAAAAGACAAGGAAGTGGGCTGAGTTTTCAAGACACCAGAAACAAAGGACATGTGCAACAAAGCAGGTGGACCTGCTTTACACTTTTTTATTGTTAGTTCAGAAACATAAATGCATTGCGCTTGTAATGTATATGATCAATTAGCTGCTTTACATTCCAATGACCTATTTTACATCTCCAGTGGGGTAAGCGCAGGCACAACTTGAATATATGAATGTTGAGAGTCTGTTTGCATGTTACCATGAGCTTCAGGGTTTCTTTTTTTGTTTGGGTTGTTGTGTTTTTTCCCCGTCTCTTTAGTGTGTATTACTACCAGTGCTGCAGGGTCTTATTCTGAGCCAGTGTGCTTGTACATACCATTATAGCTGACCCTAAGATTGCCCTATGACCTCTATCTGCCTATTTTGCAAAGGTCTTGGGTTCATCTTTGGTGTCTGTGCCAAAGTCCTAGGTAAAATATCAGATTTCACTGCAGAAATGACCTTTTCTGCAGTGTGTTAGGATCTCTTTTGGACATGTAGATCCACATGTAGCCATCACACACTTCCTTGTTTCCATTCCTTTGCTTTAGTGCCTGAGAAGCAGAGAGAAGCCTCAAAAGAAACAACTCATCTGCAGGCTGATTCCCAGCGGGGATCCCATTCACAACACAAAGCTCTACTTTGAACCACTTTGCTATGACTTGCGAGATACCATTCAGATGACAGCCTATGCAGCTTGGCCTGACTGATAGTCTCAAGACTCACCTGTAATATCATTGCAAACATACCCCATAAAAATTTTTTTCCCAACTCATTGAAAGCTTTGAAGAAAGTTCATATGAAGAAGCAACATGATCACACTCAATATTTGTTGTATAACATACTGTGTTTGATGTATTTCATTTTTAGTCCATCGTATGTACCTTTGGGCCACAGTAACAAAATGTGTTTACTGAATCACATTGAGAGTGTGAAGCTCAAGGAATCATTTTTATAAGAACATTTTCCACATAATTGCCAAAACTCTTTGTATTCAGGATTCTGGTCTGGGGCTTTGGCACCAATCTTTGTCCCTTCTACATCTCTCTGAACTGCACATTCCAATGCGTCTGTATTTTTGGTACATACAGCTGTGGTTCATATGCATAAACCGACTTTTGCATGTGCAAAACTGACTCTTGGTGAGCTTTCAGAGACTACATTGAGACCTTGATCATTTACTGTTGTGGGCTTTTGGAAAGGAAGAGTTGGGTTTATTCATTTGTTTTCTTTGAACCTTGCATATTAAATGTATACATGAAGGTAAACTGAAAGACCAGAAAAAGGAAGATGAATAGAAAAGGAGCATTTAACATTTATCTACATTACAGATAGGATCATGATAAACAAAATCAAATAAAGCTTGGTTAGAATCTTTTATTACTAAATATCTTCATGATGCACTACAAGGCAACTTTTGTAACAGATATGTGGTGATTGTTTTAACATGTTCATATGGATGCTTCAAAACCTTGTATATATATTTTAACTAAAGAGAAGCTTAGGTAGAAGGGTTAGGATCTAGATATGTATCTGAGCTATCCTGCCGCTCCAGGGTTTGGCTCTGATCTCTCTCTTAATGATGTAATTTGAAGACAAAACCATAGTTCAGTTTCCTTTTTGAGAAAGAACAAAGTTCATTTTATGAATAAAAAAAAAAAAGAAAATTTACTTGATGGTATGCAAAGTCTCATAGGTTGTTTTTCCTGACCCTTTTTCTTCACAATCAACAATCTTCATATGAACTGTCTTCAATTTTCATGGTACTCATTAGTATAATGAAAATAAAAGGGACAATTTTAAAAGAGGTTTAGTTTGTTTGTTTTTCTGAATCAGAAGCAAACAGAAGGCCAGCTGTGAACAGAGAGTCCTCAAGGCATAATCGTGTCTGACAGTGTTAACTGCCAAAGGTTAGTACTTCTGCAAATTTTACCCATAGTTATGTTACCTTAGCAGAGGAAACAGTGAACCAGAACCTGCCACTTAACAAGGATCCAGTGTGCGGGATCCATTCTTCCTTGCCACATCACAGGCTAGATGTGCCTCTTCTTGCCATGCCACTAGTTTTTGAATATGAAAAAAAGATCATTATTTTACTGCCAAAAAGCTCATTGTTCTCTTGCAGAAGATCTGTGCACAGATCTGTATGTTATTAGTGGAATTGCTACTCTTAGAGCTAAGAGAAATGTGAGTCAAAAATTGGTTTTATTTCTTGTGATAAATGTTTGTGTCATTTTTGCATTAACATAGCCTTAGAATGTGTGTAACAAGTAGATACATTTGCTAAAAACTGGCAAAAATACCCAGGCTTTTTTATTTTTTTTATTCTTTGGGGTTGGTGTTGTAAAACATGCCTTTGACCGGCACATGGCATTCCTTTCGCTACTGTCTGCACCACATCAGCAAGTTCAAGATAATTTGGGCCAGCCATTTTTCCTGAATATTTAGTAGTCATTTGCCATAGGTTCATCAGTCTAGCCTCAGGGATACAGAGTCTTGGAAAATACAGTAATGGGAAATACTGCCTTTGCTCTTTATTCTTCTTTCAGCACTTAATACCACACCTCATAGAACAACTCCACACCTCCTTTCATGTCCTTCCTATCTCTCTGGTACATTCTTCCTCTAACCAGGAGCCAGCTCATCTCCCTAATCTCCTTTTGCTAAACACCTTTCTTTTGCTTGCAATACACTAAATATACAAATGGCCAAAAAGCACTCTAGATGCCCCTGTAGCTTGACAAGCCACATGTCTATAATTAGACAAGAACCTCATCAGCTAAGAAAATATTACCATCATGTTCTAACACCTTCTTCTTTTCCCTTGGCTCTGGTTCCCCAACCACTTCCCTCTACCTTCCACAACAGTTTCTTCTTGCATTGCATTAAATACTAGCAGCATATTGAGGGAACTGCTTTCCATATTGCTAATGTAACCTGTTTGACTGTTCAGTTATTAGTGAATAATGATAATAATAACAATAATAATTGTGTTTGTTTTCATATTTGGCTCCCATTAGGTGATGAAGTTTTTCTGACATAACAGCCACTCTGATACAGAGACTCTGACATATGCTACTGCAGCAGCTAGTATTTTATGGAGAAGTTTATTTTAAACACTGTCACCACCAGCACTTCTCTTTTGTTATGTCACTAGTCTGGTTTTCAGCGGTAACAATCATTAGTTTGCTTACTTGCAAAATAAAAATGTCCTTTTTTTCTCTTTTCCTAAACTCTGTTTTTATAAAGGTCATCTGCTTGGAAACTGGAGGTTTCCTCTCTGGGGCTGGTTTCTGAGTGAGAACTAAACAGAATAAGCAACATGGGATGGAGATCAAAACCAGGAAAGTGTCTTAGGGAACATGAAAATGGGAAACATTGTGACTGCTATTTTTTACATGAATTTATTCATTCAATCAACAAACTAATTGGAAAAACTTCTTTATTTTGAGGGTGATAGAGCACTGGAAAAGGCTGCCCAGAGAGCTTGTAGAGTCTCCTTCTCTGGAGATACTCAAAATCTGCCTGGATGCAATCCTGTGCACCTTGCTTTTAGGTGAACCTGCTTTGGCTGGAGGGTTGGATTAGATGATCTCCGAAGGTCCCTTCCAACCCCTACCATCCTGTGATCCTATAATTCTGTGTTTCTTCATTAAATACATGAGAGACACAGCACAAATTATCTAGGATGGGAAAGCTGGAAGTTGAGCGTAAAGCATTTTATCCTAAACTAGGTAGCTTGCTGGAGGACTAACCCAGTCAATAACAGTGTTTATACCTTATTACAACCCACTGCCTGACTAACCACAATCTGATCACACTCTGCTACCATGATAGCAAAAGGATATTTCAAGGAGAAGACATAGCAGTTGCAGTGCAGGGCTCATGGTGGGAAGGATCATTCTGGGCAGCTGACAGGAAGGGTTTATATGGTTGACTATTAACTCCTCTGCCCAGGTCAGCCATGTTCCCTAGCGCCAAGCTGGGACTCACTGATTCCATCTGCATGATAGCTCCAGCCAGGATGCCTGCTCCCCCTGCATTCATCTCTAGACTACCAAGTATCCCAAGGTGGGCAGCTGTTTGCAAAAAAAGGTGTCCCCAGGTGGGCAGCTATCACAGAAATATTTCAATGGAGTTCATTGACCCTGTTTCAGAAACCTACTGTCAGGCTTGCATGTTTGTGTGTCATTTATTTAGAGCCCAGCTATACCCATGTCGTTTCTTCATACTGTATTTTTTGTGTAAAGAGTAAGAGATTGCAAGATCACTGCCCTGGCTGCACAAGAGCTGCTTGCTTCACCCCTAGGTGTAGCAGCAGGCTCATTCACACCATGCACCCAGGACGTCGAGGAAGCCCTGAGCCTCCCAGAGCCACATGGCACTGGGACAGTAGCTGACGTATATGCTTGGGCTCATCTATGCTCCCTGTCTTCATTAAAAGCAACCAGAAAATGAGGGGAATGAAGTTTCCTTGTTCTGCAGCCACCCTCTATAGGAAAGGCAAGAAGCTGTACGCTGTGGGCAACAATGTCTCCCCACTTTTGTAAAAGCTGAGAACAGCTTCCTCTTCTCGTCTGCCTGTGGTTAGAGTAGCAAAACTTCCATGGCGTCGCTCCTTCTCACCTGGCACAGCAAGAGCTGCCCATCCTGTTTCCATTGATTTCTCCAGTGGCTGTGTTAAACAATACAATGGAGTATTTATGTGTCACTGTTAGGAGCAGGTTATTAAGTGAAACCCATCGTAAATAGAGCCGTTAATTCAGTTGCTGGCATGGCGCTCTGTTATCTTCTCAATACCTCCCAGAGGGTATTAGTCTTACCCTTTCGTTTGAGTTGGCAACAGAGTTATTTTTTTGCACCTGCTGCTCTACTCCGATAACAACACAGGTCAGCTTTGATTTGTTGGAACATAAACAAAAGAGCAAAGCCAGGCATCTGCCTCAACAGCCTGGGCCGGTTTGACAATAGAGTTTTTCCCATTGCGTTTTGTACAAATGTACTTTTTTGATTCTTACGTGAACTCTCTCCCACTTCATAAATAACCCTTTGCTACAGAATAGCCTGGTTTCAGAGGAGAGCTCAATACTGTATTTTTCCATCAACTGAAACCTCAACAGGTCAAAGTTACACACTGTTCTAAGACTAAAGAGGTGTCATACAAAATACATAAAGAAAAATCAGCTGAGACACAGTGGTTCAAAAATCAGCAGGAAAAAGCAACAAATTAGGTGTAAGCAGTAAAGGAACTTTCTTGAGAGATAAAGAAATCCTGAAGCACAGTGAGGGTTTGCTTTCCCATATGAACCTACACACACTCCAAACCTTAATCTACTAGTTATAAATAAATAAATAAATAAGTCCACAGGTACTTACAAGAAGCAGGTACTCATCTGGGAACTGGGCTGCTTTTAAGTTCTGAAAATTAAGCTTGCAGGACTCATCTACTGTAAAAGCATCTACAGTCGTGGAAGAACTCCTGAAACACTGACAATGATAGAGCAGAAGAGTCCACACAGACAGCAAAGGCAGTAAATAGCACAAAGCACAGAAATGAAGGAAAGAACTAACATTAACTCCTTATCACAAATAGGAAAATTGAGACACAGAGCTGAAATTATTTGCTTAAGTCGTATAACAAGTCAATGGACAAGTCAGTCCAACTCATATCTTCCAGCTCAAGCTCCATTGCTATCCATTGCATCAGTCTCCAGCAAAAATTTCAACATGCAGGTGAGTTGGGATGATCGTTGGTTTTTTGAGGGCAAAGAGAAGGCACTAAATAAGGGAAAGAATCTTCTATAAAAAAGAGACCCGTTCAGACTGAAACCAAGATGCTTCTATGCATCATGGCTTATGTGTCTAGTAGAGATTTGAATGGTAAGTTAGCCAAACAATTAAACCTACGCTCGAAGTATTAAATCAAAAAAGCTGCCCTTGACCTATGTAGGTCCTGAAAATGAGCTAGAAATTCCAAAGTAGAGCTGGCTGAAATTCCAAATTTCTGTTCTGTGGAACCGTGGCTATTTCAAGGTGCTTTTTTTGTCTTTTTTTTTTTTTTTTAGTCACAGTGAAAGAAAGGATTTTTAAAAAGCAAGTTCCCTGGCGGCAGAGAGAGAGAGGGGATCCCCATCCCAATCAATTGACATGTAAAAGCCTGTATTCAAGTTGTCCAAGTAACAAAAGTGCAACTCAGCATGTTACGTAGAATTGTTTATAAAAGACAGAAAATATAAAATACTAAGCTAAGGCATGACTGCAAACAGGCAGTAATGTCACCACAGAGCAGTTGCGCTGGAAGCAATAAACTTGCCTAACATGGCTGTTGTGCACATGATCGCCAGGGAACCTTCTGCAGAGCCTCACCACAGTAATACTGAAATGCAGTATCTGCGGACTACCAGATTTGACTGTCTCAAATGCTACCAAGGATGTGAAATTTGCAGTCCTGATCCTCTTCTTTCACTGATCACTGCTATTCCTTCTCTTCCTCCTTATTTCTTTCGTTTCTCTTTTTTTAATTTTTGTTTCATTTTTTTCTTCTCTAATTTTTTGCCTTCTACTTAGTCAGTCTGGCTGACCTGGCCAAGGAATCTTCTTTCAAACACTACCATAAGCCCTTAACCGGTAAAACAGACAAAACCATCATATTCCATTATCTATCTGTAGCACAAGAGCGCCAGGTCTTACAGCAACTGTGGACTTTGTGGCTGTGGAGGAGTCAAAAACAGGGAAAAAACCTTGTTTCCCTCAGTTCTTTTTGCCCCCCTGTACTGGTATGTATCTCAGTCCTCAAAGTAACTGGAATAGGTTCCCTCAACAAAACCAATAAAAACATTTCTGGACTATTTCAAACTATTTTTTTCAAAAGGAGATTTATTACCATGTGAATTATAGCAACTTGAACATTGCTCTAGGAAAGCAGTGTTAACGAGATCCTTATAACTGCTATTTTCAGGTGCTGGGGAGTTTTTTCTTCTTATCTTTAATGATTAAATTTTCATAATATTTTTAATATGGAAGATGTGTTGTATCATAAGGCAGGCTGATACCTTGGTTCTAAATGACCCAAAGCTGTGTTAGCTTTTCTCATGTATAGTAGCACTGATTATGTTAACACCTGTGAGTCTGTTATGTATATAACCTCCATTATATCAATGCTAGCATAAAAGAGCCTGCCTGGTGCTAGAGCTGCAGGCCTGCTGCTCATAGTCCACTGTTTGGGGAAGGGCAGCCCTGGACGTACCAGCTCTCAGGCCATGAGCATGTTCCTGCAAGAAAAGCTACTGCGGCACAGGGCAAAAACAGCAGGCGGAGAAGTTGCAATCAGCTTGGGATAGGGGTCTTGGCATTAGCAGCCCCTCACTCACTGCAGGACAATGCTAGCCACTCATTTATACCTACTGACAAAATACACATGTATACCAAATATCAAATACAAATAGCTTTGCATTTTAAGGATTAAATGAAGTAGTTATTCAGATTAGCAAACAAAATTGGTTGAAATTGGGTCTAATATTTGAATTCCTATTTTAAAAAGTAAAGCAAGAAATCGTGTGGAGGAGATAAGGGATGTGCATGTGCATGTACCTAGTACAATGTTTGTGTGAGTGTATGCGTATCAGGAGTGGCTGCAGGCAGACTAAGAAAAATTTACTGGATCGACTACAATTTGACTATCATCCAAAAACATTTAATCATTTGAGATTTTAAAGATGAAAGAGAAGTTTCTACCTGTTCTTACAAAGTATTACAGCTCCATCAAAAGAAGTCTTAGGAGGGTAAGGATATCTACAAGTCACTAAATGAGGGGAAAACTGTATCTATTTCATTTTGTACATCCTGCTTTTGATAAGTCTGTAAGGATATCTTACTCATCTAATCCCCCGTGAATTAAGTCTTCTAAACTTTTTCATTTTCCTCTATCAGGGTAGCCACCTGGGAATATTACAAGTAAAGTCTGTTTTATGTGTGTAAGATCTCACTGCAAAAGAGATGAGAACAGCGCCCTTGAATGTGTCAGAATTGGACTCCCTGATAAAGCCCCTCCATAGCCATGCCAATCTATGAGACAATTGCTTAACCAAGCATACTTTGAAAGTGCATCACCGAGATGCCAGCTTCTAAACTGTTGTGTAATCATAATTATATGTTTCAATGAAAATCATTAAGAAAGTTTGGGGGTAATCATTATATCATGGACTTAGTCTGATTCCTGACCATAGCATCTTGGGCAGTTTTACACAGGTTCATTAATTATATAGCAATATTAATTAGTTACCTGCTCACTGCTAGATGAAAGAAAACCCAGAACCAACAAAAAAAAAAAAACCAAACCCAATTCTGTTGATGGCACTAGTAATTTGGACAACAGAGCATATTTTTACACATAATTACTTAATCCTTACAGACTTGTAGGGGCTCTGAAGACTATTCTGGCTACATCTGATTGTGAGCTGAGGAAATATCTCAAGTGTTTATATCTCTACCCTTTCTCCATAATAGGCAGGAACTTCTATTTTATTCTATGTGTTTGCAGATCCTGTAAGTAGAATGACTGCCTTTTCATCGCTGCAAAGTAATTCTCTTTTATTGCCCCATCTTATTGGACTATAACCAGTGATTATCCAGCCCCAGCTAGCTGTTTTTTCTACTAGTTCTCATACTCTTTCCTGGGAAGCACATTTCACAAGATCAGCTGAGGAAGAGGTAACGCTAACCATGTGCAATGTCAGCTTTTGGAAAGGGAGCCTTTGAGGACTCTTCCTCAGAAGGAGACACTCAAAATGCCACATGCCAGTTGATTGCTCCACTGGCTACACAACTCCATGGTTACTCGTTCTTACCTGTTTATAGACCAATGACAAACAAATGTCCCAAGTATTTTAGGCATTCAGTGAGGGATTTGGTGCAAGCTGCATCCCCAGTAGACCTCAGAGCAGCTCTCATACTAAGACAGACTCCTGATGACTTCCACAGAAACCAAATTAATCCTTACTTTTCTATATGCCACCTATGTGAACAAACCCTTCTTTCCTTACCCTTTCTATCAGCAATGTTATGAATTTCACCCTTACGAAGTTTGCAATGTACTCTGTTCTTTAAAACTTACTTAAATAAATCCTTGGTTCATCAGGGGCCAAAATACATGTAAGCTGCAGAGTGTGCTGAAGGCAGCGACAGGGAGAAAGAGAAGCAGACATTTGTGGTTAGAGATCTTGAAGTGCCCTTGAGCATGGTTGTGGCTGAGCAGCTGAAGCCAGCGCACTTTGATGAAGATGGTGTTTGACCTGGTATTGAGCTGGTCCTCGCAAGGCACTTATTATTAGGAAGAAAACTCCATGAGTTTATGTTTGAAAGTTCAATAGTAACTAAGCTGTGAGACTGGGCAGAGACTTTACTTCACTAAACATCACAAATTATGCAAGCTACAAAAATCGTTAGCATTTCTGTTCATTTCCTCATGTACAACAAAGCCTTTATATTTGGTTCTACCACATCCTAATGTCATGTGTCATTAGCAATGAGAACTGACAATTAAGTTTGTGACCCTTTTCTTTTTATGTGCTGCTTGCCGCAGGAACGCCTAGTCCTCAACAAGAATACCTACTTTACAACTGTAGGAAGGCTGATGAGAAAGAGAGAACTGCAAGACCACAGAAAATCCTATAAAGGTGGTCACACTACCATCAGAATAAGAAGGGGTCATTCATCTCTATCCATACCTTGGTCTCAGCACACTGACCAATTTTTAAGCCAGGCAGCTCTGTCCTGTAGCACTGACTTTCCAACCTGTCTCTCCATACAGTGGGTCATCACTCCAGTTCACAGAGACAGTATTAATCATATTGCAGAAAGAGCTCGGACACTAAGCAAGTAAACAGCAATAGAAAGCACATAACTGTAGACTCCACAGAATGGAACCAGGTTACACTGCAGTCAGTGGAAAGTTTGTGAGGGAGAAGACTGAATGGTTTGTTCCTGAATCTAAGATAGATATGTTTATAAAGAGCATGTAAGGGGTGAACAAGGAAGGGAAGGTAAGTGACGATTCTGGAAAAGTGTCATGGCTCATAGACAGTTCTCTGAGTTCACCGAGGCAAAATTGTACATTAATTTTCACTTCTTCAGCAGGTGTAGAATATCATCCTCACAGGATTTTTTTGATGCGAATTGCTGTGGGACTGGCAAGAGGCTAACACGTCAGTGGCAGCTCGACACAGACACACCTACAGAAATCCTTCTTTTCCTCTCTAATCTCTCTTCTTCTGTGTCTCTGGATGATTTTTCCATTTTAGTTTTATCTCTCTCCATTGCAGTTTGTTACCTTGCACCTCCCAGACAGAACAAGTACTGATGTTAACCATAAAATTAATTGTGAATAGAAAAAAACTAAGGAAGTTCAGTGGGAGCCAAATGATTTAATTTTGTCTTTGTCCAACCATCCTATTGTCTGTTTCTACCACTGCTGAAAACTCACAACATCCTGAGAATATCTGAAGTAATATGAAATTACTATGATAATACCACAGCATATTCTTTCAGGTGACAAGAATGTAATAATATCCCATGTTAAACAGACTACTTTCTATTACCCGATCTCACCACTACTGGGGTAATATGTATTGCTGTCACTGTATAAATTGCTGTCAAGGGCTACCTAATTTGTGCAAGGACAAACAAGGCATTATTCTGGTCTATACAAGATCCTTTACTACTATGACATAGGAAAAATACACTTTTTTGCCATCCTCATAGACTTTACAAATGACACCATGACTAGGAAAAATGAAAAAAAATATGCAAGCAAACAACATCAACTCTACTAATGATAACCTCAACTCCACAAGTAGGACCAATGCTCGAGGCTAGAAGGGGTTCTGGAGGATGATGACACTAAGAAAGCTTTGGACACACTTTATAAACCCCTGGCCCTGAACTCCCAGTATATTGACTCATATTACCTTTGTGTTTGGCACTGCTGTTCCTACAACCTGTGTCTAGTCCTGACATCCAAATTTCACAGCAGATGTTGAAAAATTAGAGGGGACCATTAAAGTCACTAAAGAATGGAAAAGCTTACAGTGGAACAGGTTGAGGTCCTAGGGTTTTTCACTACTGTAGTGTAAGTTTTTCCATGAGAGGGAATAGCCTATGGAGCTCAGACTACCACAATTAGCAAAGACTAGACTAAGGAATGACTTGTCCCCAGCTACCTACACACTGAACGAAAATTTGTCACCCAGAGGAACTTCACACTAACCATCAAAAGACAATAAAATCAGGTGGCTGAATGTTGAAGCCAGACCATGTCAGACTGAAAATGAGATAAAATATTTTTAGATTAATGGTATTGAATTGCTGGGGCACTTTAAAAGTTCTGGTGAATTTCACATCTTTGGACTTCTGGAGCTGTTTTTTTCAAGGTTGTAAGTTTTCTGGAAGATAAGCTGTACTTCAAATCACCTAATCAAACTCTGAAAAATTCTGGTAAGTAAGTCCTACATTGTTATTACAACAATCAATTCTGGTTTTGAAAACTGTAGGGGCCAGGAATTAAACCATCATTATTTGTGATACTTGTTGGTGAAACACTTTAATCCTTTTGCTTTTCTAGTTTTAATTGCAACTGTTTCCCTTGTTTTCTGCATTTGCATTAAATATAAAAATGCTGTATTTTCCAGCTCTGGTATTTTCTACAGTGCAAAATACATGTCAGAAAACTGGCTTAAACTGCTACCAGCAAATTTGCTATTAAAAAAAAAAAAAAAAACCAAACAACTTAAAAGGAGTGCATTTTTAATTCCACTAAAGTTTTCACAAATTACAGGAAATACTGGTGCGAGATGGGTATATTTAACACAGTCCCATGTGACACAAGTACAAATAAAATCACTAAACGAAACTTTTACCTCAAGGTTCATTTCTGTCATTATGAACTGGTTTCATATTCTAAAGAATAGGAAAAAAAGAATAGTCGGATGTACTTTAGAAGCAAAGGGGATATTTTATATTTTTAGATCAAGTAATCCAAAAGCACATTACTGATAAAATTCAATAACTTTATAACGACATACACAAGAGTATATGCCTAAAATGTCTCATGTGGCGAAATGCAAACATTTATCACTAAGCCCATTACACATATTTTACAAAATCAACATAATTTTGAGCAACTTTTTCTTTACATTCACTTCTACCATTACTTAAAAGGCTGTGTCTATACCTCAAGGGGCCAATTCTGGTTCTATTCAAATAAAATTACCATTGGAAGAGGAACAAATTAAACAGTTAAAGACATTGTAGGCCTCTACTCACACGGTATTTATCTACCCAGTGTTTGAGCTGGGTTCTCTGCAGTGCTTTAGCTTAGAAGGGACTAAGATCATCAGAACCCCCCTCACCACAGGAACTGTCAAAAAATTGCCTTGAGGATAAAAACGAGACAAATTATAAATGTGCTTTAGGAAGTTTTGTTATTAGCACAATAACCATCAAGATCCTCATCGCTAAAAGCAACAGAAACACCGTCATTGTAAAGTGTCTCCCAGTTCTGTGATACCAGCACTCTCAATGCTATTGAGAAAGTCCACTTTCTCGCCCCTTGCCTTAGTGAACAGGTGACAACTCTGTGCTCAAAAGCAGAAGATTTAGGACCCAAAATATTATTAGATACATTGTAATAAAAAGGATCCTCAGGAAACTTTAAGTAAACCTGACAAAGCCACTGGCTCAGTTCAAAGCTAGTGATATTCTGGGTAAGTAAAGGCAGTAGATCTGGCCTCAGTCAAACATAAACACAACAGAAATATTTAAACAGAAGAAAGACACAAGTTCAAAATAGAAAAACAGAAGACTTTATTGTAACGTTAGAAAGCCTTTTGATCAAATGAGCTTAGCTGCTGTTACAAAGTGGGAAGGGAGGGGTTCGGTAAGGTGGGCATGAGTCCAGTAGACAATTCTTTTTTTTTTTTTTTTTTTTTTAACTGGTGCTAATTTAAAGGAAGTATTTTAAAAAAAAATTTAGAAATACCCCAAACACCTTACCTCATTTAGCTGCAGATTCTGGAGTGGAAATCCTTAACTGAGACGATGGGAAATCTGTCCACAGAACAGTAGGTTGGGTAAACACAGGTACTAGGTTATGTCTCCTAAAGACTCCCAGGAGTGAAGATAAATGGATGTGATATTAATTTTAAAACATTTTGCTGAAGACTCAGGCAGCCAATAGGGAAATTCCTTAAGTCACTTCCTGTTCATTTGATTGGGTCTGCAACAACAACAACTAAGATGAGGTTGGAAGCATTTGCATAAGGCCAGCTCAGTCCTCAGTATTCAAAGAGAACAGGTCTAACCAGGTTACACGCGTGTCTCCAGAACAAAAGAAAAACCTGGTAGTGGATGAGGGACTGATTTCTTTGTAGTTGTTGTTTTAAGACCATCCCTTTTTTTTTTTTTTTTTTTTAAATGGAGGTTATTTCAGGTAGATAGGGAGATTATAATTAGAATGAGGGGAATTGAAAAGTAGGAATGTCTTAAATTAAAATTAGTCCGCAAATAACATTAGGAGATGCATGGTATGGAATAACCCTGTGCTGGCAGGGAGGTGCACTGGGTGACCCAATATCATGGGCTCAATTCTTTCTTGAGCATCCTGTGAAATGCATGAATCTGCAGAAAGGGGAGTCTGTCTTTCAGCTTCTCTGGGTATCTGAGAGAAAGTAAAAACAAAATGGGGAAAAAAATCATCACACCATATGTGTGTATAGGGTTGAATATGACAGCTCAGCTACATGCAGGTCAGCAGGGCAGAAAATCAGCAGATGAGTGCTCAGGTTTACATTTCTCTGTGTTTAACCTTTCTAATTCTGAAGGTTAAAATCAGGAGAGGAAAACTAAAACTTTTCCTTTAACACCTGCTCCACAGCCTATGGAAGTCAGGCAAAATATTTTTGCTTGTTCCTCTGAGCCACAGCTTGGGCATTGCATTAGAGGCCTTTCACTAATTCAGTCAACCTTTCAGCTCTCAAACAGGGTGAAGAGCAAGGAAAGGCTGTTTCCTCATGGAAGATCTGTGCTTGCAGGACAGTTCTAAGAGCTGAGTCCAAAGTTTTCCTTGACCATGTGTGAGTTACTCCTCCATAATTGCAACCATGAACCTGAGCATGAAACAAGGTGCCTAAATGAAAATATGAACCTTCATCTGTCTCACATTATTTCACTATTCAGAAAAGGCATCTAACATGAAAACAGATAAAAATGTAGTAACGTAGGAAGGTTCTGAGGTTTCTTTAATTTGTACACATAAACCACAATAACTGCTGAATATACAGTGACTGTTCAGTCATCTGTGTGGAGTGAATTTTCCAGTCTTTGTTCACTTTTGCTTCCAGGGCTCATCATAAATCTCCCTCCCAACAGGTGCTGACAAGCATTCTCAATACTAGATTTTCCAAGCACAGGGAATGAATTGTCCTTCAACATCCAGAGATACAATTAATTATTAATCCAGACTCATTGTCAGTGTAGGGGAAACATTTCATACATGTTATTTATGCTGAACCTGATTTCAGGATGATTAGAAATATCACTTTTGTTCCTATCATCCACACTAACACCAATTACATTAAAACCTTAGTTGCTTTTGTTCACACAGATAAGGTACACCTGTGTACAAGTATTGCCTGGGAAGATCCCATCATTTTTCACCCAGGTTATAGTCAAGTTCCATGGCTGCTCATCTTGATTCTCACCTATCGAAGAAAGTCGTCCTTGAGGAAGAAGAACGGCTCTTGTAAAGCAGTATTGTCTTGTAGTTACAACACCAAAGGTTAAGAATGTCACTGAAAACAACTAGGCCACTGTTTGGAGTTTTCATAAGTAGGTCTAGTAACTATAAGACTTCTCTAAACATTCGTGTCACCAAGTCTAAGTAGTTGCATACAAGTTCATGTCTTGGTGAGTATTTGTACTAAAGCTTTCATCAAAATAATGTCATCATATCAGCAAGAATGATCAATCCAGAGCAGGAGAACAGGAAAAAGTTAAAAAGTAAGCAAAGACCGCAACAATAAGAAAGCAATAAAGAGCATTTCCCTTCCCAGGAAGGACACCATTAACAAGGAACCCACCTCTTACATCATCCCACTGAGCTGAACATGGGAGAATAAAGAATCACACAGAAATACATCTCATTTGTACGCTGCAGAAGCACCACAGGAGGATGTGATCACTGGATCTCAACATAGCTAGGGAAAACAGACTTTTCCTAGTGCTAGAAAGGACACCAGCAAAAGCAGCAGAAATTTGATTCAAATATGGTACTTAGACTGGTGCGTCACTTTCTGTTTGTGTGGCTTTTCTGTCTCAGCTCCCAAGGGCAGAGACAGCTCTAGTTGCTAAGACCCAGAATACTTTCAGACAGACAAAAAAGCACATTGTACCAACAGGTCTGGGCAAGGTGAGGCTAACTTGGCCAGCACACCAGCATGCATTATTTAGTAGTGTGCTATTTTCAAAGGCAGAGTGCCACACAGGGTGGTGACTCCTTAAATTTGCTGCCCTGCCTGGCCAGCTATGCTGCCCCCATGCTCCCAAGTATGCTTATTGACACTTATATGTGGTTCAGCATAGAGAGGATTACAGGTGGCTTTTGGAGACAGGCAGACCTTTCTCTCTGCAAATCCTTATCCAGCACTGCAGCCACAAAATTAACATAATTTTGGTCCCCACACAACTCTAGGTGGCAGACAAAACATGAAAACCTCTGTAATTAGGAGCTAGGAGGCCACATTCACAGTATGGCAGAAGTGTCAGTGCAGATTCCCAGAATTAATTTAATTATAGCCATCAAGCATCGAGGAAATTACCTAAATCTGTCTAGATTCTTAAATTGGCGTCTGTAACTGTAGTGTCTGACACCTGATGAAAACAGAGAACAAATATATGTTAATTTTTAATTTTCCATTGATATTAATCTCTCCTTCATTTGTTAAATTCCAGTGGAATACACCTGATGAAAACAGAGAACAAATATATGTTAATTTTTAATTTTCCATTGATATTAATCTCTCCTTCATTTGTTAAATTCCAGTGGAATACACCTGATGAAAACAGAGAACAAATACATGTTAATTTTTGCTTTTCCATTGACATTAACCTCTGCTTAATTTGTTAAATTCCAGTGGAATATCAAAAGGAGAGTATAAGAAGCAGATATGTAGGTTAGACGTGCCAAGCAATCAGAGAATTCGGGGCATGATGTTCCTGCCTTCATTCTGTTGCAGCAAAATCAGACACTTCTGATCAGACATAAAGTTTGCTATAAAATAATACACTTTCTGTAAAAACATCACTAGAGAAGCTAGAAGGGGCAGGATGGATCCTATTTCCAAATTGTGTTTGATGATATAGGCAAGTACCACCTATTACTAAGGTTGCCCGTTACTTAGGCTTGCAAGACCTTGTAAGTTTTTCTTTACAATTTGACAAATGCTAGACCTGAACTGTTAGGCTAAATTAAAATTTTCCATCATGGGCATTTGCTTTGCAACAGAATTTTGAATAACTGGCATCCATAATAGTGTATGTTTTTCCAACAAATTAAAAAAGATGGGAAAAAATGCTGTTCTTTGTATTCATAGTAAAAAATATTCTTGCCTTTTCTTTGGAAAGCTCAGGAACATTTATGTTTGAAGCAAGGATTGATTACAACAGGATGTCATGTTAACAGTGTGTTATTTACCATTCCCAATAAAATCCAACCAAAATTAGCCAGTTTAAAACTCATTGACAAATCATAACGGATTCCAGGATGAAGAGCTGCATTCCCTGCAGCTTCCTTCTACACTGAGCATTCTCCACTTCCTGGCTTCACAGGGTTTTCCTAGGAACTAACAAAGGCTGTTCCTGTGAGTCTGCCCTCCTGAAAAGGCACATTTTCCAGTGAGTCCCCCATTTGGCCCAGCAGCTACTTTCAGTATAACTTGCACACGTCTGTACAGGGGATCTAGGTTTCATTTGTGGGCTTAACCCACAGGATACTCAATGCTGAAACATCTGTCTTTGCATATCATTTATTGAAAACCTAGAAACCGTACACATGAAACAGAACTAGAAGGACATTATTAACATTGTGACAAGTAAGGTACTTCAGACAGAGACAAGATGGTACTCATTCAAAGAGAAGCTATCCAATACTATGCATTCAGGGAGCGGCCCTGAGCTGCACATGAATCAAACTTGTTCTGAAAACGTCTATTCATTTCCTCATGAGTTTTCTTATAGTGTTCATCCTCATGGTATTTGAGGTATTATAGTAACACATTTATTTATAATATAAATAAACATTTAATATATGTACATTAGAGTATTACATGCTATTAATGCATTAGCACTAATATTACAGTATTAGCACCAAAACATTTATCTTTATGCTTCCCTAGTGAGGTCACAAGGTAATAATTTATTATCCCTGTTTTAATGGGGAATCCTAAAAAGATCAAGATAAAGGTGTTTAATAATTCAAGGTATCCATTCTGAGATGCCTAAGCATCATGTATCTAGAGCACTAAGTATTCTATGGTTATGTAAAGTACTGAAAGCACAGCTCCCATTCACTTCCATTTCAGATCTTAGCACTGAGTAGTTCTATAAATCAGACTCCTTTTCTCTCCAAAAAAGAAAAAAAATATATATATTTTTTTTAAATATGAACAAATGGTCACGTCAGTTCTAGAAAATAGCTTAAGCATTTTGTCTGGATTTTTCCAAACATACTCAACCTCAAGCAAAAGCCCATTATAGCTCTGCTGGTCACCATTTGGATAAATTATAAGTAAAGGTAGTAACAATGAGGAGCTATGCAGCGGTCACAAGAGACTATCAGCTTTGCGTACAGTTCTATGAAAATTCGATTTCTAAGCCAATGAGGCTATGTATGTTAATATTTCTTCAGCTTCTTCGTACACATGCCAGTTATCAGACAGACCCTAACTTGCTGTAAACTGGAACCGATGAACTGGAAGTAATTAACAAAGCCTGCTCAATGCAACAGTGCAGTGGCATCCAGCCACTTCTTTGTGCAAGAGCTTCCATTGTTGCTCAAACTGTTGGGAGTAAAGTCATATGAGAAATGGGGAGAGAGAGTTTAATATTAATAAATAATGTCTGTGGCAATTAAAAATATATGGAGCACTGAGGAGGCCATTAAATCCAGTGCAGCATCAGCTAAGTTTTGCTTCTAATTTGAAAGAAAAATGTGAAAAATTTGTAAGGAGTCAACAGGACCCATTGGTAAGAAAGTATTTACAAAATTATTTTCTGTCCATATGAACTGATGCAGTTTCATGGATTTCTGTGAGGTTTTGGCAAGGTATATCTAAGCATTTTTTAATATAGTTGTGTATACTACCTTTTCATGGGTAAAAAAATTTATTATGAGGCAACACAGACTGTGCAATGATCTCTCAGAGAAAAAGCTTCATAACTATGCAATAGTAGGTGTTAAACAACAGGCAGGGCAAAATGACCTAATGGGTCTTTTGTGGTTTGAATATCTTAGCAAATACTGTGATGCTGCCCAGAGCAAAGCAAAACAAAGCCTTTGATTTTTGAGAACATAAAACTATCTTTCACTGAATGCAAACAAAAAGTAGTTCACAAAGGTTAACAAAGAAGCACAAATATGGTGAGATAAAATTTTAGCAATTCTCAAATACTTTTCCTGTTACATTCGTAAACCAAGACATGATAAAACCACAGGGTCCAGGAGAAGCACAACCATTCCTATGAGTGTTGCACCTCTTGCTCCCAAAATTTGGTGAATATAGAAGTACGTTTGTGCTAGGGCCATTTATAACTACAAACCCTAAGTGCCACTGATTCACAGAGACAGGAACTGGAGCACAGTTTTAGAGTTTAGAAGTTGTCTTGTGTCATATGGATATCTAGTTATTGAGCTACAAATATAAGAAAAAGTGGGGATAGGCACTGTAGGTTGTCTGGACAAGAGTTCAAGTTCATTCCTGCAGTTAGGTCCTCATCAGTATCTGTATTTCGCTGTGGCATATAATATCAAACCTTTTAGGAAACCTACAAATGGATAAGTGGCTTCCAGCTGAAAAATGCCAATTCTAACTGTGTTTCTTACCAAATTAAACTTTTCCCATTTTAAGAGTGTTGGATTCCCTAAGAGCCTGCTGGGGTCCTTGTAAATCTAAATGGTTGAACGTTCCCATCTCTTCAAGGAGAGGATTTGTTTTGAGATAATCTCCAGCAGAGACCTACAAGGAGCATGCATGGTTTCTGTTATGTGCTGGGAAAGCAGGAAATTAAAAAATAAGGACAACAGGCTGCCAAAAGACCAGTTATATGTCATAAGGACAGATCAAGGCGCCAATAAAAAGGGAATGAAAAGGGACAGCAGGGACAGTTATGTGAAAATGGAAGTTGTTCACACTGTAATCAGATACTTTTCAAGGCAGTTACCCTTATAATCCATACAAAATGGATTAGAGATGAGGAGACAAGGGCATTCCTGGACACAAATACCTACATCCAGATTTAGATCAAAAGCAGTTCAAGGACATATAGAACAACACAGGTCCTAACTGGGAATACAGAGACAAAGAGATTGGGTTGCAGAGCATCTGACTGGGAGATTATAGATTTGATTAGTTATGAGGAATCTATGGCACCAGTGCTGCTCCCCTGGATTGCTCAAGTAGGAATATGCCCAACGGAGACTCATGGCAGCATGAATATGTGGGTGACCAAGTTCTTCAATGTGAGCTTCTCACTTTTCATGACATTGAAGAGTAATAAGATTCTGTATGAATGCATTTTCATGCATGTCTGCGTGCATGTGGGTGAGCATTGCACGACTAAATGACTAAGGAGGGGATAAAGTAAGATACTCATTATGCATATGCCTGTCTTGGTGCATAAATGTGAGGTGAGTGTATTCAAATGGGTACATTCATGTATTTGGGAAAGGCCATTAAAGAAGCCTCCAAGATTTCAGCATTTAGAGTCAGGAAGTGGACGCACCTGCCATAAGGCAAAGTTGGAGTAGCTTCACAGAAATGAATGAAGGAGTCTAAGAACTGCATAGATACAAAGTACATTAAAAACTGAACCCTTCATAGTTCAAGTTAGCCTTAGGAATCATACCAGAACAGGTCTTTTGGGGACATCTCGAAGCAAACAGCTACCTGTGAGATAGCATGAGGTGTGAACAATTCATAGGCTAACTTCCAATCTTTGGGATTATGAAAGGATTTTCTTGGCCAGGATCTGAGCGGGGGAGTGAGGGTTAACCCTCGAACCTAGCTATAGCAGGTAAATCTTTCAAAACCATTTTATCCCAACTCCAATATCTACACAATGCTCAGTGCCTGTGAGATGCAAATATCAGGTTTATGATTAACAGTGTTAAAATTCCATGGAACTGCAAGTACTTTTATTTGCTTGTATAATGAAATTGAAACAATGCACCCTTTCCTTACTATACTTTCACTTTGCTAGCAGTTAAAAGGAAATCTTTCAGTAGATATATGTGCCATATCCTTATATGTCCCAAAAGTTTCCTTCACATCCCTTAGTTGGACACTGTCTGCCAGGGAATATGCATGTTCAATGCATGTGTGACCAGGGCAAATATTGCTCTACTGGAGATAAGGATAGACTAAGCAAGTATCTTACACTGACCTCAGAGAAAGTCAGCTGGTTCTCACTACAAAACTTGCACCATGGAGCAGATACTTTTGCTAAGCAGGACATAGATAGGACTTCGGAGGCCTGGTTATTCCTCTGGGTTCTGCCACAGCCTTTCAACAATTTGTCTATCTAGTCTATGCTGCTAACGAGGTAACTCTTGAAAGGATGTAACACTATAAAGACAAATGCATTCCTGTTTGTGAGACATTCCAAGCTTCAGTGATATGTCTAGATATGAAGACTCTCAGGGTTAAGTAGGGACCCCATAAATGAAGGTCTATTGTACTAGACAGAGTATTGTACTACCGCTTACCACGCTAATTAAACTTGAGGGGCACAGAAGTTCAGCCTTTGTTGTTAGAGTTCTGCTACATTAGCCTTTGAGGTATCCTGTTCGTGTTCAATACCTATAATATTATCCTGACTCCTTCTACTCTGCAAAGGTTTCATTTTTCTAATCCTTACATTCGGCACATTGTTCCCAGCTGAAAGTACATGTACATACATTTTGCCAGGAGAAGGGGCCAATTTTATTCAGCTACGTGGCTGTTTGATCAGTGAACACTGACAAGTTGCATTTGCCTTTTACCAGCCAGGCTGATGAACTGTGAAGAGTGACCACCTGAATAGTATCGCAGATACTGCAGTGAGGCACACTGACATGAAGCTGGCACTTCATCACTTCTGTACAGGGTTACTATGCAACACTGACTTACTCAGAATTCATTACTTTATTTATTTAGAAAGAAAAAATTTCTCCCAGGTTTTTCCCATGCCGTTTCTGAAATGGCTAATAGCAGCTGGCATGTTGCATGCATCTGTGGGAGGAAAGAATGAGAAAAATTGTAGTGGCTTTACTAGGACTTATTCTGTGGCTTGCAAACTAGAGTCAGTGACACACGGCAACACAGCCCTGAATTTCAAAGGAGTGAGTCTCTCCTTCAGCTGCTCCCTATTCTTCCAGTAAACCAGTGAAAGCCTTGGACCTGGAGTTGTGATCTTCAGGAAACTCCATCACTGGTCTTGTGGCCTGCAGGCAATCCTTCTAATTACATGCAGTTTCCACAGGACAACTCTACAAGCTTATTCTGTGTGAAAGTAATTCTATTTAAGTGTCAGGACATACTAACTAATGCCTGCTGCAATTACTCCAGTAGTGGGAGTCAGTGCCTCCAAAAGAGTGAAATGAGCTGCTGATTAAGCAGACAGGTGGCTTTACCATGTGCCTCCACACACATAGACACATTGCAGAAATGCCTCTCAAGAGCATGCCTGAAAGCAGCACCCAAGGAGCAGCTACATCTGAAGGAAAGAACGGACCCAGTTTATGTCAATTTCTGTACTAGGAGATTGCACCATTGCGACTAAAATGAATTGGCTATTCTGTTATTACTTCCAATTACATATTTAGTTATTGGTCTTGGTGATCTAATCTAAATGGTGACTTGCACAACAACATCTGAGCATTCTTGGGTATGGACAGAAAGTGCACAAAAAGCATGTTCTTGCATCACAACACAGCTACACAGGAAAGCATGTTAATATGCCCAAGACTTACAAAAGAAGAAAAGAAGAGGATAAGAAAAAGAGGAAAAAAAAAAGGGGGGTGGAATAGCAGGAGTTTCAACCTACAGACTGTATAGGAAACGATACAGTTACTTTCTACATTTCTTTTCTTCACATACATTTGGATGTATTTATTTCGTAGCATAATTCAGGTTGAAAGGACCTTAGGAAGTCTCCAGTTTAACCTTCTGCTCAAACCACAGTCATATAAGCGATCAGACAGGTTACTATAGGCTTTAGGTCTTTATTTGGAACTAAAGGAGCAAGGAGTTCCTTTTTCCTTTTGAACAAAGAACTAAATCAGTTCCCTGATCAATCAGGTATATTCCGTGAATTGAAACCATTACTATACCTACCACTGGAACTAGTCTATCATCTAGACTAGTTTTAAGTGTTCATAAGGATGGTACTTGTACCTCCTTCTTTACAAGATTATTCAATGATTTATCACATTCTGGCAAGAAGCTTATCCTAGTAATCTGGCTCAGTTTTGCCCTGCTTATGTTCAGACATACGCTCCAGTTATAATCCACTGTCATATTCCTCTTGCCATGTCACTTCATCTTCTAAACTGTACATCATATTCCTTTTCATATCTCTAGTAATTCCATATGTAGAGGCACTGAGGCATCGTGAAATTCAGTGTCCATAAGAGTACAAGTTAAAAGAAAGCAGTCACCTGTTTGTGTGCAATTGTGTATAGTAAAAAATTACAGAAGCAAATTCCCCTGAAACTATTGCTAAATATCACCTTCAGCTTTTCTCCCCATATAGCGTAGCTGCATAGAACAAGCTCCCTTTCCAGCACCAGCTCACATCTCTGGAAAAATCAATGGCAGTGAAGGCAGATAAGCCATGGTACATTCATACACGGATTCAGAAGAGGAAATGATACTGGAACTTGCAGGCATATCATCAGTCTTACCATTCCAAGCATTCATGACCTTAACAGCATAATATATGAATTTAATGTGAGTTTCTAATTACATAATTCTTCAAGAAATGTTTTTTATTTACAGTAATAAGTATTATCCTAGTGTCCTAGCATAAAATATTTGGTATGCAAGTTCTAAGTCAGGAACTTAATCTTCCTATTTGCTGACATTGAATTATTATTATTTAAAAAATAATGAAAAAGCAGGGGGAAGAGAGAGACTGGCAATCATCTATTAAGCACCATTAGGTAACTATTAATACTCTTTGAGATGCAAGGTGTAAAACCACAACCTGTGTATAAAACAAAAAACATGTTTTAAAATCACCATCCAGACAGGTTTCATTTATTTAGAATTGAGAATGAAAATTAATATATATATGCATATTTTACATATATAATTTTGACTGAAATTGATCTGAATAGAAGTGGTCATTTGCAATATTCGGAAGTGAATGAAAGCTTTAAACTACACCATGTTCTTGTGTAGAGATGCTAGAGCTGATAAGAAGCTTTAAACTTATACAAAAGTTTATAAGAGGAAATTATTTGCTGTTCATTTCTGACAGAGTGCACTCAAACAGCCAGGCTAGAATTCCTCACTACACAACTTCATTGTGTTTTTAAATGCCGTCTTAACATCAAACCTTATTCACAATCATGGGGTTTGTGTCCTGATTGACTGGGAGTAGAGGAAGAAGTCCAAAGAGTACAATAATGCTCGTATGATACAAAGTTCTGCCCTGCAGTTGGCTGAACTCTTTAGTGCTGCATTTTCCTGTTTAACATCAGCTCCTAACTAATATCCGATGGTGTCACTGCAAATAGCTACATCACCTGGTATTTTTCAAATTGTTTCAACTGCAAAGTTTAGAGAGATGAGTCCCTTGGACAGAGCTGTGAAAATAACAAATCTCTTGTACAAAAGGACGATAAATCATGGTTCTGGTGACTCACTGCCTGTGTAGAAGATGGAAAATGAAAGGGTAAATCCTTGAATAAGAACTGACTGAGACCTGAGTGAGACCAGTCACTGAGATAAATAGCCAATGAATGTGAGATGAAAGCTAAAGTCTTTTCATATATACATTAATGAACCAGAAGATCAAAGAACTTGGCTAGGCCTATAACCACAACTGTAACATAGGTTTGCTATGCAATAATGAACTCATTATTAGCTGCTTTCATAAATTACCTGTGGTAGACTATTTTATTTTTAATACTGTACATAAAGCACAAAAAACAACTACAACGTTATTTTAGAATATTTTAACTGCTAAGCATGCACATCTGTGTAATAAGCACATTCATCCTTTCAGCTGGTTGCTGCTACCAACTCTGTTCTTCCCTTGAAAATTTCCTCACAGATGGCAAACCTCTTCATATTTTGTGGAAGAAAGGGGAAATAAGTGACTGGAAGACCAAAGTGAACTTGAAGTGAGATACATCACTTAAGAAAAATCTGAAAATCTACCTCACTGGGAGAAAAAACAAATCAACATGCTAGGATTTCATAAGACTAAGAAAAGTAAATAGTCTAACACTCCACCTGATGCCATCATTTTGTGCCAGTATATTTCTGCCAATTATCATATTAGGGACAGACATGCTTGGACCTATGTTCACAGAATTGATGTTTAGCTTGGATGATCGTATATTTAAGGCTCTGATCTTAGGAAATCCGGAGTGTATTTCTCTTTCTACAAGGCTATAAGCAGGTTATACAATACAAAATCAAAGAATGGTAGGGGTTGAAAGGGACCTCTGGAGATCATCTAGTCCAACCCCCCTGCCAGAGCAGGGTCACCTTAGAGCAGGTGGCACAGGAACGCGTCCAGACGGGTTTTGAATGTCTCCAGAGATGGAGACTCCACCACCACTCTGGGCAGCCTGTTCCAGTGCTCTGCCACCCTCAAAGTAAAGAAGTTCCTCCTCATGTTTAGGTGGAACTTCCTACACTCAAGTTTGTGCCCATTACCTCTTGTCCTGTCACTGTGCACCACTGAAAAGAGCCTGGCCCCATCCTCCTGACACCCACCCTTTAAGTATTTGAAAGCATTAATAAGGTCACCCCTCAGTCATCTTTTTTCCAGACTGAAGAGTCCCAAATCCCTCAGCCTTTCTTCATAAGACAGGTGTTCCAGTCCCCTAATCATCTTGGTAGCCCTATGCTGCACCCTCTCCAGCAGTTCCCTGTCCTTCTTGAACTGGGGAGCCCAGAACTGGACACAGTACTCAAGGTGTGGCCTCACCAAGGCAGAGTAGAGGGGAAGGATGACCTCCCTCGACCTGCTTGCCACACTCTTCTTGATGCACCCCAGGATGCCATTGGCCTTCTTGGCCACAAGGGCTGGCTCATGGTCATCCTGTTGTCCACCAGGACTCCCAGATCTCTTTCCACAGAGCTGCTCTCCAGCAGGTCAGCCCCCAACCTGTAATGGTGCATGGGGTTATTCCTCCCCAGGTGCAGCACCCTACATTTGTCCTTATTGAATTTCGTAAGGTACCTGTCTTTCAGGCCCAGACCTGTAAAATACATCATTTTATACAGCTGCTGTGAGAATAAACATATAAATGTTCACAATCTATATTTCAGAAAAGCTTACACATCTAATTGAAACTTCCAGATAAAATCCCAGCAGTTCATGAAGGAAGTTGTGAATCAATAGTACGACGTGATATGGAAAAAAGCTTTGTCACAAACAGACAAGTTATTATGTGGGCATGTTAGTGTATGCCCTCTTTTAAAGGGCTTATGAAAGAAAGGTATTTTATCTGTTGGCAAGATTTCTGATGCAAAGAAAGTATCTTCACATTTATTTATGACCCACTCAGATCTAACACTGCTAGTGAGAAGCTTAAATTTAGGGTATTAAGCCATTAGTTGCTACAGCAACGCAAAGCAATTATTCACTGCTCCGGGACACAGGGTAAACCTGACACTTTGATTTCCCCCTTCCCTGAATTTTTTACTTAATGACATAACCTTCAAGATTATGAACTGTTGATTCAGAGCTCAGATGAAAGTAAGGGTGAGTGAAATCCCCACATTGAACAGTTTATTCAGAAACTCTTTTTACCTGGAAGTTATCCACAAGCTAACTTTTTTCCATGTGCTTCATTATTTCCAACTGCTCTGAAAAATTTTGTCAGCCCCCACAGTTCTCACTGAGTATTCACCAAAGCTTTTGTTTCCAGCATGACTATTCATAATGTCTTATTCATCCTGTGACCTCAGTAACATGTTATGGTTGTTTTTCTCCGTAACTGGATGAGACTTGAGAACCCACAAAGATCTAAGATGGCTGCAGGAACACTTCCACTGAAAATACTTGTGCATGTCAGAGCATGCCACTGCAGAGGTGCAGCTAGATGGATGTTTATGGCTTGTCCCTATTTCACAAACACTATAGTAAACAAAATGTCAAGCCAAATACAAGGACCAGCAAGTACAGTCCAGGGTTGTTATTAAAACGAAGCTCCTTGAATCACTCTTTCAGGTTCCCTTGAGAAAGACAGACTCATCATTGCTTTGCTAATATGCAGGATCTATACAGTACAGTTTTATTGTCTCTTCTTATGCCCTAGAGGAAAAAAAAGGATGCTGCGGAGAGACCTTCAACTTTCCCCGGGAAACACAGCCTCAGAAAAGGGTGCATCAGCCACAGGCTGACTATGACATCTCAGTGGGTGCCAAGGAGCACTGCCATTGCCAGTGCTGCAGAGTGCCTCATGCTCCTCACTCCTGCCCTTGAAAATCTTTCCTGGGGACTTTAGTGGTGGATGAGAACTTGGCATAGCCATTAAGCTCTTTTTGGTAATAAGAGTGTTTACCATAGTGTCTAAGGGCAGGTTGGGGGGGTGGGGTGGTGGTGAGGGGAGGTGCAACCCTCTAGCACTCAGCACCCAAATCTAAATGCATAGAAGTCAGAAGACATATGCCATCAACTTCAAGTACACCAGATAGTGTAACCTGGCAACTGATATCACAGCTTCGTGCCAGGCGCAGTGCCCATATGAGCTGCATAGCTGGAGTCTTTCTCAAAGGCATATTATTGTTTTGTCACTTCAGCTCTGAATCACAGCAGTTTCCTTGGTAACCTTTGGGAGGCAGAGTCTGCTCCTTCTTCAGAGAATCCTGCTTCACCTCACCCGAGCACTAGCCTTCGTAGCCTATTAATTTCAGAGTTGAGATAGAACTAAGACATTAGATCAAACTAGTACTCTTTTTGTCAGTGCAAGACTATCTTCTTCATTATATAATGTGAGTCTCTGACTCGGCAAAAGCAGTTTCTCTTAATAACTTTTGGCCCATTAACTATCATTCATGTTCCTGCTAAACATCAGGAGTCCAAATAGACTGCACCAGGCCAAGCAATGGAGCTACCCTTCCAACGCCCTCGGTTGACTGGTGTAGGGAGGAAGCACAATCTCTAGACCCTTACCAAATCTTAACATTACCTTTTCTTTTGCCTTCCCATATCTGAGATTAGTAACAAGAAAGCTATTCATTCTTTTGCTCTCAATACAAAGTATTATATCAGCTTGCTATTGTTGTGAGTGCTAGCTTGTCTCTATCCACTTGTAATTAAAATGTCTAAGGGAGGGCAGAGTTTCAAACTGTGTGTTTGTGCTGGGAAAAAATGCTTTTTGTTGGATTAACTCCTCTGCACGTATACTGTACAATTTGTATTTCTGCATCATGAGCAAGTATTTCCTGCAACCCTATTGTCCCATTCTCATCAGAATTGTGACTGTTTCCAAATTAACTTTCACACTTCAGTGCAGCGTTGGAACATCTGGCAAAAATCATTCCCAGAGACAGGTGAATCAAGCACCTCTGAATGGGAAAGAAGGAATCCATTTAGCCACAAATACTCTGAAGTCTTTTCTCTTGGGTAGTGTATCAGATGAGAGATTAAGTTCTTCCATATTTTTCGTCTTCTATAAATACATCCTACTATTAAGGTAGGTGGAGAATGAAAATGAGAAGCCCACTCCTATGGTTTGTTTTGAAAACAAGGGCAAACTTCTACATCAGAAAAGACCAAACTGTCTTTCCAATCCATACTAACAGGCAGATCTTGAGCCATGGGATCTGCTGTCGTTAATCCTTGAAGTATTTGGTACAAACACATACAATTACTCTACCACTACAATCACAACTGTGGGAGTATATTTTTGCCCCTTTTTGTTTAAGAGTGGATCTGCCCATCAGATTTATGGCATCTAGGCATTTGAATAAGCAGGATACATGGACCTCACAAAAGATATCATGATCTGTTGCATGACTAAAACATCAAGCAAAACTAAGCTCAGGACAGCCCTCAAGGTCTGTGCAACTGGTCACCATTCATGCATATGGACAGTCTGTGAAGAAACTATTTGTAGGACACAACTGCTTGTCACTGAGTAAAATATAATGCTTTTTCTGTTTAACTAAATTAAATATCTGCAATGGCACATAAATAAGACAAATAGGTCATGAACAAACATGTAATCTGAAACAAAACCCAGGTGAAAGTACAGTTATTCACAGTTAAAACATTTTTTTTCTACTAAAGTAGAATGGAATTTTAGTTCAGCTTTCTAGGAAAAGTCCTAGCTGTTTTTAAGATGGCATTTGATCCATGAGTGAAAGTACATATGTGAAAGAGCAACCTCCAACAGGAGAGGATAGGACTTAACAGTTACAAGTCTTAGGCTCATTACAACTATCTGGCCTCACCAAGTTTTTCTTTAATCATTTTTTCCACTTTTAAATCTGCTGTTGTTACAGACCACCCCAAAATACATTATAATGTTGCAAGCTAAAGCCCAACTATACCTATTCAGCACTGATGCACCTTAGGCAATTATCTGTCTAATTTCATTAAGAGATGAAAGGGGGAGTGTTAATTCTCAGTCTCAAAATATATTAAGAGCTTCCTATGAAAAGGCCTAGTTCTGTAACTACAATCTCTTAACTTCCTCCTTCCTAGCCCAGTAACATCATCAGAGCAAAGCAGAAAAGCCCTACAGAAAAACAACTATTACTGCCCACCATCTATTTAAATCAGATGTTGGAAGCCCCACCCATTCCTTCCTGGCCCTGAGTTAATCATTGAGCCATCTGGCAGGTGTATCTCCTCAATCGCCACTATCATGGGGCACATGGGAGGTAGTGAGGAACTGACAGCAGGCTAAATATATGAAGAGGGAGCAAGAAACAAAGGAAAAAACTTACAGCAAAATATATGCTTAGTTATTTCAGGGGTTTTCTTAAAAGGAGATACATGGAAAAGGTACAGGTGAGGGCTATGGAGAGCTGTGAGCAGGTTGAGGATGCTGACAGCTGAAGGATAGGGCTGCAGATGGTTCTGTAGTCACCACTAAACGGCCAGTGGCTGGAGGCTTGTTAGATCTCAGGAACATTATTTGTAGATCAGTGCCTTTACTGTTCTGGTCAGTGTCACTCCATACATCTGAAATGACAGGGAACATATCATGGGACACTGTGTTAACTTTTTATACTTTTCAGAGCTTTTAGTAAAGATAATGAAGCCTTTACAACATCCTTTGATGGCTGTCTTCCTGGTACTAGGTAAAAGTGTAAGTTACAAAGCTCTTTGGTGAGCTTCTCCAGCTGAGCCAAAGTGCCTTGGCTCTGGCCGATGCAAGATCAGATCTTGCCCTCAGCAGGGAGCAGCCTGGTGTCAAGGCAAGTGCAGCAAATGCTCTGGAAATTACAGGATGTAGAAGCTGTAAAATCAAATTTGTTTCCTGCTTGACTCATCCTTTGTTTTTAATTTGGCATGTCATCCACTTGTTTACAGTGATACAGACCTAGTCTGGAGAAACCAATACATGATTTCTAAAGAGCTAACGCATTCCATTGCAGGTCATAATCCCATGCTTGATTAATACATTGTGACCTCTAACAGTCATGCTGGTGTGTGGAATTGCGCAGAAGATACCTCGTTTCTTGGTTTGCTTGTCTCAGACAGTGCTATAAAGGTGAATACATATGGTGGTAACAAAGCATTGGGATGTATTGACGCAATGTGATTGGACTTAATTGCAATATCAGTTTCGCAATGAAGAATAAGGTTTTGACTAACCAAACAGACTCCAAACACCCTGTAAAGCAGTCATGCACAACGGCAGAACAGACCTGTGAAAGCGGGGCTGGCCAAAGGTGGTCACACAGTGCAATGCATCCAGGATGCACAATGTGGGTAGAAACAGATAAAGAGATGCAGAGGGCCTGATATGGCTAGGTATTAAATGATTTGACCAACACCCACCTCAAAACAAATGAAAGAGCACCACCTGGTGGAGAATAAGCCAAAATTAAAAGCAGTGATTCTCCTGATCATTTTTTTTTTTTATCATCACCTCGCAAAGAATGACAGAGTTACTTTTGCCTCTAACTCATATTGCACAACTCTGGGAACCCCTAACTTACTTTTCACAGAAGATCAGATCTGTCTCAATGTATGTAATCTGTGCAGCTCATCACATGAGATAAAAATGGGTCTGCGAGTCTGGGGAAACTTGGAGTTTAAGGATGGTTTTGATTTAAATTCCCAAGCAGAGTCAGATTCAGGTATGATATGCTTTAAAAATGTATCAGAGGTTTACTTTAATTCTAAAAATCCAAATTATCTGGATTCAACCTGTTGCAATTCTATACCAGCCCATACACATTCAGCATCTCCTGTGAAAAATGCATCCTTGAGATTCTGTCTTCGTACATGTTTATGCATTCTTCCTGTCTCCAGTCAGAGGAGTACCCCATCTTCATCTGTTAAAGCACTGAATTTCTTAAAAAGGGGGAAGTCAGGAGGAGCAGCACTGTAGGCAGTGAGACCAAGAAAATCCTGTTTGCCTGTGGATTTTGGTCTTCTGCCACAGTTCTCAAAACCTGCGTGGTTTGTGCCTGAGAGATTCCCACAGCAGGACTGTTAACTGTAGATGTGTCCTGTCTGGATTCTGTCCGGTCTAGTAGGTGTTGCTAGACACCTACAAGTGTCTTCTACTGAGGGACCTGAAGGATCTCCCCTTTTTCCTCACCTGACCATTTCCATTGAGCTTGTGGTGACCTTGGGACTCCTACTCATGTGTCAAATATAGTTAAAACTGGGTACAGCTTCAAAAGACACAAGGAGACAGACAGGAAAGATGCACATGAACATAAACATGCACAGGCTTTCTTAGGAAACAAGACTGCAAAGACAAGAAGCCAAATGTGAGCCTTTAGCTCATCTAATTGTTTTGCAGTGAATGGATCTCAGTCTACTGATTGCAGAATATTTCTGCAACAACATAGCAACAGAAACATGCCAAGCATCTGAGCCTATTTGGTACATGTGTAATTCATTAGAACTCAGAAAAGTTAAGTGCAACATTCGGCAGAATTAAGCTGCTGAGTTACAATTCAGGTCAATTCCAATGATTCTGTAATTTGGAAAAGAGAAAACATCTAGCAATAGTTTCAGAGTTTAATATTGAGTCAGCAAATATCATTTAATGTTTCTACAGTAGGGAAGATCCAAGGGACACCTTAAAAGAAACTCCAAAATCAGCAACTTTGAGAACTACAATAGCGGCAGACTGTGCTGAGTCTTTAATTTCTTTCTTCAAATGGGTTCACAGTTTCTTTTACTCCCTTTGGTTTTAACAGTCTTGCACAAAAGGAGCACCTAAGAAGCCGAGTATTGTGTAATTTAGTGGGAGATGACTGTCTCTGTACACTGTTTCTGTAAAGTGTTTTCTTGCAAGCTATTTTAGTTTTGTTCGCCTTGCTAAAGAAATAACATAAAAGGGACTAGCTAGACAACAGACGACAGCAATGTATACTATAGCCCTTGCACAGCAGTTGCATTGTTTCACACGCTTTAGTTTAACCCCAGCCGGCACTACACAGTGAAGCACCACACAGCAGCTCACTTGCTCCCCCAAGTGGGACAGGGGAGAGAATCAGAAGGGTAAAAGTGAGAAAACTCGTGGGTTGAGATAAACACGGTTTAACAGGTAAAGCTGTGCATGCAAGCAAAGCCAAATAAGGAATTCAATTACTACTTCCCATCGGCATGCAAGTGTTCAGCCATCTCCAGGAAAGCAGGGCTCCATAATGTGTAATGGTTACTTGGGAAGAGAAACGCCACCACTCCAAACATCCCCTCTTTCCTTCTTCTTCCCCCAGATTTATATACTGAGCATGACGTCATGTGGTATGGAATATCCCTTTGGTCAGTTGGGGTCAGCTGTCCTGTTGATGTCCCCTCCCAACTTCTTGTGCACCCCCAGCCTACTCATTGGAGGGGTGGTTTGAGAAGCAGAAAAGGCCTTGACTCTGTGTAAATACTGCTCAGCGTAACTAAAACATTCCTGTGTTATCAACACTGTGCCCAGCACAAATCCAGATCATAGCCCCATACTAGCTACTATGAAGAAAATTAACTCTATCCCAGCCAAAACCAGCATAATGCTCTCTCAGGAATAATAGAATGTCAAATAGTCATTATATAGTCAAATACAGAGTTTATGATGCTTGTCTTCTTTGATAAAAAGACTACTGCTACTCACCACTGAATTTGCTGAAAAATGTTAATGATATCCAACACTGGATGCTGATAAAGCCCCATCCAGGGAGTTGCCAAAGCAGCCAGCTCTACGCGTTAAGACTGCTTCTGTGAAGAGCATGAGGAGGGCAATAGTTACAGGGGGTTCCATTCTGAGGGGAACTGAGGGTCCCATATGCAGGCCGGACCCTTCCCACAGGGAGGTCTGCTGCCTCCCTGGGGGCCTGTGTTAGGGATATAACCATGAAGCTTCCTGGCCTGATACGGCCCTCAGATTATTACCCCCTTTTGATCTTACAGCCAGACAGTGATGAGCTGGAGAGAAGAAGTCTGAGGGCAATGAAGAAAGAATTCAGGGCCTTGGGATGGCTTCTCAAGGGTTTGGGAGCACAAGTTGTGTTCTCCTCTGTCCCTCCAGTTCTGGGGCTGACAAATGGGTTAACAAGAAAATCAGACAGATCAGTACCTGGCTCCAAAACTGGTGCTACCAGCAGAGCTTTGGTTTCTATGATCACAGTTTGATCTACAGGACACCGGGCCTGCTCGCTAAGAGTGGGAAAACACTATCCCGAAAGGTGAAAAGGGTACTAGGCCAATGGTTGGCAAGGCTCATGGACAGGTCTTTAAACTAGAATCGAAGGGGGAACGGGATAAAACCAGGCCAACTAGTAATGAGCCTAGGGATAATGGGCCAAGGATGGGGGTGAAATTGGTAGCCCAGCTCAAGTGCATCTACACAAATGCACGTAGCATGGGCAAAAAACAGGATGAGCCGGAAGCCATTGTGCAGCAGGACA